>CM056512.1:27426876-27945823 GCA_029783415.1 Anisodus acutangulus
ATCCAAACATACAAAATAAATGTCAGCATAGAAAAGCATTATTGGCAAAATATGCGAGTACGTCATTATCTGGACATAATTGCTTACAACTAATGGAAAATGTGTGATTTGAAACCTCCTCCAATGTGTAACCTAGTTGCAAAAAGCAAAACGACTGAATATAAGAAAAGAGAAAAACATGCACTAGACAAATTAAGACAATAGCAGATAAGTGCTGCATCTAGAGAAGAGAGTCCAGAAATATTCACAAACCTCCGAAGTGAGGTATTGTTTATATCTGCAGCTATCCCTCGAGCATCCAACTGAAGTAACACGGCAACTTGCCTGAAACTACAGAGAACGAATCGAAAGCAATTTAGACGAGATCAAGTCATTAAAAGCTAGCTTAAATTAGTTATATGTACTTCAAAAGCAACTTTAACACCCCTAAAGAAAGGTTGAAACCTAAAAGAATTAAAATAGAAGTGTGGGAGAAAGACTAGAACCATTTATAAGTACTACTTATAAATGCCAGAACCTAAAAGGATAAGCCTTTCCCAGTGCCAAAGATAGGGATGAATTAAGATTGTGCCTCTCTGAGTACTTAAATTCGGTAACAGCAACATCGATAAAGCTCGAATATATCACTTGTCCAGTCACATAGTTTATCAGAAGACCTATACCACTACTTGACTCTCAAATAACTAACACCACTTTCAGGTTTTGCATTATTTGTTTAGCATTATTTGCTTATAGAATGAAGAAACGGGAGTTGAATAATCACAGGAGCATTGGAAATCAAACCCAAGAGACACGTCTTCGAAAAACTTGAACCCTTGCAAGGCAGAATCAACCGAGCCATCGGCAAACCACACAACGCCTAAGTAATCTACTGTTGATAGTAATAGTTAGGTTCAATCTTCACAGCCAAACCCAGATAAGTTCGCTAATCTAAGATTCTAAAAATCAATTCTTCACAAAATATAAGCCAACCCCAGGTTAAAAAATCCTATAAAGATTCAATCTTTACAAAATATAAGCCAACTCCATGTATAAAAATCCCATAAAGATTCAATCTTTACAAAATATAAGGCAGACCCAGGTAATGAAATCCTATAAAGATTGAATCTTTACAAAATATAAGCCAACCCCATGTATAAAAATCCTATAAAAATTCAATCTTTACAAAATATAAGGCAATCCCAGGTTAAAATATCCTATAAATATTCAATCTTTACAAATTACAAGGCAAACCCAAGTGCTTAATTTTGGAAAAGCAAACCAATAACCATTCAGATCAAGAAAAGACTACTAATACTAATAGCCAAGTGAAATAAGAGAAGCAAGCAATGGCTCTTAAAAGGGGTGGGAGATAAATGGATAATCCAAGAATATGGACAAGAAAAAATCAATAAAAGGGACATCTAAAATTTGAAATATTGCCAGAAAGTAATCAAAAACAATTATTATTCAAAATTTAGTATTAGTGGTTTACCTCTTGTTGATGATAGCAAAAGGGTTGATCAACAAGAACACGAAACCAATCCTGTGTATAATCAACAACGCAACCCCAGTTAAAGATATATTTGTAAAGATCAAGATATTTGTTATCTGTGAGGTGACATATGCTAATTATATAGTGGAGTACTTACTAGGTATTTTTTTTCAGTAAAATTCATATTTTTTTGTTTTCAAGAAAAATGGTCCCCATTGGCGAGCTGATTATAATAGGATTGGATCTTTTTTGCGGTTGATTTTTTTATAAAATATAAAAAAAAATGGGTTGAAAACTAGTGAGCAAGTCTAAATTATTTTTAGAGGAAACAAGTAAATATTGAGCTAAAATATTGCTTTGTTTCAATACAAGATTGACAACACATTATAGGTAATGGGCCTTAAGTATATAGTTATTGGAAGTTTGAATCTTAACCAAAAAAAATGTGAATCATATTTGAACTCGTCTCATGAATGAGATGTTATATTGTCGAGCATTTACTATACGGCATTTTCAGATCATGAGAAGGGTGATATAATGCATAACATTCAATTTTTGTGTAAGTATTTTTCCTCAATCGAAATCTCCTTCCTACACTATATTAGATTGTCAATTTCGTGACATGAAACTAATTTCAAGATCTCAATATGCTAAACGAGAGTTAAGATAAAGATTTGAATGAAAATTTGTCTGTATAAAAGAGCAACGCTTACCAAAAAAAAAGTCAACATGATACCAAATAAATATTATAGACTTTCATATCTCTATATTGGTTCGAATTAAAGTTGCAACTACTAACCGAATGGAAAAGGGACATGGTGTGGCCATCATAAAAAAAAAAGGCTCAAAAAAACTCAAATTTAAGTAAATGATCTGAAATAACCGTTAGGTCTAAAATAAAGAAAAATTTAACCAAACCTAATTTTTTCACTTTCTCCACTCTTTTTTCCCTCTTAGTGGATAATAGTTTGGGCTGCATAGTTGCAGTCATCCTTATGGAAAATCTAAGGCTCTGACAAGATCAAGATAGGGCCGTTGTTCTTAAATTTGTCCGACTAGCCAAATAATATTACTGAGTTCTTAGGGATAACTGAATTTTATTTTCCAATATATACAAAATAATTCCGTCAAAACCAAATCCAAACGCAATTGTTCCCAAAAACAAAGATATTTTTCTGCTTCAAACTTGTTGTTCGTTGCTTGATTTCAATCTGGGTTTGGAGTTTTGGATTATCTGCCACTGTTTCCAGTGGGAACTCAACTCAAGTGGTTATGATAAAAGAAATATTGAGTAATAATATCTTGAGACATAGATAGAAATATTAGAGGTTTACTTGAATTTAAACTTGAGAAGCGGTGGGAAGTTGGGGATGATGAAGCATAGGAGCATCCCGATAATCATTGATTGCGTATAATAACGGTATAATATGTGTATCATTAGTGTGTACATATTATATACTGATTATATATTTATTATATATAATTATATAATAATATTTTTTTTTTACATATTCTATACAATAATTATACATATTCTATATAATAAATATAATTTTCTATACACATATTGTAAGGATACATATTTTATACATCAATAATACAATTTCTATACATATACAATATTGATACATATTTTATACAACAATGATACAATTTATATACACATACTGTAGGAATACATATTTATACATCAATGATATATTTTTCATACATATACAACAGTGATACATATTCTACACTACAATGATATAATTTCTATACATATGTTGGGTGTGGGTGTGGGTGTGGGTGGGGGTGGGGGGGGAAGAAATAGATAGAGAGAATGTGTGGTAAGGTGATATAAGGGTAGAAGAGAGATAAGGGTTTTGGGTTGTACAAAAAGAGTATCATTGATAAACTATTACATTATCAAAGAAGGTTCAAAATTTTGAAATGTTTAGTTTATTAACACTTTTACCACGTTTCTATTTAATATAAAATAAAAAATTATTTAAAAAATCAACAAATAGAGCTTAAGCTTAATTTTGATATTTTTTTATATCATATTTAATAAATTATAAAAATAATTATAAAAATTGAGTCATATTTTAGATACATATAACTTTTATTTTTATTTGCAAAAGAGAAAAGTTATAAAAATATATCTTCTATTAATTTAATTTTTAATAAATAAGCTAGTGACTTTAGTATGTTTCTTATATTATTTCTTGTTGTAATCTAATTATATAATTATTTTTATATTTTATTAATATAAAATATTTATTTAATATTTTCATTTTATATTTTATTTTTATTTTTATCTTTACAAAAGGAAGAGAACGACAAAAATAAAAAAGAACAAAAAATGAAGAAGATAAACTAAACAAAAAAGGAAATTAAAATTAAGAGGAAATAAACAAAATAACAAAAATGTTACCATCATTTTCATACTGCTTTAAATTTCTTATTCGGGTCTGACCGTTTCTCTTGCTTTGCTTGTGCCTATGCTTTGTCTTGAGCCGAGGGTCTTTCGGAAACAGTCTCTCTACCCATCAAGGTAGAGGTAAGTTCTGCGTACATTTTACCCTCCACATACCCCATATTTTGGATTTCACTGGGTATGTTGTTGTTGTTGTTGTTGTAAAGAAAATAACAAAAAAGCTGACACAACTAAGATATTGATGGAAAACAAGAGATAAACAGTTGTCAAAAACTTAAAAAAAGAGACTAGGAAATGTGTTGGAATTAGTTTAGGGCTACAAAATGAGTTTTGAAAAAATTTGGATCATTGGGTGTCAATAATTTCACATGATGACTAATTGTGTCCTTACTTGTGATATGTATGGTAAATGGGCTGTATTAGAAATAAATCCAAGATTTATTGAGAGGGAAAAAGCTGTGTTTTGACAAAACGAATATGATAACTGGACATAACCACGGCCCAATCTTTACAAAGTATGGGCTAGCATCATTACAGAAAGTTGACCATTGGGCTTCAGGCCCATTTTCTTGCACATAAAATGATCCAAACAAAAATCCTTTTTAATCATATACTCCATATATCAAGGAAAATAAAAAAATATATCGACTTGAATAGATGAAGTTTTTCTCCACACATACCAAATTCAATTGTAGTGGCTGATGTAGTTCTTTCACGACAGGTTGACCTGAATTTAATTTTTTTTATGCGGAACATAAAAATATATTTGAAAATTTACTAAAATTTGAACATATATTAAACATGAATCTATAATTTTAAAAGTACAATGAGTTCAATGATAAGAATTTTAGAGGTCGTTTGGTTGCCAAAATTGGGATACTAATCTCGATATAAAAAATAGTATTACATTTATTCCGTCTTTGGTTATTGATATTAGCTATAATCAGCATAATCGTTATACCAAAATCCTAGTATTATCTATCCCATATTCTTGTATGGAACTATAATCTCGGAAAATCTTTATTCCGAATTAAATGACTCCTCAAAAGTTAAATCCGTCAAGTTCAAATTCTAGCTCTGCCTCTATTCTAACGGTCTATTAAAAAGCCTTCACAAAATTGTTCTAGAATCAAACTTTTTGACACTTTCACTATTAACTCCAAAATCAATCTAACTAATTACAATTAAATAAAAAAGGGAGAAGGTGCAGAAAAGGGAAGACAATTGTAGACTATGCTTGAAATAATGAGACAGCCCATCCATCACTGTTTCACTTCAAATAGAAAAGTTTTTGACACTACAATCTGATTAAATTATTTCTTTTGTTGACCAATTTAGACTTCTCAAGGTCAACAAAAGTCCTCAAATCATTTAATCACAGTTCGTCCTATTTTGTATATTTTTCATACATATGGTCACAAATTTAAAGTTAAAAAAAGAAAAACTAGGCGAGAAACTACAATATTGAATAAATTATAATACCTACAAGGGAAATCAAATAAAAAGGTTTGTTAAATGAAGTAAGATGAATAGAATGTGAATTTAAATTCTTAAATATGAAATGCCTACTTGAAAACTAGCACTTAGCTTTTCGAAAAATTGAACCCCTTTAATCTATTCGATTAGTATTTAGCACGTCCTAAAATGATATAACAAGTTGTGAGCTTATATCGGATATAAGTTGTTGTTGTAAATGGTAATACTACGAGTTTGTGTATCATGATTCATGACTATTAATATTATTAAGTTGATTTTCTTATTCACCTACTAACTACGTGAAAAAGTAATCTACATCATAAAATCTTGTGAGAAAATGAAAAATTAAAACCTTTCAAACCAATAACACTATAAAATATACTCATTGAATATAAAATGTTGACCAAAAGGGCTATTACAAGAATCTTCTTCACCAATATATGATGTGCATACATGATTCAATCTTGGTTTAAATTGTCCAACCAAAATTTCAACAATATACTTTAGGTGCGTGCATTGTTTGGATAAATCCGAAATTCAAACATTTTGAACTTATATTTTAAAAAAATTGGATTCTGGATTGAGTTTCAGATTTAATTTTTTAAATTTTTTTATTTTGAATCGGATTTCGGATTTAGATCTTCAGATTTTTGGATATCCGAAAACCGAATTTCTTATACCTTATGTTTAGGCTACCCACTATCCATTAATATATTAGTGCATTACTTAAGTCAAATATACCTTACTCATTACATATCAACCCCTATATTAAAAAAATTACTAAGTTCAATATGTTTGAATTTGTTAGCTTTTAAGATGACTACTTTTTAGATTTTCTTTTTGTTTTCATTGTCAGTATATATACATAGACTAGTATTGCTTCTGTTGTATCCTTCTCAATGATTTTATTGTGTGTATGAGTACTTTATTTATATGATTGTGCTAGCAACGAGGAGCTATATATTAAGGCAATTTGAGAAGAAGAATAATTGAAAATTTGAATTATCCAAATTGATTTATCTGAAATCGAACTTAAAAAATTCGATCCAATCCGAACGTATTTAAATCGGATTTGAATTATATGTTGCGAAATTCAAAAACCGAAATTATAATTCGAAATGTGTTAAACCCAATCCAAACCGACCGATGACCATGCATAATCTACTTAACAATAAAAAAAACGCACTTTAAGATAAGATCAAAAGATACGGTTGTCTCTAATTTAGAATTGCAAATAAAAACATGCTGCCATGTTCAACTCCTTCAAGGGTCTTGCCTTTTTATTTCTTTTCTTTGTCTTTTTTTTTAATTTCTTTTCCTCTTATATTCATGATAGTTCATATTTTTGTTGTTGTTGTTGGTATAATTAACCATCTGTTTTTTAAAACAACTACTTCGACTAATTAATTCAAATTCACATCGCGTGTAACCTATAAAGGATAAACGTTTTTTCTATACGAAATTCTTCCATTTCCATAAGTCAAACCTGAGGTTTCAAGTTAAAAGTAAAGAAATCTCATTCATTTCTAAACACATAGAAAAGGTCCTAATAAACATGTGAAATTAACTTTTGGTCCCACTTTAAGCAAAAATAAAACTAGTTGTTCACTTAATGGCAACTCTCTTCTCTTCTTTTATTTTTTATTACTTTTTAAAATTCGAGAAAGTGTTTCTAAGATTATATGGAATGGAGTCTTGGAGTAACTTGTAAAGTTATTGTTATGTGATCAGGAGATTACAGGTTTAAGCTGTAGAAACAATCTCCTGCATAATACATGGTAAGACTGCGTACAATAGACCATTTCGACCCTTTCCCAGACCCTGCGCATAGTGAGAGTTTACCGCCCGTGCTGCTTTGTTTTTTCTTAGCTATCCATAATGATGCCTCAATATATCTTTTTTATTTTATTTTCTCTCTCTTTTTAGGTACATTTTTAACTTTCTTTATCTTTTGGAAATCGTATTATCCTATTGGATTCAGTCCCTCGAAAAAAATAATTAAGGAAATGATGGTACTTTAATTAATTAGTTAGGGCATGTGAAAACAAAATATAGTTACTGACTGACGAATGAGTTTGTCTTTTACTGTTTATGAAAAAATTACCACACATGGGTTTTGAGAACTGAGCTAGCAAAGTTGGATTAGCCTCTCTTGGATTATGTAAAAGTTTGAAATTTTCAAACCAAAGGGAATAAACAATTCTGAATCATATGCTTGATCTATAAAACTTAATTGTTTAATGGGGTAGGGCATTGGTTTTGCAAAAAATAACTAAGCAAGAAATGAAACTTGTTCTTTTTATTTTTTATTTTTGGCTGATTATGGGTCTAATTATGAGTAATGAAAAATTGTGCATTAAACCTAATCTTTTAGCACTTTCCAGGTGGATTCCTAATGCATGTGCCTAGCATAGATTACAATTCAAATGAAAAAATTTGTAAGAAAACAATTTAAATAGATACCCTTCACCCCCAGTTAACAATTATGAATTTTCAAATTGAGAGTTCTTATGATAATTCCACACTACCAAAAAAAAAAAAGATTAACAATGTACAACTTTTGTTGTTAAACAATAAAAATCCATTGCTAATCCTATTTCATGTTGGCTGCGGGTTATTTAGCCACAAATTAACAACGAATTTCATTGTTAATTCTTGTTTTCTCTTTTGTAGTGACACGCCAAAAAGAAATTTTAATTAAATTTAGGTAGAACTATTTGAATATTCTCAATTGAATTCTTTTTTTATATTTATTCGATGAAAAAGACGCTTTTGTATTTTGTAGTTTGTATCTTGTATCGTACACTATGAAGATGGTGAGAAAAAATATGTTTTACATCCAATAACTGCTATAAATATATATCTTTTAAACAGTAATCAGTTGCTTATGTGTACTCAATTACATTTTCAGTTTATAAGTTTCTTTCATTGTAGTCTTTGTCTTGTTTTTCATTGTTGGGTGGGAGACATGCTGCTTAAAAAAAGAATTGTCAAATCAAAATATGTACTTGGATAGCTTTATGAATTATGATTCACAAAAAAGACTAAGAAATGTCAACAACTATTTTCCTCATCTACTTTTCGAGGAATTATAAAATATGGACGAGAAGCATGTACACAATTAGTCGTGGGTCCAAAAACTAAATTAAATAAATTAATTAATACTTGAACAAATAAAAGAACTTTGAGAACCTATTATTTTAAGTCCTCCAAACATCATAACACACTGTATGTAGGCATATCCTTATATGTTGTTGCAACAAGCAGATTCAACTAGTAGTTTCTAATATAAGTTTAAAAAAATTCTATATTGAACAAAGATTTTCACCAAGGAGGTTCAATATATATATATATATATATATATATATATATATAAAAGTATAATTTTCCGACAAAGTATTTTAGATGAACTCTCTTTGGCTTCTCCATCCCCGTGTCGGAACCACCTTTCACTATTAAAACACGTAAACTTAGTCCTCCGGGGCATAGTCCAGTGGCAAAGCCTGGGCGCTATAAGGCGCTCTGGCATGGGATAGCGTGGGTTCGATTCCCCGCAAGCACGAAGAAACTCTGCATGTTGGGGAATTTGACCTTGTCTCATTGATAAGTTGTACGCTCCTAGAAAACTGGCCACCGGAGCACATCCCGCGATTTACCTGGTAATAGTGTTGAAGGACCGGTGCTATTACCTCCAGGACGTCTGGGTAATACCAGTGAAGTAGTCAGGCGCAAGCCTGGAAACCTGGATTATCAAAAAAAAAAAAACACGTAAACTTTTTATGAAATTTCCCAAAAGAAGTATGTCAGAAATATTGAATTTCCACCAAAATATTCGTCCGAAAAGCTTCTGACAAACCTCCCTCGAAAATTTTCGTGAGAAATTCATCCTCTAGCTCCACCCCTTTATCATCGGGAAAATTAGTAGGTTAGTATGCTCTTTGATTTGGATTTTTGTTTTTTTAGAATTGATATTTGAAACAAAATATCTGATTTTTTTGGTACAAGATTTAAATTCATAGAACAATAATATGTGTGAAATAGAGATCAAAAGTCATTCATTTCATAGTATGGTTTCTCACATAGAGGCATGTGCCCATAAGTGCTAACAAAAGAGTGTCTTGGACTGATGTTGAAAGATCCAAATGTAGTATCATTTTAGTCAACTCAATAGTCTTTTTGGAGATTGAGATGTTATCTAATTATATCAATGACTTTGTATAATAAAAAAACATACACATTGATGTATGAGTTTCTTATGTATCAATAATGGGATTGGTAGGTTTGTTCTTTTCTATAATGTAATTGTTCATAAGTGGCCTTTTTCTTTAATTTTATCATGATCATTCCACTAAGTTTTCCTCTAATTTAGCAACTTTACATCACTTAGCAAGTGAACTTTTATTTTGGTGCAAAAGATACTTCATTATATTTATAACATAGCAAGTGAACTTAATTGATTGAACAATTTACTTTAGTTACCAATTCAATCATGCATTTACTATGTGTAATTCTAGTTCAATAATTTACTATAGAACTTAACGAAATATAAGGTATTTACTATGTGTAATTCTAGTAATTATAAGATTTACTTAAAGTTTGATTATTTGACCAAGAACGAGTAAGTGAGGGAGCAGAGATGACTATATTGCTGGGAGTGAATTCCGGACGAAATGAAAGCACGTGGACACAAGTTATGTCTCAGCTTTTGTAAGTGTTCTAGTTAGGAGAGACCTTGCGATGAATTTTTAACGTGCTTGGGAGGTCCGTTCATATAACGATCTCATTTTTTAGGTTCGTTAGACTTCTTACGAGTTGGAACTTCCGATTATCTTGTTAGAAATTTAATATCCTTTTTTTTTGTTTCGCTAATAATTTTTTCTTTTTTCACATTACATACGCATGTCAGGTGGAGATCATATCATCATATTCAATATAGTAGGTAAACTTGTTTGTGAAGGGCTAGGGCATATGTAAGAGATCTAAAACATCAAATAGTTTTTGGAAAATCTTTAATTAACTTGTTTCATTATTTTAGGAGGATCTCAAATCTCAACCCCCAAATAGTTTTTGGAAAATCTTGAATGCACTTATGAATTTTACTGTTTTGCCTATTTCATCATTGTTCGAGGATCTCAATCATCAAATAGTTTCTGGAAATTCTTTAATTCACTTATAAAAAAAATTATTTTGCTTTTATTTCATAATTTTCTGATAAGGAAACTTCTCTCTGTTGCTTTTATAAGAATCTTGCACCATTAATGCAAATCTTCTCTATAGATTTTGCTCACCGTATGGAAAAAATTATATTTACTTGACTTAATATTACGTATTATAAAAACTTCAAAGTGATTTTTTATTTTTATCAATTGATCATGTCCATGCAGAAATAAGTATTTACGATCTGAACTGATATATTATTTGTAAGCATAATTAATCTCCAAGTTCATATAACGAGACAATCTCAGTCGAACATGTTAAGGTATATTTGTTTTACATTATTTTATTTGGTTATTAATATTAGCATTAATTTTTTCTCACATTGCTTTTGTCCCACATTGGAAAAACACATTTGTATCTCATGTAATAGACCTTATATAAAGGGTTTTACTTGTTTTTCTTTTACTTGCATTTTTAGTTCTCAAGAATAGTATTATTCTATTATCTTGTTATTGTTTTGTAAGAATTCATGTTATGAATAAAAGACTTTCATGAATTCTATCATGGTATCAGAGCTAAGAGCGTAAGTTAATATTTTTAGCTCGATCGCGGATCCAACTTTGCGGTGAGTTAGTTGGGGGTTCGCATGCGTGCCCTCTGGTATCAATTAAATTTTTTTGGCTTGTTCTGGAAGCTCGTGCTTGTTTTGGCTTGTTTTGGCTGCTCGTGCTCGTTCTGATCTTGACTTCCGCATTTGAGTTTCGTCTTCTTGGCTTCTGCATATGATTGGTGAGATCGGCCCTTTATTATTTTGTTGCTTGTTATTTGGGATTGTTGCTTGTTATTTGAGATTTTTCTGTTTAAAATTCATAATGGCTGGAGGTGATGATTCTTTGCAAATTATTAGTGTTCGGTTAGATGGAAAAAATTATTCCTATTGGAGCTATGACATGGTAAATTTTTTGAAGGGAATGGGGCTTTGAGATTATATGTCTGGAAAAGCCAAATGCCTTAAAGTTGGAGATGAAAAATTTGATGAATTATTTAGGACTTGGGAGACCAATAATTTAAAGATTATTACTTGAATTAATAACTCTGTTGAACAAAGAATTGGTGTTCAATTGGCTAAGTTCAAAACTGCTAAAGAGATTTGTGATTATCTGTCAAGATTGTTTGTGCAGAATAATTTTGCTATTAAATATCAGTTACAATCTGAAATTCGTGCACTAGTACAGAATGACTTGGGCATTCAAGATTATTTATGTGCAATGACCACTTTGTGGGATCAGTTAGCTATGACGGAATCTACTGAATTGTAAGTATGCGATGCTTATATTAAATGCAAAGATGAAAACCGTCTTGTTCAGCTATTGATGGGTCTTCGGTCAGAATTTGAGAATTGTCGTTCAGGTTTGTTGCACCGCAAACCCTTACAATCTGTTGAAGATGTGGTAAATGAACTTATGGCTGAAGAAACATGTTTGAAGACTCTAAAAGGGGTACATAAGGCTTCTACTTTCGTATTGACAACTCATTTGTCTGCACCGGTCCTTGCAACATCTACACACCAGTATAGAACATATATCATGGGTAATTGTAATTATTGCAAGAAACCAGGACACTGGAATAATCAATGTCTTAAGCTACGAAAGACGGCAGGTTCTAAGCCTCCACATTCGGGACAAAGACAAAAGCCTTCTCAACATAAGCCATATTCTGGGGGTCAATTCCAGAACTCGTATCCACCGACTCAGGCTGCCTTTGTGCCCTCTCTTGATCACCCAGCTTCAGGAGCCTCCATGAGTCACAATACTGCTTCTGTAGCTGACCAATTTCAAAAGTTCCTCGCCTTCCAACAATTTCAAAAGAATTCTCAGTCTTATGTTATTTCTGCTCTTTCCGGCTCATCACCATTTATTGGTTCATGTATCATTTTGTCTTCTTGGATCTTGGACTCTGGAGCTGAAAATCATATGTCTCATAATTCTTCCTTCTTTGTATAGATGTCTTCTGACCCCCCCCTTCCACTTATGTTGTAACTGCTGATGACACACTTATGCCATTGACAGGCATTAGCACCATTCATACATCCACTATATCATTACCTGATATTTATTGCATTCAAAAATTACATATGAATCTTGCTTCTACTGGTCAAATATGTGACTCTTGATGTTTTATTGGACTTTTCCCTAATTCTTGTTATGTGCATGATCTAAAATTCAAGAGAATGATTGGGACATGACGTAGAAAGGAGAGAGGTCTCTATGTTTTGGATGAGCTGCATCTTCCTACTCATGCAACATTTATGCCTGTTAATCTGTCTTCTTTTCATTTAACACCTTCCTCTTCGAAGTTTTATTTGTAGCACTCTAGACTTGGTCATGTATCAGGCTCTCGCCTGTGTTTTATGTATAATACGGGTGCTCTTAGTGATTTACAATCCGATGATATTTCTGATTGTAGTGGATGTAAACTTGGAAATTTTTTTGCTTTGCCTTTTAATCTTAGTACTTCAACTTCTTCTGCACCATTTGATCTAATTCATTCAGATGTTTGGGAGCCAACACTTATCCCTACTAAGGGAAGCTCCATATATTATGTTTTTCTTATTAATGATTATACTCGTCATTGTTGGGTTTATTTGTTGAAAAGATGTTCTGATTTTGTTCATACTTATGCTGAGTTTCAAGCCTATCTGAAAACTCAACATTCTGTCATTATTAAATATTTTCGGGCTGATTTTGGAGGTGAATATACTAGTGGGGATCTTTCTGGTATTTTCAAAGTTGATGGTACAATACATCAGTCTTCTTGTACTGATATACCACAACAAAATGGAGTAGCCGAAAGCATAGGCATATTGTTGAAACCGCTAGATCCATGCTTTTGTCCGCTAGTGTACCTAGTAATTTTTGGGGAGAAGTTGTCCTTACATCTGTTTATCTTATTAATAGGATCCCTACCTCTCATAATTCCGGGATTTCTCCGTGTGCTAGACAATTTGGTCACACCCCACTATAATTCCATGTGAGAGTTTTTGGTTCTACATGTTTTGTTCTACGTCCACATGCAGAGCGTACTAAGTTATCTTCTAGTGTCGTCATTTGTGTTTTTCTTGGATATGGGGTTGGACAAAAGGTTATCGTTGCCATGATCCAGTTTCTGAAAAATTGTATGTGTCTCGTAATGTTTCCTTTATTGAGCATATTCCTTTCTTTTCCATCCCACCTACCTCACATGGCATGCCAAAATCTGTCCTTATTGATATTGATCCTTTTGATGCTGATTGCCCATCTGATGCTACATCTATATCATCTGTTCCTTCTCAGTCTTCTGGAAGGTCCCATGATATTGATACTCAGCCTCCTCCTACACCTATTTCAGAACCTCTTGTGGTTGCAGATCCACATCCACCTCGCTGTCCTAAACGCACTCTGCGATCTACTCAGGTATCCGATTTTGATTATTCTTGCTATGCTCCATCATTCGCTTCTTTTATAGTTTCTATTAATTCTCTCTGTGAGCCTACCTCCTACTCTAAGGCAGCTCGTGATCCTCTTTGGCAAGAGGATATAAATGAGAAATTGGCTGCTTTGAACAAAATTGGTACTTGGGATTTGATTTCTCTACCGACGGGTAAGAAAACTATTGATTCTCGATGGGTGTACACGATTAAGACCAAGTCTGATGGTTCTATTGAGAGATATAAAGCTCTTTTGGTTGCAAAGGTGTTTTCTCAAGAATATGGTATGGATTATGAAGAGACTTTTGCACATGTTGCAAAGATGACATCCGTCCGGGTTCTTATTGCAGTGGCCTCTGTTCGTCATTGGCATATTTTATAAATGGATGTTAAAAATGCTTTTTTGAATGGGGATCTTCAAGAAGAAGTCTACATGGTCTCTCCACCTGGTGTTTCACATAGTCCAAGACATGTGTGCAGGCTTAAGAAAGCTCTGTATGGTCTCAAACAAGCTCCAAGAGCTTGGTTCGACAAGTTCTCCACTGTAGTATCATCTCTTGGGGTTAATTTCCATCTTTCACGATTCAACGTTATTTGTTAAATCATCCCTTGCAGGTTGTATTTTGCTTTTGTTGTATGTTGATGACATGATCATTACATGTGATGATATTGATGGTATTGCAAACCTAAAATCTACTTTGTCTCACCGTTTTGAGATTAAAGATTTAGGTCATCTACGTTACTTTTTAGGCATTGAGGTAGCTTATTATGAGAAGGGATATTTTCTCTCTCAGTTTATGTACACTGCAGATATTCTTGAGGGGGCCCGTCTCACAGATACTCGTATAGTTGACTCTCCTCTTGAGGTTAATGTTCGATATACACCTACTGACGGGGATCCTCTTCCTGATCCCACTTTATATTGTTCAGTTGTAGGGAGTCTGGTGTACCTCACCATTACTCGCCTTGACATTGCATATGTTGTTCACATTGTCAGTCAATTTGTTTGCTCTTCTACATTTGTACATTGGGCTGCAGTTATGCGTATTCTTCGCTATCTTCGAGGAACGATTTATCAGAGTCTCTTGTTTCCATCGACCTCATCCTTGGAGCTTCGTGCATTTTCTGATGCAGATTGGGCTGATGACCTAACTGATCGGAAATCAACTACTGGTTATTGTGTATTTTTAGGAGGTTCACTCATCTCATGGAAAAGTAAGAAACAAGATATGGTTTCTCGCTCTTCAACTGAGGCAGAGTATCGTGCTATGGCTTCTACTACGTGTGAGATTGTATGGTTACGTCAGTTATTGGTTGATATGGGTGTCTCTCTTTCCTCACCAACACCGATGTACTATGATAATAAGAGTTCTATTCAGATTGCGCACAACACAGTCTTTCATGAACGTACCAAGCATATTGAGATTGATTGTCATATTATTCGATATCATCTTCAGCAGGGCACTCTATCCTTACCATTTGTCTCATCTTCGATGCAACTTGCATATTTCTTCACAAAGGCGTATACCTTAAAGCGTCACCGGTTCTTTCTTGGCAAACTCTCGATGCTTATGTTTACACCATCGCGAGTTTGAGAGGGGATATTAGCATTAACTCTTTCCCACATTGCTTTTGTCCCACATTGGAAAAACACATTTGTATATCATGTAATAGACTCTATATAAAAGACTTTACTTGCTTTTCTTTTACTTGCACATTTAGCTCTCAAGAATAGTATTATTCTATTATCTTGTTATTGCTTTCTAAGAATTCATGTGATGAATAAAAAACTTTCATAAATTATCAATTAAAACTTACTCCGATCAAATTGATCATCATAGTTAATTATGGTATAGCAATTTTGTGACGTTAAATCAAATATGCTAATATCAATTCTTGAAGGAAAAATAAGGATACAAAAATCCAATATATAGTTTTATTAATTAATGACCTACCATGTATCTTCCAAAAGAGGAAAGAGAAGACAATTAAAGTTTATACGTTCATTACAAAATTCCAATAATTGGATGGAATAATATAAAGTTCAACAACTTCGGTTGCCATATGATTAATGTTTCGTACAATTGAGTTTTATTTTCCTTACTTACAAGTACAAGTAATCTGTAAAAATTAATTTGCCGTTAATTACACCATCCATAAATCCTTAAACCCAAAACAATTATTACAAGAATTAAGAGCAAAGTTGGTTACGAGCAAAGTTGGTTCTACAACCACATCAACTTAAACTTCATCACTACATTTATTCAACACTAAAATTGTAAAGTACCATCGTCTTTTATCCCATATTAAGTATAGCCCACAAACATTAATACTCTATCTACTCCAAAATATTTTGATCTTTTAAAGTTAAAATAATTGTATACCATCTTTACGGTTGGAAATTTGCCTTGGTGGGAGTTGCGTCCACCCATCTTTAATGACTTAAACACTAGGGTTCCGCATGTTGGAGATTTTGATTCTTCACACGTGCATAATCTACTAAGTGAGTAGATGACCGTAGGGCCAATGATCGTCAAATTTCTTTGAGAAATGAAAGAGATATTGGTCCACGAAGTGAGATGTTTGAAGCATGAAAATATGGTATAGACCAATTCTCCCTCATCGGTGGGGGAATGAAGATTTGTTTAGTTTATAAGTCTCAAAATTGGCTAAGAGTTTGGGATCCCAAGGGGTAACCCATGTGTTTTAATGAGGGATGACCTAGATGTGCTTTGGTTCGAGGCTAAGTCCACACGCGCACCGCCCGCCCGCCCGGGCTCGGGTCACGGGCTTTGGGCTTCTGATATTATCTTTTGGACCCAAATTGCTTCATATTTACAGTTTGGTCCCTGAAGTTGCAGGTAAGATAAATTGGACAGAGAACTTGTACTTTTTGTTGTTGGTTTTGGAACGTTAAACCTCCATTAATCTGCACATCAATCCAGTCATTACTTGGCTGAATAACTCCTCACTAAAGCTCCAATACGTTGCACATTAATTCAGTCATTTATTTGGTTGAATTACTCCTCACTAATTGTCATTACATGGCCATTAACAGCAATTAGTTTGGCAGTTGACAAGTCCCCTCCATGCACTATATATTGAAGCCTTTGGCTCAATTGTTGGGACTACACACAAACGAAAAAAACAGAAATCTTCCTACTACTTTCCAGCATCATTTCATTACACTAAGTTCTTCAAAGTAACACTTGAGTTTCCTTTGCTCATTTGTTGAGTTGTTGTTTTATCTTGGGAGACTATTGTCCAGAACGTAGAAATGATATATACGGGGCAATCTTGTCTTAAAGACAGAGTGTCATCACTCGACCCAACAAATCAAAGTGCTTGTAATCTCAGTTTCTTGTTTCTATTTATTGAAATTTCAGTTTGTTGTAATTTTATTTTGTTGTAATACTTAGCAATTACTTATTTTTCGTTTCCTGCAACTATTGTAATCAACATTTACAACTTAATAAATCAAAGTGCTTGTAATCTCAGTTTCTTGTTTCTATTTATTGAAATTTCAGTTTGTTGTAATTTTATTTTGTTGTAATACTTAGCAATTACTTATTTTTCGTTTCCTGCAACTATTGTAATCAACATTTACAACTTAATAACAAGTAACACCTATATTCTGATGACATTTCATGCAGTGCGGTGAGACACGTAATATAACATTAACAACCCGATGGTGAATAAGAAAACGCTCTATGCAGTGCGATGAGAAATGTAATATCGGGTGAGCAACCGATGTTAATAAAAAATCCATACTCTTAACAAGAGAAAGTGATTAGTATACAAACTATACATAATATTGAACTTCATGATCGTTTTCTTATATCAGAGAAATCAAACACAACAATCCCTTTAGATTTGTTTAAACCTTATACTAATTATTGTGCATCTTAGTAACATATAAAATTTAATTAAAATAATTAATCTATTTTAATTTAATTAAGGAAATTACCATAAAATGTCACACAAAAATTTACATAAGACCCAAAATAAAGGAGAAAAGTGAAAGGGAAAGATGAGAAGAGATACACAATATTTCTATAATTCTGTAAAAGCAAAATTGAGTATTCTTTTTTCCAGTTTAATCATTTGATATATATATATTTGAAACTCATTATTCATTAACTCAACTAATTTAAAATTTTGTCGTGTATATTCACTAAAGGGTATATAGACCTCTTTTAACTAAAAGTTTTTTCGTTTTATATATATATATATATATATATATATATATATATATATATATATATATATATATATATATATTTGAAACTCATTATTCATTAACTCAACTAATTTAAAATTTTATCGTGTATATTCACTAAAGGGTATATAGACCTCTTTTAACTAATTTTTTTTTCGTTTTATACATTTGATTAACAGTAAAGTTAGTTTGAACTAACTCATCATTCTATTGAGCAGAGGCGGAGCTAGGAGCACAAGAGGTTCATCCGATTCATTAAAGTTTTATATTTTATATACAAGATTAAATTATTTCTTATATATAGTATATATTGAATTAATATAGTTTCTTTATGTATTTATTTTTTTATATTGTAAATTTATTTAGTGAAAATTTAATTACACCACAGTTAGTAAGTTCTGAATTGATACATTGTACTAGCATCAGTACTATAGTTGTAAATCCAAAGTGTGGACTTTGGAAAGAAGGCTTTTTGACAGCACCACCATTCCTCGTCAGATCCGTCCTTTGTTGTTGGGTCCCACTCTTTGTCAAACCCCACACCCCCGTAACATCACCCAACCAAGCCCCCCCCCCCCACAACATCAAGAAACATATTATCAGAGCAGTAGAAGAAGAACCCCTCCCCATCTCTAACGGTGCTCCTTTTTTCTGTCAGCCCATATTCTCAGTACCCTCTGATTTTTTTTAACATAAAGACACATAAAGATTTGATTTTTTTAATTTTTTTTTTGTAAATTTTACACATATCCATGTACTATATTATGTATTTAGTAAGAGGGGTAGTGTGAAAAGAGGGAGCTTTGTACAAATTTTTTGAGTTATTGAAGAGAGTGAAGTTAGTAAAAAAAAATGAAAAGGGAAGAAAAATATTTATAAGGAAAGAAACAGCTTCATTGTCATCTCAACAATACTGAACCCTTTTTAGTTATATTATGAAAAGGTAAATTCATTTTCCCATCAATCAAATCTTTACTCCTTTGTCTCTCTTTGTTTTTCAAAATTTGGGTCTTTTTTCTCTCTTAGTTCCATGTTCTAGTTAACTTATTTGCCTCTATGTGAGTTCTTGATCCATGTCCAAGTATGTGTTATGTGTTTGTATGTGTATATATATTTTAAAATATATTTTTTGGTTAGTAGATGTGTTTGAATATTCATTGTTTATTTTGTTTTGACAGGTTCAAGAAGATATTGATTGTGGAGGCCACTTAGGTTTCTATTTTATTTGGATTAAGATTGGTTCAAACAAATGCTCTTTTGTGTTGATTGAAGTGAAAAAGATTGAATCTTTGGACATTTTTGTGGTGATTGAAGGGAAAAAGATTGAATCTTTCTGGACATTTTTGTGGTTATTGAAGTGAAAAAGATTGAATCTTTGGACATTTTGTGGTGATTGAAGTGAAAAAAGATTGAATCTTTGGGCATTTTCTGGTGATTGAAGTGAAAAAGATTGAATCTTTGGACACCATCATTGATGATTTTTCTTCAAGTAAGTATGTTGGATCTGAATTCTTGTAAAACTTGAGGCTTGCATCATTGAATTGTTTAAATTGAGCTTTTCAAGAAAATAAATTTGTGGTTTTAAATTCTTCTCCAGATCTATTGCTGCTGATTTAGAAAGGCTCTTTGTTTCCCCTCTAGGTTTTCTGTTCTAATGCAGCATTAATTATATTTTTTTGATTGCTAAATGTGGATTATGGAGTCAAATGACAAAACTGTATAAGTCATTAATGTTCTTATGTTAATCTAGATATGGCATCACTTCTAAGTACCTTTTTTTGGTTATGGAATCCTGCATTTCTTTTGTTATATATATAGATTCTTCATTTTTTAAAAAATTAAAACAATCTTCATTTGGTAAACCTAGTTCAAATTATGCAGCCCTAAGTTTATCTCACGAATGGAGATTGTCCCTTCACTGACATTTTGATTTTTTTTCAATTTCAGAGGTTATCTGTTTTCCTGGAATGCATGAAATTTTCTTGTGTATGGGAGTGAGTAGCTTTAAATATGGATCTCCGGGAAGAAAATTCCAGATTTGGCTCGTTACTAAGCACGACGTCAAGAAACCTTTCGTCTTCATCTTCCGCTTTCTTTTCTGCGGACCAGTCGCCTTTCTTCTCTCCTAGATCACCCAAGTCCCTGGTATCGGCATGCTCGGATAATCAATTTCGTGATAGTGATGTTACTGCTGGTGCCTTAGATGCTAGTTTGGGCATTCTAGGTCCAGAATCATTTGCAAATGCTAGATTGTCGGATGCTTACCCTATTGCATTAACTAGTGTCTCGAATGATCTTCAGAAGTTGGATTTTGTGTCTTCTTCGACGTCAAAGAATACTATAGCGAGTTATAACGTTGCCCCTGAACATGAATATTTGCGACCTAGAGGCAAGCAGAAAAAGGGTGGAAGAACACAAGAAACATGTGTTACTCCAACATCAACTTCCTCCCTATCCAATAGAGTAAGGAGCTGTGATGTATACATTGGTTTTCATGGTCGCAAGCCTTTACTGCTCAGATTCATGAATTGGCTCCGTGCTGAGTTAGAAATCCAAGGGCTAAGTTGCTTTGTTACTGACAGAGCAAGGTGTCGAAGTTCTAGAAAGCATAGTATGGTTGAGAGAGTAATGGATGCTTGTACATTCGGAGTTGTGATCTTAACCAAGAAATCGTTCAGGAATCCGTATACCATAGAGGAGCTGCGGTTCTTCTGTAGCAAAAAGAATTTGGTGCCGGTTTACTTCGATTTGCATCCGGAGGATTGCCTTGTTCGAGATATAATTGAGAGAAGAGGAGAGCACTGGGAAAAACACGGTGGTGAACTTTGGCTACTTTATGGCGGGTTGGAGAAGGAGTGGAGAGATGCCGTGAACGGTCTTTTGCGTGTCGATGAGTGGAAGCTAGAGGCTCATGATGGCAAGTGGAGGGAATGCATATTGAGGGCTGTAACTTTATTGGCTTTAAGGTTAGGGAGGAGAAGTGTTGTGGACCGACTGTCCAAGTGGAGGGATAAGGCAGAAAAGGAGGAGTTTCCTTTCCCTCGAAATGAGAATTTTGTTGGCAGAAAGAAAGAGCTGTCCGAGCTCGAGTTTCGGCTTTTTGGTGATGTTAGGGGGGACACAGAGAAAGATTATATTGAACTAAAGGCTAGACCCAAGCGAAAGAATTTGACAATTAGCTGGAGTCGGAGTAACTCGATCAATGAAAGACGGTTCGAGCGGCCTAGTGACAACAAAAGGAAAGGGAAAGAGCCAGTGACATGGAAGGAATCTGAGAAAGAAATTGAAATGCTAAATGCTGAAGTTTCTCATCACCAACAACATACACCAAAGCCGAGGAAGGCGAAGCATGGAAGACGAAACAAATCCTTGAAAGTTGTTTATGGTAAGGGGATTGCTTGTGTGTCTGGGGAGCCAGGAATTGGAAAGACAGACCTACTGCTTGAGTATGCTTATCAGTTCCATCAGCGCTACAAAATGGTCCTTTGGATTGGAGGCGAAAGCAGATATATTCGACAAAACTACTTGAACTTGTGGTCATTTTTAGAAGTTGATGTCGGGGTAGAAAACTCACCTGATAAAAGCAGGATAAAGAGCTTTGAGGAGCAAGAGGAGGCTGCTGTAGCTAGGGTTAGGAAAGAACTCATGCGAGACATTCCGTTCTTGCTGGTAATTGATAACTTGGAGAGTGAAAAGGACTGGTGGGACCACAAACTTATAATGGATTTGCTTCCCCGTTTTGGAGGCGAAACTCATGTTCTCATATCCACTCGTCTCTCTCGGGTGATGAACATGGATCCTATCAAACTCAATTATCTGTCAGAGATTGAGGCAATGTCTTTGATGCAAGGTGCTGTGAAGGATTACCCGATTGCTGAAATTGATGCCTTGCGAGTTATTGAGGAAAAACTTAAAAGACTGACGCTTGGCCTCGCCATTGTTGGAGCAATTCTTTCTGAACTTCCTATAAATCCTAGTAGGCTCTTGGATACCATCAATCGTATGCCTTTGAAGGAAATAATCTCTATTCGTCGGGAAAACCATCCGCTCAGGCGAAACAATTTCCTTTTGCAACTTCTTGAAGTTTGTTTCTCGATATTTGACCATGCTGATGGACCAAGAAGTCTAGCAACAAGAATGGTACTCGCAAGCGGTTGGTTTGCTCCGTCACCTATTCTGGTTTCTCTATTATCTCTGGCTGCTCACAAGATACCAGAGAAATACCCACGCCGGAGGATGTTGAAGAAAGTTTTATGTTCTTTAACTTGTGGTTTCACATCATCTTATGCTAAGAGATCAGAGGCAGAAGCATCTTCACTTTTGTTGAGATTCAACATTGCAAGGACTTGTAGAAAAGACGGCTACATTCATTTCCACCAGCTTATCAAAATGTACGCTCGGAAAAGAGGGGTCCACGGAGTTGCACAAGCCACAGTACAAGCTGTTGTTAGTCGCGGTTTAATAGCGCAGCACTCCGAGCACATATGGGCAGCATGCTTTTTGCTCTTCGGATTCGGGAGTGACCCCATGATAGTTGAGCTTAAAGTTTCCGAATTGTTGTTTCTCGTGAAAGAAGTGATTTTACCACTTGCCATTCGAACATTTATTACATTTTCACGGTGTACTGCTGCTATAGAACTTTTAAGGCGTTGTACAGATGCGTTAGAAGCGGCCGATCAAGCTTTTGTTACGCCTGTTGACAAGTGGTTGGATAAATCACTTTGTTGGAGACCTATTCAAACAACTGCCCAATTAAACCCTTGCCTTTGGCAGGAACTTGCGTTATCAAGAGCTACGGTGCTTGAAATCAGGGCAAAGCTAATGTTAAGGGGTGGACAGTTTGATATTGGTGATGATTTAATCAGGAAGGCTATTTTCATTAGAACTTCCATCAGCGGCGAGGACCATCCAGACACCATATCTGCTCATGAAACACTCAGTAAACTTACAAGACTCCTTGCTAGTGTTCAAAATCATACATCAAATAGAAGTTAATTGTTGGTAGTATAGTTCAGGTAGATTTAATTTATAGAAAGTTACTGGAATAAGCTGGTTTAATAGTTTAAAGGATATAATTTTTGATATTAATGAGTAGCCATACATCTTATTCAAATTCTTTCCATGTCTTTTTGGTATGCAAAATTCATTTCTATTTTTGTCTATGATGTTGCTATTCTTATCCTGCTTCTTATTTATCTTTGATGGTTGTTAGATATTTCTTCTATAAACAACAACAACAACAGCAACAACATACCCAGTGAAATCCCACAACGTGGGGTCTGGGGAGGGTAGAATGTACACATACCTTACCTCCACCTTGGTAGGTAGAGCGACTGTTTTCGGGAGACCCTCGGCTCAAGACAAAGCATAATCAGGCAAAACAAGCAAAGCAAAACAAAGTGTGAGAAACGGTCAGACTCAGGCGAGAAATTAAAGCATTGTGAACATGCAGATAGTAAAATCAAATACGCAATGGTAGCGCACACTAACAACAGGAAGCAGTAGCTAACACAACTAAATAAGATAAATAAATTACACTAAAGAACACATAGCAGCAGGAATCAAACTACAGGGTACTATAGAGCAATGATGCGCCTATAAGTGTGATAGACTAATCGAGCCTACATTAATAACACTACACTATCATTTTGTAAGCGTAAGTAGGACTACGCTCGACTACCTACTACCCTTCTACCCTAATATGTGTCCTCCACAACCCCATATCTAAGGTCATGCCCTCAGTAAGATGCACCTGCGCCATATTCCGTCTAATCATCTCTCCCCAATACTTCTTTGGCCTACCTCTACCCTCCTGAACCCGTCCATAGCCAACCGCTCACACCTCCGCACTGGGCATCCATGTCTCTCATCTGCACATGCCCGAACCATCTCAACCTCGCTTCACGCATCTTATCCTCCACCGAGGCCACTCCCACTTTATCCCGGATAACACCATTCCTAATCTTATCTCTCCTTGTATGTCCACACATCCATCTCAGCATCCTCATCTCCGCAACTCTCATCTTTTGTATATGCGAAGTCTTGACTGATCAACACTCTGCCCCATACAACATAGTCGGTCTGACCACCGCCCTATAGAACTTGCCTTTAAGTTTAGTTGGCACCTTTTTGTCGCACAAGACTCCAGATGCGAGCCTTTATTTCATCCACCCTGCCCCAATACGATGTGTGACATCGTCATCAATCTTTTCATTCCCTTGGATAATAGATCCTAGGTATTTGAAGCTTCATTCTTTGAAATGACCCGAGTACCAAGCCTCACCTCCACGTCTGTCTTAGGGTCGCTCCCGTTGCTGAACTTGCACTCCAAATATTCTGTCTTGGTCCTACTCAACCTGAACCCTTTAGACTCCAGAGTCTGTCTCCAAACCTCCAGCTTGGCGTTCACTACTCAACCTGAACCCTTTAGACTCCAGAGTCTGTCTCCAAACCTCCAGCTTGGCGTTCACTCCGCTGCGAGTCTCATCAATCAGGACTATGTCGTCTGCGAATAACATACACCATGGTACCTCCCCTTGGATTTATCACGTCAGTCTGTCCATGACCAAGGCAAATAAGAATGGGCTAAGAGCTGATCCCTGGTGCAGCCCATCATCACTAGGAAGTGCTCCGAGTCTCCTCCTATTGACCGTACCCTAGTCTTAGCTCCATCATACATATCCTTGATCGCCCTAGTGTATGCCACATGTACACCTCTAACCTCCAAACATCTCCATAGAACCTCTCTAGGGACTTTGTCGTATGCCTTCTCGAGGTCGATGAAAACCATATGTAAATCTTTCTTTCTCTCCTTATACGACTCCACCAACCTCCTAATAAGATGAATGGCTTTGGTAGTCGAACGCCCCAGCATGAATCCAAACTGGTTCTCGAAAATAGACACGTGTGTCCTCACCCTCATCTCCACGACCCTTTGCAGTGTGGTTCAGCAGCTTGATACCCCTATAGTTGTTGCAACTCTGGATATCACATTTGTTTTTGTCCAAGGGAATCATTGTACTCCACCTCCATTCTTCGGGCATTCTTGTCGTCTTAAAAATGACGTTAAACAACTCAGTCATCCACTCCAAACCTGCCCTGCCTGCGCTCTTCCAAAATTCGGATCTCATCAGGCCCGGTCGCTCGTCCCCTGCGCATCCTGTGAATAGCACCTTAACCTCCTCAACCTTAATGTTTCTACAATACCCAAAATTCCGGTACCTACCAGAATGCTCCAGATCTCCCAGCACAAACAAGGTGTTGAAATAGTGTACTCGGCCACTGAAAGTTCTTAATGGTTAAGTATTCCATTGTTAGAAGATTGTATTATCATTATCCTCTTGAAAAGGAAAAAAACAAAAGGGAAGATTGCTCTAAAAAGGACTTATATAAATCTCTCATATAGCCAATCCTTCCAATTGGAATTGTGGCGTGGTTGATTGATTATATCTTCTTCAAAAGGGAAGAAACAAAAAGGAAAATGGTTCGCGTTCTAGAAATGACTAATAGAAAGCAAATGTCAGTCTCCATACTACTTGTTGCTTTCTTAGGTTGTTACCCTGCAGAAGAAGAAATACTTATTTATATCTTGGAAATAGTATAATTCAGTTGCTTCAAGAACCTAATGCTGCTGATTGCTTAGTGTGAGTACTTGGCTGGCTTAGATATATTGTATGCAGAAGATATTCGGCACCTCGAGACATTTCAAAGTGGCAAAAGCTGTCAGAAGTCAGAATCCTATCACTTGAAAATGAGCTAAGGTATGACTTTGACGCAACATTTGCTCCAAATATGTTTCTGTTCCTTATAATTGTTGCTGCTGAGTGTTATCTATGCATCTGTGAGATTTGCCATCTACGTTTCCATGGCTCATTGAATAACATCAGCAAAAACCAAACAAATTGGAGATGTGTTGCTAGTTAACCAAATTCTTGTCTAGTTCAATTCTGGCTCTAAAAGATTTTTGAACCTGTGAGTAAAAAAAATTATCTTTGTACTACTCTTCAAATGTCTCTAGAGTTCCAGATAAGATATTAGATGCTATTTATCATTTGCTTCATTTATCTTGAAAAGCAGCTGGTTCTTAGATTTCGTGGGACCGAGCTTTAAGCGAAATTCTTTCTAACGAGTATTTTGATGAATACTAGATTTCAACAGTCATGTTTTGAAGTTTCAGAGAAAATCTGTAGCGCCAATTGCATTATTCATGCACAGGCTTAGCTAAAAAGGAAAAAATCCCTTTTGTTACCGACCTTCCCTTGCATGGTGTTTTAGGTCTTCTTATCCAAGAGGGATGGCTTAGCATTGTAGCTGCATTATCAAAACTATTAAGACAACGTCGGCCTCTGCAGTACTCTTCTTTACTTTGGCTACACGGAAATATATGCATTGTCATCCATTCATTCTCTTTGACACTGAAGTCTATACTTGTCCAGATAAAAATAATCTTGTGCCTTTCTGGATAAGCTCTTGGTATTTGGTCCTAGTATCTCTCTTCTGATTAAATGGCCGAGGAACTTTTTGCTTCAACATTTCTTACTGTCTGAACCGGACATCATGAAGTCAGGGAAGCAGAACTAGAAAAGGACTCTCATAGTCGTTGCATACTACTGGTCTTATGCAGGATTTAGAGAAGGTAGTTATGTCGAATTGTTGTTTTGGACTTTTATAATGAGTACTGGATTCTTGTTTTCTGTTCATTTAATGTCTTCAATATCTGAACCTCTTCTTTTTGTTTGAAGATAAAACACTGCTTCTTCACTCTAACTTCAAGATGGATAACTTCTCACCAAAGTTTCAGTGTACAAAAATTGAACTGAAGTTTTACTACACTTGTTGAAAATGTCAAGGATTCGGAAAACTTGGGATAATTACTCAAGAGACACGATAAGCCAGCATAGCATGTGAACATTTTTCCATGCAGTAATGCATGCAAACAACATGCAGATCCTGTTACGCTACATCTGAGCTGTGAATGCTTGGGACGATGGTTTGTGTGCAAATACAATGTTGAAATTCAATACTTTTTTCTCTCCATTTTAGTAAAAAGTTAGCTTCGTTAGCTAGTGACAGATTCATAATTTAGATGTGGTTTTGAGTTGAGAGATTGGGATCAGAAATGTATATGCATCTATACTTGTTTTTGGCGCATGTATATATGGTTCGACGTTAAAGCACTAGGTTCTGCCGTATTAACGAACCTGTTGTTGGATCAGCCACTGCTGCCGTACGTACCAAGGACTTTTTACCTCCCGGCTCCGCCTATCTTGATCGAGGAGGCTTTCGGACAATAGTCAAAAGGTATGTCCAACTGCTCGTCGATTCTCCGAAGTCAGTAGAAGACATGAAATGGAGTTGCCAGTTAATTTTGCTTCTTTTCATCCCAGGGGAGAAAAATCCATTGTTATTACATCACTTTGTGACAAGTTTTGTTGATTTACATGAGGCATTCCATATATCAATCTCAAAATAATAAGAGCATTAGTTGGTGAATCTTCTCTTATCCCGTTTCCTTAAAGTTTTGCATTGCAATTATTTGTTCCCAAGAGAAAGATTGCTTCTTCTTTTTATCATTTGTAACATGCTATTATTTCTGGTTATTTTTTTTCCATGATAGAGTTTGTTAAAATATGTGACGGAAATAAAAAATGCTCACTTTTGACAAACTTAAAGGTCCAAAACTGCTCCGGAGTATATTTAAGGATTACTTTGAACCTACTCCAAACATACAGAACAATTTTGTCATTCTCTCATTTGTAACATAATAACATATAATGGTTGAATCTCATTTAGTTTACTCATGTGATCATAAAAGATAAAAAGACCTTAAAACATTAGTAAATATGCTTTTTAAAATTTCATCTCATGTGACATGAGGGATTAATTTCTATTTTCTATCACTGCAGTTCTAATTAATAACATTTTAAACAGTATGTACTTCTACGCCTTGGTCTTTCTTCGAGTTAAACTATGAGTTCATTACTTTGATAGCTTTCCCAATTAAGTCAATCATATTTCATGTTCAAGAAAATAATTTTATCAATATATTATTGGAAAACAGAAATTATTAAATTGTCTTTTTTTTTTGTGAGGGGGGATTCCCAATTTTGGATCAACGATCTCGTGACTCCACCTATGTTTGTAGACCATAATCCGTTTTAGAGGGTGTTTGGATTGACTTTTTAAAAGTGACTTATAAGTTAAAAGTTAAAAGTCATAAGTTGGTCTTATCCAACTTTTGGTTTTTGTCTTATTTTGTACCTTTTTAGCATAAAAATAAGTGCTTAAAAACACTTTTTGTCTCACACAAATACCTCAAAAAATAAAAAGAACTTAAAAGCAAAAAAATACTTAAAACAAGTCAATTCAAACACCCTCTTAATCCTGAATAAAAGAGGAGAATTGCAGTAGGTTGATTGACGACAGACAGTGGCGGATTATGGTAGGGGCCGGGGGAGGCTGTGGCTCCCCTAAAAAAAACTCATTTTTTTTATATATATACCCCCCTCTCTCTCAACAAGACATCAGCTCCCATTTTGCTCTTACCCACTGCGGCCACCCCCACCGCATCTCAGCCCCAAGCCCCCAACAGTGGTAATCTCTCTCTTTCTTTCCTCTTTGCTGTTCTGTGAGTTCTTAATGACTTTTAATTTTTATATTATTGACTGTATTGAGGACAAAAAGCAACGTATCCCATTGGTTGAGAATCAAATATTTTCGAAAAGAAATAAAAAATCGATGAAATTCACTTGTAGTTGTCCCACATCGATTTCAAGAAGAACTTATGAGGTTTTGGAGTTCTATATTTTCTACTAATTCAAGAACCCTTACAAGTCTCATTTTCGAGCATAGAAACCCTAGATTTTGAAATTACGATCTAGAATTTGTCTTTTGCCAAAATCCTAACTATGCTTTTATTTTTCCAAGATTTCTCATAGTCTAAAATTTTCTTTTTCTGTGTGGCTGAGTTCGTGAGATTGGAGGAGCTTTATGTTTGTTTCATCATATACCAGGCTATTTTGAGCTTATGGGAGTGGAATTAACAGATTAAGGCTTTAAAAGTCGAATTTCTCTTACTTAGTTCTGTTTTCAGATTTAGATGTTATCTTTGATAATTGATTTATGTATTTTTTAGGAGTGGTACGATGGTCCAACTTAAGAAAATTGATGCATTTTTTAAGAGGAAAGCTTCCAACAAAGATGAAAATTGTATAGCTTCAGCATCGATACTTGAAAAGCACCATTTCGATGATCAAACGGTTCAACTAGATGAGCAACCTTGCAAGATTCAAAAAGTCACAATGGATGAATTTGATGTCAATTGTTTAGAACGTGACCCCAAAAAGTGTCCCCAAATTTGGGAATATCCAGTGAATTGAAGAGATGAAGTTCGAAGAGCTTATCTCAATTGGGGTCCCTATCAATGTCAAGTTGAAAAGTATCGCCTCAATAGAGAATAAGCATCCAAGGTGATTTCAAGCATCTTGGTTCAAAATTTTCCCTTCATGGATAGAGTACCTACCGACTAATGATGCTGCTTATTGTTTGCTTTGTTACTTGTTCAGTAAAAAAGCCAAGTGGGCATTCTGGAGCTGATGTCTTTACTAGTAAAGGATTTGAAGCATGGAAAAAGGTCAATGATGGGAAGAGTTGTGCTTTGCTTAATCATATGGGTGAGAGTCCTTGTTCGTCTCACAATAATGCATTGAAATTTTCTCAAGACTTGTTCAATCAGTCTATGCACATCAAAAATGTCCTTAACATGCAGAGTTCTGATAAAATTAGCAAAAATAGACTTCATCTCAAGAGCTCTATTGATTCAATTCGTTGGCTCACGTTTCAATCTTGTGCTTTTAGAGGCCATGACGAATCACTGGGATAAAAAAATAGAGGTAACGTTCTTGAAATGATCAAACTCTTAGCATCATACAATGATGAACTTGCAAAAGTAGTGCTAGAGAATGCTCCATATAATTCAAAGTATACTTCTCATCAAATTCAAAAGGAAATCTTACATATCATTTCTAGTAAAGTGAAAAGCTATATTCGAGAAGAGATTGGGGATTCTAAATTTTGCATAATTGTTGATGAATCACGTGATGAATCTCTAAGGGAGCAAATGACTATTATTTTGAGGTTTGTTGATAAAAAATCTTGTATACAAGAACGATTTTTGATCTTGTGCATGTTAAGGACACTATGACTATCACTCTTAAAAAAGCGATTTGTAATGTTCTTTCTCGGTATCGTCTTGATGTTTCAAATATCTGTGGGCAAGGGTATGATGGTGCTAGTTGTATGGGAGGAGAGTGGAATGACTTTTAAGCATTATTTCTCAAAGATTGTCCTTATGCTTATTACATATATTGCTTTGCACATAGATTACAACTTGCTTTGGTTGCTGTTTCCAGAGAAGTTTTCCTTATTCATGATTTCTTTTCAAACTTGACTTTTGTTGTCAATATTTTATGTTCCTCTAGTAAGCGTCATAATGAGCTACAAGCTGTCAAATTAGAGGAGATATCACTTTTGCTAGAGATTGGTGAACTTGATAGTGGTAAAGGATAAAATCAAATAGGCACTTTGAAACGAGCTGAAGATACTCGTTGGAGTTCACATTTTTCTTCTGTTTGTAGTATGATAAATATGCATAATGCAACTTGTGTGGTTCTTCAAAATATAAGGAAAACTGGATCAACTTACTCTCAATGAGGGGATGCTAATGTTGCTTATAAGATTATGAATTCATTTGAGTTCATATTTTGCACATGATGAAAGAGATTATGGGAATTATAGATTATCTTTGTCAAGCTTTACAACAGAAATCCCAAGATATACTTAATGCTATACATTTAGTCAGCATTACAAAAACATTAATTCAAAAGTTGAGAGATGAAGGATGTGATCAATTATTGAAAAATGTGACATTATTTTGTGAACAACGTGATATTGATTCTCTTGATTGTAATGATGTTTATATAGAGCGTCAATGGCTTGCTCGTCATCAGAAGGATCACATCAAAGTGAGTCAACATTTTAGAGTGAATCTCTTGTGTTACTATTGATCAACAATTGCAGGAATTGAATCACAGGTTTAATGTTCAAACAATGGAGCTTTTGAGCCTAAGCAATAGTTTGATGCCTAAAAATATTTACGAAGCATTTAATATGTATGATATATGTGCTCTTATAGAAAAATTCTATCCAGTGAATTTTAGTGAGCAAGAGAAAACAAATTTGAGATTTCAACTTCAACACTTTATTCTTGAGGCTGTTAGTCATCCAGAATTGAATAACTTGTCAAAACAGGGAAGGCGAATACATATTACTTGATTGACCGGATAATCCGTCTTATCTTAACTATTCCAGTTTCTACGGCTACTACAGAAAGATCATTTTCAGCAATGAAGATAATCAAGACAAGGTTGCGTAATAAGATGGAGGATGAATTTCTTGCTGACAATATGATGGTTTATATTGAAAAAGAGATAACTGAAAGCTTTAGCTCTGATTCAATTATTAATGATTTCAAGTCTTTTAGTTAAATAGATCAGGAAAGTCGTACTGCAACTATGTTAAGCAAAATATTGATTCCAATGCTGCGGAAAAGAACGAAGGGTAGCACTTTAATTCTAGGTACGTCTTTCCTTTTATATATTATATTTTTGTTGTGTTGATGTTATTTTGAATCTTTGATAAAATTATATTTTGTTCTTATAAATTTCAATTATAATATTTTTGTTAGTAGTTACCGCCCCTTTAATATTTTGGGCAAGTTCCGCCACTGACGAAAGAGGAATAGTCAAATCCATGAGAATGTTATGACAACGGAGATGTTAACACATGGAATTGAGGCGTTACGAGAAGTAATATGCTACAAAAAGGTACTTGACAAATTGAAAAAACTCAAGTTCCATAGACGATTACGTGACCAACAATTTTGCATGAGAATGAATGGCAAGCTTCAAATTCTAATATATTCCCAAAAAGAGAGGATATTCTACAATGTAAAAGTTAATATGGACGTAGGATCATACATGGACAAGATTATAAATGATCACATCGGATAAAGATGTATTATCGCATGAATATTAAAAGAAAATAAAATTGCCTGAGATGGCATGACCATGTCTTAGACATCTGCATGTGCTGATATGATGATCCAAGGTGTTAAACGATGACAAAATGAACCTAAATAAAAGAAAAGGAAGTTGCCAAAGATCTCTTAGAATTAATACAAACTGCACTATGATGATAACACAATGGAAGCAAAAGATCCATATAGTCAACCAATTGGAACTATATTGGTTACTCGTTTAGTGCTAAGTGAACGATATAGAGAACTCCGAATTATCTTTAAATGGAAAATTATTTAGTATTAACACAAAATGGATCCAATTAGAGTGAAATAATATAGATGATTCATATAATCGAGTCTACAAGGATACGATACACTTCTCTAATTATTCATGAATTAATCTCATTGGTATATCTATAGTACCATCATGTATTGTGCTTGAGTTTACTAACTTGCAGCTCTTTAATTGTGATTAACGATGTGAAACTTTTGTTAAAGTTATTACTCATATCTTTCCAATTTTTGCACCTTAGTGTACTAAACCACAACTCTTTTAAGTTTTCTTTTAGTTTCCCATCCGGTGTCCGTTACCCGCACCAAGGCCTTGACTAATTTGAATTTTCACTAAGTAAGGCTCATTAAAAGGAGAAGCTCTCCCTACCAAGATCTTTTACATACCAAGGATTGAATCCAAAATCTCTGGATAGGGGGGAGAAATCTTATCCATTAGACCACAATTCTTCGTGGTAGCTCTTTAAGCTATTAGTAGTTGACAAGCTGTATTAGTACTTACATCAAATATGTACCATTTTATCACATTGCTTCTTATCTACATAGATAAAAGGCAGAAATCCAATTAAGTCTAAAGGTCCAGATGAACTTTTAAGGAATAAGGTCACAATGTAATCACAATAACAGTACAATTTAAGTGACAGAAGAAACAGAACTATATTCTTCAAGTAAACATCACATCTTGGATATGATGAAATAGGATGAATTGAGATGGTATTTTGCAAATACGTAATTATCTTAAATATATTAAATATTTATTTATTTTCCGATCGCCGGGAAGGGACAAAATAAAAATCCTATTGTTTCTTCAACAATTTCTAGTGATCTCGTTGTACTTGATTTGTGAAGATGCGTTGTTAGGTGCTCCATTTTCTTTTTCCATTGAGGCCGAACCTAAACCTATGCTCGAGAGATAGTTGACCGCCCGGATACCACGAGCGAATCGAAAGTTGGATCTCATCCCTTTTTTTATACTCGTCTATCCCTAAATCAACTACATGGACCTAGGATAAGGCATTAAAAACCGTCGATACGTGGGGTGATCGAACTGACTCATCTTTGAAAATAAGATGCGCTCCTACGTGAGGAGGGGAGAAATGAAAGTTATAAGAACCATGAATGGATGAAAGCGCGAAGATAGTCTTATCATAAGAGAAGTTGATATCATGTACAGACATTGGGTTTTTAATATTGTCTGCTATATATTGTGTATAGGGTAGCCTTCGAAAATACACATACAGAAGGTACTAAAATCAGCTTATGTTCTTAAGCCAGTTCATGTAGCATCTTTGGGCGTTAAGAACAGATGTTGATCTCTGCACTTTCGAATGCTATCATTTCGAAAGTTATCAATAAATTCAATACACAAAATTTGGCTAGATACTTTTACTGGTATTGTGAAATTTTGGCACCATAGACTTCATCTAACAATTCTTTTTCAAAATTGTTAACTGAAGCACGCGTGCCAGTATCTCTAAAGCAATATTAGCGCAATCACAACACTGAAGAGAGAACCTGAGAATAGATAAAGTTGGAATGATGGTAAAAGCTGCACCATTCATAAGTTCCTGATTCCATTCTATGTTGTATATTTTCAATGTTGTTACTTGGTGTTTCCAAGATTACATTCGTTATCGCGGTGAAGTTTCCTGAGCCATGTTGAGCGACGGTGTTTGTGTTTGTTGGCCTTCTCCATTCCATAAAATAGTTAACCAAATGACTAGAGGAATTGAACCAGGTCAGACAAGAAGATCATTTCTGAGAACTGGGCTTCAACTACTAGCATTAACAAACGATTAACTTCCACGTCAATTGTATTCAACAAAGTAAAACAACACCAACAACATACCCAGTATAATCCTACAAGTGGGGTCTAGGGATAGTACGCAGACTTTACCCCCTAACTTTATAGTGTAGAGAGGTTGTTTCCAATATGACCCTTGGCTCAAAAGAAAAGTGATTGATGCAGGATGACAAGAAAATGAGACAACAAAATACCAAGATAATACAAAACAAATAAAGCAATATATAGTAATACGCATTGAATTCTATTCGACGAAGTGACTTGACAAATTTACATAGAAACAATTAGGTACACTCCGCGTATTCGTTTTTCCAATTGACCAACAACTAATTACATCAACCGTTCTACTACTCCATAATCACTGTCTAGCTAGCTTAATCGTCTCCATACTACCATAACAAAACAATTGTCAGAATTAGTACTATGAAATGTACCTATGATTAAATTCGACATAATCTGATTCAAGGTCAAACGTCGGAGATTATCATCATCATCATGAGCTGCACCTGCTTGATCTCCCAACATTACAGCAACATAAGTGAAAAACGCAACCAATGCACAAGTATTAGGTCCAAATCCAAACTCCCCATAAGTAACATTAATATTAAGCATAAAGAGTACATTCAATACTCGAAAATCTCTAGGCCGATCATTACCATAATAGTGCAGGCGAAAATAACTTTTTCAATTTAATAGTTTTCTCTAATTTAGAGAAGATGGAGTCATCGTCTTTTGATTCAGCCTTAATTTGGTGAATAGTTCTGAGACTCTTTAATAAGGAAGTAATTTCCTCCTCAAGTTCCCATCCATAAGTTCGGGTCGGGTTTTCTGGGTCTTTGTCTAGTAATTTAGACCAGAATTTACAGATAAATTTTCTCTTAAGACATAATATGCCTTGCTGGTTTCTCCCTGCTTCGGGAATCCACTTCCAGATCCATGGGGTTCCGGTCTGCAAAAAGAACATTAGTGATGCCGATCCTTCGACATAGTCGGAAGGGTTTTCTGGCGTGACACATGGTGTCATATGAATCCATTCCTTATAAAAATCCATATAAGGGGCTGGTAGGATCTGAATTTCAGGTCCGATGATATTCCACCAAGGGAAGATCCAGCCTGGTAATAACAATCCATTTTGGCTGTTCTTAAAAATGTCTGGATTTAATTTAATCCACCACGTATGACCGTGCTTTTTGTTTTCATAATAAAAAACATAAGTGAAGGCATCAATATAATCATAGTAATTGAAAGCCAACCGAATATCGGTTCTTGGAATTATGAATTCCTTGGATCGGAATGGGCTGATTCCCCACTCATAAGGAGATATGATCTTCTTGAAATAGAGCTTAGAATAACTCTTTTCTACCCCAGGTTTATGCTCTGGGTAAGATGTAATATCAGCTGTACTTGTAGCTGTGAGGATATATTCATAGTACATCCTGTTTTTCCCTTCCTGAAAAGGGTGGTATAAATTTTCTACGTATCGATTCATAAGAATCCAAGGGTCATTCAGATAATTTTTATCTTCATGAGTGAGTAAGAGAATAGTCTCTTCATGAGGACGGACCAAATATTGGTTCCTGTCTTCTTCCTGCTGTAACAGCTTTTGGGCATATGAGTCTTGCTGACTAGAGGAAGCTTGTTCCACTAGCTTGACCTTAGAAATAGTCCTTGGGTCATTTTTACCTCGCCCGCGGCCACGATCTCCGCGACCTCTTCCCTTACTCCTATTAGGAGTGGGTGGTGTCCATTGTGGACGCATGCTTATCCCTGCAAAAATTCACGTGTAAGAAAGTCAGGGAGAGAATTATCTTCACCTTTTAAATATTGAATTTCAAAATCAAATGGGGCCAAATGAGCCTGCCATCGAGCAAACATCTGTTTAGAAACATCATGTTTAAAATCTTTCTGAAACATGAATTTAGATGCATTGCAATCTGTTCTTATCAAGAACCTAGAATTATAGAGGTCATCCTGAAATTTCAGAACGCATTTTATTATTGCAAGAATTTTTTTAGCAACAGTAGCATAATTCTTTTGACTATTAGTCCATTGCCGAGATTGTTTGGACCAGCAGGCATTGGGTCTGCTGGCAGAATTGACTCTCCGGCCCACTGTTGTAGAATATACGAGGAGGGAGCATCGTCCAAAAAATTATAAGCACTCAACACGGATTTAGACACTTGAGCAAACGAAAATTGGGTTTAAAAAATAACATGGCGACTAATTATGATTTTATTAGAAGATAAATCAAAATATTTGTAACCACAATGATTAGACGGAAAACCCAAAAATACACAAGCGGTAGACCGATCTTGAAGTTTATTAATTGTAGTGGACCGAAAAAGTGGATAACACAAGCACCTAAACATCCTAAGATGAGAATACGAGGTATCTTTATTGTAAAGAAATTTAAGTGGGGATTGATATGCTAAACCTTTGTTAGGGAGGATGTAAGGAGGTAGGTCGCCATTTGTAACGCATGATGCCAAAAAGATGGGGGTAATTAAGCATGGGCTAGTAAGGTTCTGACAATATTATTAATGATACGAATTTTTCTTTCGGCCTTCCCATTTTGTGAGGATGTATGAGGACAAGAAAATCGAAAAGATATGCCATGAGTATCACAAAATTCTCGAAATTGTCTATTATCATATTCCCTACCATTATCACATTGAATATTTTTAATTTTCCGTGCAAATTGGGTGCGGATGAAAGCTCTAAATTTTAAGAATGTGGAAAAAACTTGAGATTTTTTAGACAAAGGAAAGGTCCACAAAAAATTAAAATAATCATCCAAAAATAAAACATAATAACGATGGCCCAAAGAACTCAAAACGGGAGATGTCCATAAATCACTATGAATAATGTCAAAAGGCATCAACGTACTAGAAGTAGAGGCGGCAAACAGTAATCTAACATGTTTCTCTAGAGGACAAGAAAGACAAATATGAGTACTACACGTACTCATACAATCAATAAAATGATTATTTTTAAGAGAGGAAATAATAGACGACCCCGGATGAACCAAACGGGCATGTTACACGGAAGGAGCAAAAGCGGCAAATGTGGAAGGTGTGGCTTGACTCGTGGAAATGATGGTGGTGGTGATTGGATAAAGCTCTCCTTGACTATTACACCTTATTAGAGGTATCCCCATCTTGAAATCATTTACAGAAAATCCAAAAGGGTCAAAGTTAACCGAAACTCAATTATCAGTTGTGAATTTTCGGACAGACACCAAATTTTTAATTGAGGGGCATGAAGGACATTTTTAGGACGATAGGTGGATGTGGGGGGGACAAATTTGTGTGACCATAACCACGAATTGAAATTGAATTTCCATTACCAACAATTATGCCACAATTTTTGCTCAAATTTAAATAAGATGAGAGATTACCTTACATGGACGTCATATGAGAAGTGGCTCCGGTGTTCATGTACCAATTTGTGTCCGGGAAATTTAATCCAAGTGTATGCATCGCGGCATCGATATCCGTGGGTGTCGGAACTGATGATGGGCCCGCAGTCGTGAAGGCCTGTTGACAAGGCCCAACAGCCGGCTGACTGGACTGAAACTGCGGTGAATTGAGCCTCTGCTGGCTGGCCCAATTCGCTGGGTAAACTGATGGAACTGGTTGCGAATTGGGCCTCTACTGGCTGACCCAATTCGCTGGGTAAACTACTAGAACTTGAAAGGGGTAACTGGGCCAGTTGGCCCACAACCCAGTCCACTGCCATGGCCCAAGCTGCGGTTGCCCTTGCCGGTTGCCACCCTGACCACTAATGCCGCCACCGTTGCCGCCGCGGCTGCCACCGAACTTTTGATTTTGACTCCGTTGTTCCAATGTGGAGTGGAATTAGCCGAAGATGATGGAGAGTAGGAATTTTGTGGCGAGGCTGCCATCATGACGGAAGTTGCTCCAGTTACGGCCTTTTTATTCAACCCCGCCTCTTCAAGGTTGAGCATAGACCGGGCTTGATAAAACGAAGGAAGAGGGCTACTTTGACGAAGAAGAGTCCCAACACCATTATAGGCCTCGGATAGGCCGGCAACCATCTGAAGAACAAGACGATCATTCGTGACAGGTGCACCAACGTTCTTGAGTTGATCCGCCAATTGCTTTAGCCTTTTACAATAAGCTAAGACATTCGAAAAATCCTTCATAATGACATGGGATAATTCCTGCTCAAGAGTGACGACACGAGAATTTTGGTTATCTTGAAATATATCACGCATCCTATTCCAAGTGTGCATCGTCGTGGCGTCGGATTCAATAATCGTCTGCAAAAGGTCCGTAGAGATAGTGGAATATATCCACCAGAGTACGGTAGTATCAAGAGTCGTCCAGAACACAGGGTCATCATTGACGGTAGGCACCTTCTCATTGCCTATATCCGCGGGGATGATGTGGTGAAGGACTTGATGCCAGCGTGCGTGAACTTTAAATAATTTTGCCCACGTCGCGTATTGAACGTTTTCCATATCAAGAACGATAGAGATGTGGTTATTGATGTTGGAGACAGTAAGGGCAGGATGAAACGTGTTTTTTGAGATAGACATAATGAAAGAACAAGAAGAGAATTAAGGATTAGGAAGAGAATTTGGGAAGAGAGGAAAAAATTTAGAAGGAAAAGGTGTCGGAATCGCGGATTCCGAGGGTGCTAGGCGGCGGAAGTGTAGTTGGGAGAAGGAAATTTTACCCTAGACTTCTGATACCATGAAAGAAATAATCCCTTAATTATTTTCATTAATGAAGAGGTTATATACAATATACAAGCTCTAAATATGGAAAATCTTATTCTTACTATAATACTAATATCCTAATTACACTTGTACAAGGATTCTACAAAATATGGTAAGTAACCTAAATATTCACAGATATACACGGTTTCTATCAATTAGCTGTATTTTGGATTCTAGCCTTAGCCAATAGATATTTGTACACGTATATAGAGGCGGATTCGGTCTCATTTTTCCTCAAATACTTGTATATATACATCGAAAATGAATAAAGATTTGTCAACAAATTTTATTTAGACACTCGAATTATAACTTATTTTAATTGAGCATCTTGAACATATGATAAAATATTCTTATTAGATACTTTCGATTCAAAATTTTTAAAAAACTTTTATGCGTATTTCCAAATGTCCATTACATAAATAAATTAACTACTTAAAATAAGTCACCTCGTTTAATTATACGCATTAGTCTCTATCTGTAAAACCTCTGACATGTTTCAATTGAGGTAGATGTGTATAGTTCAATGAGATATATTTTATGTGGCTTACTTAACTATCTAATTAGTGTTTGAGAACACACATAAAAGTTTCTCAAAATTTTGAACACAAGTGTCTAATAGGAACATTGTATCACGTGTTTAGGTGCTAAATTGGGACAAGTGTAGTTCAAGTGTGTAAAAATAAAATTTACTGACAGTTTAAGGAGTTGTTAAATGCATTAAGCCATGAATAAAATACACAAAAGAAAATTCTTTCCATTCTTTGGCTAAGTTTTCCTACATAAATGATCCATTAACTATGACGGTAGGTTCAAAAATAATCTCTTAACTATGCACTTTAGCAGTTTTGGTCCTTTAAGTTTGCCACAAGTTAACAGAAATGGTCCATTAACTATGTGAGTAGGTTAAAAATAGTCCATTAAGTATGCACTTATCAGTTTTGATCCTTTAACTTAGACAAAAGTTAACACTTTTAGTCTCCGGTAAAATATTCATCAAACTCTGTTTGTTAAATGACGAGAACTATGAAAAATAAAAGAGAAATTAGCGAGTACTCACATTTAGAGGTACACATTACTAAAGTAAAAGTCAAATACCTTGAAACAAAACTGACGAACGTCGTCCGTTATAGAAAAAAATCGAGAAAAAACAACAAATTTGATAATGTTAGATATAGTGTATCGGAACACAAAAGCTGATGGACTCTGTCGATAACCGAGGGAGTCCATCATCTCAAATAAAATACACTAGACTCGGTTTTATTGAAAACCCGATATAAAAATAATACTTTCATTGTAATGCATTTTTTTAAAATAAATATTTTCCACACTTCTTTGCCCAAAAGTAATCCATGAACGTCCGTCGATTTTCGTAAAAAAATTAAATAAAAAATCTATGGATTTCTGATAGCGTCCCTCGATTTTATCCGTCGGTTTTTCATCGATTTTCCATTGATTTTTGTTTATTTTTAATAATGCCATTTTTTGTAATTATCAGCTATTTCTAATATATTTCTAAAGTAGTGTATTTATTTTGCTGATGGACTCCATAGGTTTAACCACAGAGTCTGTCGATTTTGTGTTTCGAGATACTATTTTCTGACATTATCGAATTTGTTGTTTTTTCTCATTTTTTTTTATAATCGATGGAAGTATGTCGGTTATGTCCCGAAGTATTTAACTTTTACTTAAGTAATGTGTACCTCTAAATGTGAGTTTTCGCTAATTTCTTTTTTTCTTTTCACAATTCTTGTCAAATCTAACAATAGAGTTGGATGAATATTTATGGGAGACTAAACGTGTTAACATTTGGCAAAATTAAAAGACCAAATCTGTTATGATGTTTTCTGTCTCTTTCCCTGCAAAAGCTAAATGAGTCAAACCCTTCACCAAAATGTCCATTTCTACTGTAACGTGCTGGCTTCCCCAATCCCCTTACTAGAAAAAATTAACTCTTCACAGTAAAATTGCTAGCTTTGGATGACGAGGAGATTGAAGCTGTTGAAGATGATGGTGCTTTTAGTCAACCACATTCGCAAAAGCAACAAGGATTCTTGGCATCATCAATGCTTGCAAGATTTTTTTAAAACTAAGTGATGTAATCATGCCTAGTACTTGGTTTATGCCAATGGAGGGTTTTTGTTTTTGGGGGTGGTGTAAGTTCCTCGTTTTCTACCAATACAAATTGTGATGAAAGGTATTTATGGACTTGGCCTTTCAGCTTTTAAATATCCATTGTAGAGTAATGATCTGTTGGTTTTGTGCTAATTTTATAATGGAGAACTAGCTTGTATTAACATAGTACAAATACTGTTGACAAGCTTGCATTAGTAAAACCTAATAGGCACAACACAATATACCCAGTGAAATCCCACAACGTGGGGTCTGAGGAGGGTATAGTGTCTTAACTCTACCTTGGTAGGTAGAGCGGCTGTTCCGAGAGACCATCGGCTCAAGACAAAGCACAAGTACAAGCAAAGTAAGACAAACAAAGCGACTAAGTCATAATAGAATTTGAAAAAGAAGCAATAACTAATGCAAGTAAATGCAGGTAAATAAGACAAACAAACAAAATACATGTAGCAACATAAATCAAACGATAGGGGACTATAAAGCAATAATGTGCCTACTAGTATGATAAGCTAAGCAGACCTACAATAATAACGCTACAACTACCGGTTAGTAAGCTTAGGTAGGACTACGTTGGACTACCTACTACCCTTCTACCCTAATATGTGTACTCCATAACCCCCTATCTATAAAATCCAATAGGCACCCTTTGTCATATTGCTTCTTATCTTAGATATAGATAGAGAAAAGTACAGAAATCCAGTTAAGTCTACATGTCCATGTGAACTTTTAAGGAATCAGGACACAATAACAGTACAATTTAAATGACAGAAACAACAGAACTATTTCCTTCAAGTGAACAATTGGGCAAGATAGTTTTATGATTTTATCACAACAGAAGTTGATATCATGTACAGACATAGGAGTTTTACAAAATTGTCCAATCCCTTAGGGATCTGCTTTGCCAGCAATTTCGTCGTCGCTGGAGGCATCTTCTTCTTCACTAGATTTTTCTTCAGGTGCAGCCCCAGCATCTTCTCTCTTCGCATACTTATCGCAATACTCTGAAAAAAATATTTTAGGCCATAAGTAATGAGGCAACTTAAACTGGTCTAAAAAGTTTGATAATATCGCAGAGGTCAAAATACATAAAAAGCACACTATGGGCAGTCAAACTTTTAAATCAGTCCATCCAAACCAACTACTAAAATTCTTCGACATGATAAAGCATTGGATAAGGAGGTTCCAAAATTTGTATCTAATGGACAAATAGAGAAGCAATCCATAGGCATAAAGGAAAACATAGCTATCGAGTTTTGTTAAAGTGGAGATCTGTCTTCTAATGGTTCAAGAAATGTTCCAATAAAGACACAGTCCCCAAAAAACCAACTTCCCAAAGGGAATAAGAGATATAGTATATCTCACGTAGAAGGAGAAATACTTCAAATATTTCAACTAATGCAAGTACTATGCGTTAGTGCATATACTTGCATTCCCTAAACTGTTTTATGCCCTTACCACATAACCCCTTGATAGTATGTACATGTGATAGAAACAATCCGGGAAGGTGGGAGAGTTAAGGATGGGAATGGAAGAGAAATGGTTAGTGGCGGCAAGAAAGAGATTCAAAAGTAAGACCAGAATAGTAGTTGATCTTCCCAAAGTAGGTCAGAGGCGGAGCATCAATGTTGTAATAAAGTTGAAGGACACATCATAAGTCACTCAGAGTCTGACTGATTATGCATTGGGCTTGGATACCAAAATCATTAAAAATCTTTAGCTTTGCTATTGAAGGTAAAGGTCATGCAGGATGTGTAGACAAAACTTAAATTCGAAGCTTTAGATTTTTTTTAAAGGATAAATGAGATAATCCCGAAAACTTCACACTTGGATAGAGATCATGTGGTGCAGGATATTTGTGGCTGGAGCCAGTAGCTAAGAGTAACAGTAATAGGAACACATTAATAACAAGGGCAATGTTAAACTAAAAGCAACAAGATGGTAAAATATCCCATTTACATTTGGAATTAACTCCAAATCTGGCAGATGCATTTGAATGAGAACCATGGGCATAAAAAGGTTTCTTTTCTCAATTTTTTTACCACAGGAAAGGATTATGTGGACAAAACATCATCTGCCTCTCTTGCGCTAACATCTGATTCATAAAATGCTAAATAGATTCTAAATTGTTTCCCCTTTCAGACGACACCTTGTTCTCTAACTTCCTCCACACAAAATGCAGCACTTGCCTTGGTCTTTATGGCAAATGAAAACGCTAATAATACCTTTGAAAAGGCAATCATTTTAACACCAAATCCTGTAACGCTGTTCCCTTCTACTGAGCATCCAACAGCCCTTCACTCACTGCACTCAAGTTACCTTCAAATTCCATGTGACACACCTGATAAGCCATAGCCAACACATCTAGGGATTATCCACAGGCTGTAGTCAGCACTATAGTTTATTTGAAGTACTAGGAAATTGACAATTGCTTTCACTCTTCTAATTCTAAAATCACTGCTCTTATCCTTCCACGAGATCCTGTTCAACCATCATTTTTTCCTTTCCTAAGTGATATAAAGCATTAATATCATCTCCTTAATATTTTCCATGAACCCTCAGAAGTGCATCTAAGGAAGTGCATTAGACTATTCAAAGATAGTTTACCACCATATACTAGTGTATCTGTATAGACAAACTGTCACTAGCGGACTCCTCCATAGTAGTACATAAAGAGCCCATGTGGCATTCATTTCTCTATTAAAACCCCAGGTCAACCTACTCTGATCCTGAGTCTCCTTTAGCACGCCGTACACCCATGATCACATGCTCAAAACACCGAGATGTTTCCTTGCACCCTTGCACATTGCGCTTTTGTCCTTAATTTGAATGATTCCTGATCTAATTAGACGTTAAAAATTTATTAGTGCCTGATGCGGGAAGGGTTTCTTGTCCCATGAGTGGATTCTCGATTTTTTTAATGAATCCTAACAATTACCATTTTCTACTATGGAGATGTGTGTAGAAGAAACAGCTTAGGTGCTCGCGTACAAAACTTGCATCATCTTGACTTTCTCCAACCACAAGTGTGCCTCCCATGGACTATGACCATGACACTAGTTGGGAGGCTTGCATCAGCATATGCAAAGCCAATTTCAGTGCCAAGGCTTCAAACTAGACTAGCTTGCATGCTCATAGCACATATACATACACATACATTGCTTACATACATATTAATGCTAGTATATGCAAATATTGCTTAAGCACTGCGGAGAGGAAGAACTAAGAAGAATGCCATCATAGAGGATCAGTGTAAACTTGAAGAGCTAGGGAACTCCTTTAGCTCAATATTGAAAGTTAGGGTGGATCAGAGGAGGCCTTACCTCTTAGATGACCCAAGCAAGTCATTTGGCTATTGGATGCTCTAGCTATAGTTACTTAAGGTCGAGTATTAGACGGGTGACACCCAAGGGTCATATTTTTTAAGAGTCTAACGGAGTATATCAAATTGAATATTTGTTGGCCAAATAAGAGTTTTAGTGTTCAAGCTCACTGTCATGTAGCGGGATTTGCAACCAAGGACCATTTATCATCAAGACAAAGTTATAGTTATAGATCCGCTATATGAATTCTTTACGTTTATCTCGTTCAATTTGGCCAATTACATTCCAATATTCACAATTAAAGCTAGAAATACTAACATCTGTCTTTTACGGCAAATTACAACAACAACAACAACATACCTAGTGTAGTCCCACAAAGTGGGGTCTGGGGAGGGTAGAGTGTATGCAGACATTATCTCTACCTTGGCAGGTAGAGAGGTTGTTTCCGATAGACCCTCGGCTCAGGTAACACAGAAGCAACATCAGAATAGCAAGAAAACTAAAGCATAAAGGACAAAAAATATCAATAGAAAACTAAGAATAAGAGATATGCGAATGCTAAAATAAAATACAAGAAAATGACGGAAATAATATTGGGCCAGCCAGAAAGGAAGGTACTACTGATCCTACTACTAGCCTTCTACCCTAATCCTCGACCTCCACACCTTCCTATCTAGGGTAATGTCCTCGGTAAGCTGAAGACTAGTCATATCCTGCCTAAATTACGGCAAATTATGGGTTCTCTAAATAGTTTGTCATATTTATCACTATACTAACATACAAGTCTTCAATAAAAAGAAAAACATACATGTCCCTAAATAAATTAAAAAGATTCATGGCAGACACCGAATTTTCTACAAAATAAGTTCTGGTAAAGCTTCTGATATATCAGACGAGCTCACTCAATCAACCCATTACACAACATCCTAAGAAGAAAATAAAAGTTGGTGATAGGCAAGGCCAGTAAAATATGGGTACTTCATATTCAGGGCATCATGCAAGTCGAGTCCACTGCAAGTGCTAGATTGATAATTTGAAGGGTTTTACCTTTCACCCTTCGATCGTAAGTAGTATGATCACGTATCATGAGAGCCGCAGCTTCTCCATTCAGGGGATCTGATGGGTTAGGATATAGAAGAAGTTGGGGAAGAAACACTTCAAAAACATTTACAAGATCTGGCAAAAATGAAAAAGATAAACATAAGATGTTGAACCCAAACGTATCACTCAAACAAGGAGTAAAAGAAGCACGGAGAACTGTAGAATGTTAAAATACCAAACATAGGGCTCCAGGTCTGATTGATAACATCCAAGCAGACCGAACCTGACCTGGAAATTCAAAGAACATGAAAATATTGATTTGGAATGAAATGTCTTTCACAGGTGTCATGTTCCGTGCCAGAAAATGAAGTAATAAGCAAGATAGGTTGTAGCACCACTCACATTTCATCAACATTTGGATGGTAAATCCTGTTAACAAAACCAATGGAAGGTGACTTGTAAGGATAGGCATCTGGGAGCTCTACCCTCACTTTCCATACACCTCCCTGATAAGGACCTATTGTAAGCATCAAGAATCAATATTGTCAGAAACAAACAAAGACGGTAATTTTGTGATCAAACTTCGAAAAACAAATATCAATAAGCAAGCAGTTGATACTAATCCTCATTCAGAAAAATCAATATTCTTGCATACAAAATACATAAATCTATTACAAAGACTCAGACCTAGAACAGAGTTCTTAATTTGCAATCAGAAAATAATTTCAATTGAGTATCAGCAACAAAACAACTACCAAATTCTTTTTCCATATGTTATCCAAACGGCTAATTTGCAAGTGAACATAAAGTAATGTAATCAGTTCTCTACAACAGGAATGAAATGACATTAATAGAGTTGACAGGAGTGAATACAACGGGATCATATAGCTGACCCCAACTAGTTTGGAGTTGTAGCATCAAGAATCAAGATGGTTAGACACAACCAAAGACGTCTTTTTGTGATCAAATTTCCAAAAAAAAATCTCAATAAGCAAGCAGCTGACACTAAATCCTCATTCAGAAAAATCAACAATCTTGCACACTATCATATAGGCGCAGTAAACTACAAAATCCGTGAAGGCTGAAGCTATTACATGGATTCAGACCTAGAACATACTTCTTAATTTTGCACTCTGAAAATAATTTGAATTGAGTAGCATCAACAAAACAACTCCCAATTTCCCCCCCTCTAATATTGTCCAAACGACTAATTCGCAAGTGAACACAAATTAATGTGATCAGTTCTCTACAACAGGAATAAAATGGCATGAATAGAGTGGAGTTTATACAACATATTCATATAGCTGACCCCAACTAGTTTAAAATTGAAGCAAAGTTGATGGACTAATAGTGCTGAAAAACATGACATGAACAAAAAAATCATAGAAAAACAAGTTTTTGGGTGCAAATTGAACTTCACAGCAACATGTTTTTTCCTCTTTTTAGTCAAAAGTCCCAATCTTTATAACTAAATCATCAACATATAAGCTAAACACAGCTGATCAAGAAAGAATCAAAACCCAAAAACAAGAAAACAAAACCTACCTCAGATTTTTTTTTTTTTAAAAAAAAAGTACTTACAATGCACACAAAAAAAACAGAAAAAATGAGCAAAAAAATAATCAGAAATGGGTAAGAAACAGATTTTTACTCTCTTTGGGTCCATGAAATTCCACATAAAATTCTTGCATTCGATCATTGATCATCTCCACTTTATAGTCACTCATCATCCTAAATTTTTTCAAGAAAATAAATACCCATTTAAACATAAATAAAACTATAACAACCCATCAACAAAAAAAATTAAAATTTGAGTTTCAATTATACAGTTTCATCAAGTCCATCTCTCTGCGTTTGCTAGGTGAAGACATGATTTCGATTACTTCCTTTTTTTCTTTTTTGTTTTCTCACTCTTTTTGTTTTTACGGATTGAAATAATAGTGATACACTGCAATTGGGATTTATATATGTGTGAAGAACTGAGAAAAAATGTTAAGAGAAATTCTGTAGTGCGGTTTCAGACATGTTTGATAACAAACGGGGGACTCGTTATGTTATTTTCTCAATGACTAAGTTTTACTTTTGAGTCCTTATACTATCACATATTTACCCTTTTGACCCTCTTTATTTTTTGAACTTTTTTATTTCAAATGTATAAAGCATCATAACTTTACTCTAAAGTTTTAATACTTAATTCTATTTTTAGAAGAGTGAAATATCAAAGGCATATGGCATCTCTAATGACATAAACTATTTAGAAACAACAAGCGCAGGGTGAAACGTGTTCTTTGACGTAGACATAACGAAAGAACAATAAGTGATAGAGGGATTTGGAAAAGAGATTTTGACAGTGGAAACAATGGCAAACCCGAGGAGAAGGGCTCGGGAGAGACTTGGCCGACGGACAAAAATTTGTGGGAGATAAATTGTTGTCTGACCTAGACTTCTGATACCATGAAAGAAATAATCCTTTAATTATTTTCATTAATTGAAAGACTATATATACAATTTACATATGTCCATAATAGGAGAATCTTATTCCTATTCTACTCCTAAAACCCTATTCTATTTGGAGAGTAACTATACAATTATGGTAAGAGTACAAGACTAATTAAGTTACACTACAACTATACAAACTTGTGTACAATTAGGACAAAGTAGCCGAGAAGGGTAAAGCAGTCGAGACCAAGTATACATAGGATAGACACGTGCATAACATGTATATCGTATGTATACTCGGTATATTTAACAATTACCAATGTCAGTTTTTTGTTATTGCAGATTTCTGATTATTGTATCATTTATCACATCTATATTGAGGCGAGGGTTTATCGGAAATAGTCTTTCTGTCTCATAAAGGTAAGTTCTGCGTACATCCTACTCTTCTCATATCTCACTTTGTGGGATTACACTGAATTTGTTGTTGTTATTGTTGTTGTTAAGGTGAAATAGAAGTATAATAAATGAATATGATAATAAAATTGTAAAACTAACTAATATAATAATGGACTTATATTGTCATGCTCATACTGCTAATGGAAAATAAAAATAGTTATGGCCTTTGTGATGTGGTTAATTACCGGCATAGAAGTATTAAGAAATTACAGTCAATCTATTTACGACTAATGTATCGCCGTTCATTAGGTTTGAGCACATTTGTTGCATGTGTGAAGTTAGAAAGAGTGACATTGTTATGCGGACTATGCCCACCTTGCACTTGTATCCCATACAAAACCCAACAAGTGCTAAAACGAATAGTTGTAGACACTACCAATACTAAAATAAATGGGTTAAAAATTTATAAAAATATAAAATTTAGGATAAAATTTGAAAAAAGAAAAGCAAAGGTCAAAAACAGAAAGTGAAAATAAGGTTTTGGTTGTTTTCCAAATTCTAAATACAATTTTAAGTTGTATTTGAAATTGTGGAACTTACACAAATGACTATAGTTTAGTGGTTTAAAATTTGTCATAGCTATAGTTTCAATATTTACAGAGCATAGCTACTTTTTACTCGTTGTATTCATAAAACGGCTCGTTGTATTCATGAGAACAACGAGTAAAAATGTATTCAAAATTCTTTTCGTTGTATTTAAGTCGGATGTATTCAACTCAGTTGTATTCACGTCAAATGTAATTCAACTCAGTTATATTCATTTGTAGCTACTTTTACATTGTATTCAATTTATTGTATTTAAAAATTGATTGTATTCAAACAACATAAATACAAAAAAATATTGTATTCAACTTATTGTATTTTAAATTCTATTGTATTCAAATAACATAAATACAAAAAAAAATAGATTCAGTTGTAATAGATACACTAAATATTTACACAAATACACCCAAATACTGAATAGAGCAAAAGGGGGAGAGAGAGCCGCCGTGCTCAACGTGGTGGGTCGTCCTCTATTTGTCGAAAAAGTCAGCACCACCTCCGCCGATGCTGATGACGACGCCACCACCGGGGATATGAAGAAAAATAGATATGAAGATGGATTTCGCCGGAGCTCCGCCGACAACGAAGATCTGAAGAACGGGGAGAGAGAAGTCGTAAGCTCCGCCATGGTGGCTTCAGATCTTTTTGTCGGCGTGAGCTTTGACGAGCAAAACGGGGAGAGAGAGTTGTCGTGCTCAACGTGGTGGATCATCTTCTGTTTGCCGAAAAAGTCAATACCTCCTTCGCTGCTACTAATAAGAGCACACCACCGGAGATATGTAGAAAAATAGATCTGAAGATGGCTTCCGCCAGAGCTCCGCCGACAACGGAGATCTAAAGAAAAATAATGTACCGTGTATCTTTATTAATAGTTATTAATTGTATTTAACATATTACTCTTAGCTATAGGATTTAATTAATCTAAACTATAGCTACTAAATATAAATATGTACTCGTATGTGGATGCAAAGAAAGTGGGGACGCAACCAGTATGTGGGACAAAACGGTCAGTTGTATCCGCGAGGTGGTTAGAGAACTGTTAGGGGTATCGCGGGGTAGTCGTGGTGGGTATCGAGGGGACTAGTGATGGAATGGTAAAGTTCAAGAGAAAGTGGATGCGAAGAAAGCGGCGTATGCTAAATTGGTAGAAAGCAAGGATGTGGTAGAGAAGTGGATGAATAGGGAACTATATAAGATGGCGATGAAGGAGGCAAAGCTAGCGGTCATGACAGCTTTGAACGCCTATACGTGGAATTAGAGGGAAAAGACAGAGATTTTTGACTGCTATAGTGAAATGATATTATATAAAACATATACCATAGCATAATACGGAAAAAGGCCAAAAATGCTCCTGAACTATCTAAAAAGATTTTAAAATACCCTTCATTTATTTATTGAGCTACCCTTCCTCCGCCTATTTTGACTCACTTATGCCTTAACCCTCTTTTATTTATTATATTTTACTATTATTTATTACATGGCGCCTCCCTATTAGTCCAAATTGAAACCTCACCCCCAAATCTTTTTCCTTCGCCCGACCCAACGACCCATGATCCAATCCATTATAAAAACAATTAGCACAACGCGGTCCTTTTACAACCAAACTTTGGTGGGTGAAATATCAATTTGTTTTACAATTCTCACTTCATAAACTAGCTTTTCGGGGCCGGTGCCTTGATCGAGACCTTTTTTGGTTTGAGTTAGACTCAATTTTGTATTTCTTATGCTGGTTTGGAGGGTTAAAAGTCTCGAAGAGTTTGGTAAATTTCTTGTGTGCTTAATGTTTTTTTTTTTAAAAAAAGACACCAGATAAATCACTTACAACAATGCTATTTCTTATTCAGCCTGGTTCGGAGGATTAAAAGTCTTGAAAAAGAGAGGCGTCACGTAATAAATAATAATAAAAATAATAAAAAGAGAGATTGTTAGTTTTAAGGATATAAGTAAGCCAAAATAGGTGGAGGTAGGATATATATTTAGCCCAATAAATGAATGGAGTTATTTTAAAACTTTTTTGAATAGTCCAGGAGCATTTTTAGCCTTTTTTCGGGCATAGTATGAAAGTTGGTTCTCATAAAAAATTGGCCATTAGAACTATTGTTATAGAGGATGATTGACGTTATAGTTATGTGTGATTGTACTATAATAAAAGTGGAGGAAAACATCATTGTATTGTTATAGAGGATGACTGACAAAAGATTAATCACATTGTAATTTGAATAAAAAATAATTTGCATAGATTTATATTCATGAAATTTGTAAAAGAAAAATTAAATAAGTTTTAATATTAATGAATAGGAGTGGCTCAATGGCGAGACTAGTAAAGTCTTTGCTTTAGACTCCAAACTTTTGAGGCCCGAGAAAATTTTAAGGTTGTTTTTATGAGTTTATATTCTCTTAGACAATATTGAAGAAAGAACAAAATTTATATAATAAAAGAAAAAAATACTTAAATAATTTTTTTTACAACAACATCGAAGGTAATGTATTTAAAACACATGCCTAACATTGTGTTAACTTGAATTAATCCTCACTACTATAAATATTAATGTTACTATGTGAAGTAATAGGCAACAAGGTGAAAAATAAAAAGGCAACTCTAATATATTTTTGTGTATATGCATATACTTAAGGCCTCGAACTAAAATTTAGCTTTAGATCATTAATTTTATCAATACGTCATTATTAATGAAAATAATGTCAAAACAATGTGAAGCATGCCAAAATGAAAATAGTGTCATCTAAATTGATATATAACGTGTAGTATTTTGTACCCAAAATTACTTGAAACGTAGTACACGTTTCTTCGTCAAATAAAAGACGATTATTGTTATTAATAAAGCAATAAAAACAACTAGTCTTACACATGTTACTTTGACTGGAAATAGTTCTTGTTTTTATTTTCCTCATATATGTACCAGATTTTGGATCATTCAATGTGAGGCATGCTAAAGTGTGATCCTCATGCTTTTTTATGTAACAGATCATTTATGGCTAATATCGATTTGACCAAATGTATACCGCTTAAGACGACAAGTAACAATAGCACGGCCGAGCCACTTTTATGTCTTGTAACCGAAAAATAATTAATGTCAATAAAATTTCATGACAAAGTTATTGTTCAATTGCAGAAACTAAAAAGTTCTTCTGATCCAAACAATCAAATTAAGCTCTTAACCTATTTGTTTAGTTTCTTGCTACAATCAATCTCTAGATATAAAGATAAGTCGGAGATTTTGAGTATTCACCCCACTTATGGATGTCAAATTTAAGACAATATACAGTAACATGTCCAATCAATTAAATTGTTCAAGTTGGAGAGATATACCATAATCATTAACAGACAACTTGATGCACAAAGTATTTCACGTTGTAGTTTTGGAAAGGTTATACCTCAATTATGTGTAATAATATAGGTGATTTTCGCTAATATGAACGTTAGTGAAAATGATTGATTACACGATTTAAACTCATGATCTAAAAATAACTTTCTTTCTTGATATAGTGAAAATCTAATGACTATTGAGGGTGACAGGTGACATTATGGTATAACAAGTCAAAATGAACATTGATAAAAAGCACGAAATGAAGTGTGGTATTCTTAAAAGTCTTTGATCTTTTTCGATGAACAAATTACTAAAAAATGACTTGAACTTGAAAAAATTTGGTAGAAGTTTTTTTTGTAGTCCAACAGGCATAAGTTATAACTTTTGCCTATAAATATCCTAAAGTTCTGCCTTATATGCAAAACTAGTATATGTCCACAACTTATATTGGATAGATAACAAAAAAATTGTTAAGCGAAGGCTATTTTAAAAAAAATTTATCAAGCGGGGTTAAAAAATCAAAACCACTCAATATGAAGGCTATTTGTGAACTTAACCCGATAAAAAGAGAGGAGAAAGCCAGAAATAGCAGATAAAGACGTCTGCAGTCGGACTTGAACATGCGGGCGAAGCCCAAAAGATTTCAAGTTTGTATCCTTAATCACTCGGACGTACCGACTTTAATATGACCTGTATTTAAAAAGCTAAAACCGTTCATTAATTTTCATTTCCCCCATGAAAATTACTTATTTTATGTGCAAGTCTAATATTTTATAAGTCTATGTTTAAAAATATTATGATATCTTTTAAAAAAGAATTTATCTATTTATGTCGATCATATTGATTCGGTCAATTAGCTAGCATCATAAAATATAAATATATTCACATTCCAATCATTATCACTTGTATTTCAATTCCAAAAGTCCAAATCGTTTATATGATATTTCTCGATCTATTTAAACTTTTTCATTTTAATAGTAAACTAGATACGTTAATATATAGTCACCAAATCGTTTATATATATATATATATATATATATATATATATATATATATATATTTCTTATTAAATTTTAAAAATTGAAACAAAACATAAATTTAACTTAATCATGATAAACCAACAACAAGACCTAGTTACTACATGATACATTTCCTTCCCCACATTCTCATCTGAACTATGATCACGATCTCATATTAAATTATGACTTAATCATGATAAATGTAAAATTTTATCAACCGGCAACAAGACCTATGTAAGATAAATATTTTAATATATGAAACAAAACATAAAAAAAGAAAATATAGAGTGAAAGGTGTGAATGGAAATTTTATGTAATTTAACACTTGTTTTAAATTAAAGTGAAAAAAAACAAATCTCCATTAAAGAAATGAGGTTCTGTCGGACCGGGTGTGGGAGAGCTCCTGGGGTGGGAGATTTCACCTTTTGGAGCAAAGAAATGAGGTAACGTTAACATATAGTCACCACCTATACGCTCCTATTCCCACCCCCCCCCCCTCCCCCTCCCCCTTTTTACTCTTCACTGAGACACTCAAACAAACACCTTGTCTGCAATTTCACAAATCCGATAAAACATGAATTAAACAAACCTGTTTCATCGTATGTCGAATATATATACACTCGATTAGCTAATAGAATAGTTTACATAAAGAAATTCAGAAGAAATAATGTCGGAAGTAGACAATTTATTGACCAAAAAAGTAGCAGATCGTTACCTTAAACGTGAAGTTCTTGGTGAAGGTACTTATGGTGTTGTCTACAAGGCTATTGATACGAAGGTAACTTTTGTTAAACACTTGTTGGGTGTTTCTCCTTACCATTTGCGGTATTTTGATTCGTGAATTCTAGGGTTTTGTTTTAATTTATGTTGTGATTTGGTTAATTATATGAATTCGTGATGTTTACTTGTTGAATTTTGATTTTGTTATGTTGAATGGTTGGAGATTGAGGTTTGTATAAGTTTTTGAATTGAACATAAAAAGAAAAAAAGTTGTTAGCGTTAGCTTGTGTGAGTGTTGTGTTATGATTGTTAATTCTGTGAATTCGTGATGTTTTTTCGTTGATTTTGTTGCGTTGAGTGGTTGGAGATTAAGGTTTGTAAGTTTTTGAATTGAACACAGAAAGAAAAAAAACTGTTAGTGTTAGCTCGCGGGTGTGTGAGCCTTTTTCGTTTGCCGTCTTTGGTTTTGATAATTCTAGGGTTTCTATAATTAATGCCATGTTATCCAAGCTTTGCATAGCCCATTCGAATTTTGATTTTGGCATGTTGAATGGTTGAAGATTAAGATCCTGTAAGTTTATAAATTACTCTCCAAAAGGAAAAACGGTTAGTGCTAGCTCGTTGGTGTGTCTGCGTTTTTCATTTGCCATCTTTGGTTTCAATAGTTCTAGGATTCTATAATTAATGCTATGTTTGTCAATTTCTATATCCAAGCTTCACATACAAGGGCGAATCTAGGATTTCTAGAACATGTGTGCACCATTAAAAATGAAAAAAAAACGTATTTAGTGGGATTTGATCCCTGTTCCTGGGTAAATAACTCAACATTCAACCAAATGCACCATTTAGTCTTTTTGGCGCATAGGTGCCAGCAAATGATTGTAGATCAATTTTAGAAAATCTGTACATAAATATCTAGTTTTGCCTAGCGACCATGGGTTCACGTGCCCTGTATTTTAGGGTTAAATTCGCCCCGGTCACATAGCCCATTCGGAGCCGTGATAAAGAGAAGTCCAAAGTCCCTCCGTCCCCATAAAGGAGGAGGATTGTTGTAGGTTGAATTTCAGCGTAAAATTAGTCAAACCATTACGCCCCAACTAGTTGGGAGTAATTGTAGTTGATTGACTGTTGTTTCGTTAATGTGTATGAATTCTGGAATGTGTTTTCATTTGAATTTTATCATGCAAAGCTGAATGGTAAGTTAAGCTTCGTAAGCTTTTAAATTGAGTACAAAAAAGGAAAAACGAAAATTCTGATAGTGCTAGATCTTAGATGGATTTTGGTGATTTCTGGGGCCTCACTTTGTAACTAATCTCGACAAGGCATAATTCTCTAGCCTATATGGATAATGTGAGATTTTGAGAACCTACCTAAAATTTAAGAGAGTGTTAGTTGCCTTGAAAGACCAACTATTTAGGAGTATTGGCGTGAAATGGGCTTGGATAAGGCAGATACAGAACCCATAAAAAAATCAGAAGAAAATAGGAGGAAAAATGTCGGAAGTAGACAGTTTATTGATGAAGAAAGTAGCAGATCGTTACCTGAACGGGGAAGTTCTGGGTGAAGGTACTCATGGTGTTGTCTATAAGGCCATTGATACGAAGGTACTTTGTGTATACACTTGTGGGTGTTTCCCCGTTTTCCATTCGCGGTATTTGGTTTCTTGAATTCTAGGGTTTTGTTTAATTTTTTTAAATTTTGATGACAAGGGAACCCACAGCCGCTACTAGGGTTTTGTTTAATTCATGTTGTGATTGATTTAATTATATGAATTCGTGGTATTTTTCCGTTGAATTTTGATTTTGTCATGTTGAAAATTAAGCTTTGTAAGTTTTTGAATTAAATGCAAAAAGAAAAGGCTGTTAGTGCTAGCTCATGTGTGTGTGTGATTTTCATTTGCCGTCTTTGGTTTCAATAATTCTAGGGTTTCTATAATTAATGCCATGTTATTCAAGCTTCGGATAGCCCATTTGAATTTTGATTTTGTCATGTTGAATGGTTGAAGATTAAGCTCCTGTAAATTTATAAAGTACTCATTACAAGGAAAAGCAGTTAGTGCTAGCTCGTTCGTGTGTCTGCGTTTTCATTTGCCATCTTTGGTTTCATTAATTCTAGGTTTTCTATAAGTAATGCCATGTTTGTCGATTTCTATATCCAAGCTTCACATAGCCCATTCGGAGCCGTGATAAAGAGAAGTCCAAAGTCCCTCCCGTCACCATAAAGGAGGAGGATTGTTTTAGGTTGAAGTTCAGCGTAAAATTAGTCAAACCATTACACCCCAACTAGTTTTTGGAGTATAGTTGATTGACTGTTCTTTGTAGATGTCTATGGATTCTGGAATGTGTTTTCATTTGAATTTTATCGTGCAAAGTTGAATGGTAAGTTAAGCTGTGTAAACTTTTGAATTGAGTACAAAAAAGGAAAAAAGAAAATCCTGTTAGTGCTAAATCTTAGATGGATTCTGGTGGTTTGTGGGCTCACGTTGTAACTAATCTCGACAAAGCATAATTCTCTAGGCTATATGGATAGTTTGAGATTTTGAGAACCTCTAATTTAACAGTTTTAAAAAAACTCTTAAATTTAAGAGTGTTAATTGCCTCGGAAAACAAACTATTTAGAAGTATTGGAGTGAAATGGGCTTGGATGATGCGGAATGGTTATAAAGGACTCATATAATGGACCCCAACTGGTTTTGGATTGGGACATAGTAATTAACTGATTAAACATTTGGCAACATTTTGTTTTGAAATACTGATATATCTGATGTATGCTTTAATTTCATTTTCTGCAGAGTGGACAGGTTGTTGCTATCAAGAAAATTCGTCTTGGGAAACAGAAGGAAGGGGTGAATTTTACTGCCCTGAGGGAAATCAAATTATTGAAAGAGCTGAAGGATCCTAACATTATTGAATTGATTGATTGCTTCCCTCACAAAGGGAACTTGCATCTTGTGTTTGAGTTCATGGAGACAGATCTTGAGGCTGTGATTCGTGATAGGAATATCTTCCTCTCACCTGCAGATATAAAATCTTATATCCAGATGACATTGAAAGGTCTTGCTTTTTGCCACAAGAAATGGGTCTTGCATAGGTATGTGTTTGTTATTCTCAATTTCACTAGATTCCGACTTGTGTTCAGCTTCCTTAATTTTTTGCCGTTTCTTCCTGACAGAGATATGAAACCAAACAATTTACTGATTGGACCTAATGGGCAGCTTAAACTTGCTGACTTTGGATTAGCACGTTTATTTGGTAGCCCTGATAGAAAATTCACTCATCAGGTATGTCAGGCTATTCTACTTGAATGATCAAATGTGAAGGTGAACGTCAAAAATGGCTTTTCTATCTTGCTATTTTGTCGTTTTTTTTTTGTTTTGGCTTCAACTTATGCTTCTTCTAGTCGAAATTCATGACACATCATCTTCACAAAAAAGGGGGAAATTAGTTGAATTGCTTGCACCTTACCTGATGACCTGGCATGAGCCACATGCTAAAATTGCCTTTGATTTTTTCCTTATGGAAGTGGAGTTGTCAGTTACTCCCTCTGTTCTAATCAAATATGGAGGTATCTTTTTTTGAAATATAGACTTTCTTTCGAGGATATCTACGTTACCAAATAAGGGTGGTCTTTTGTTCTTTTATCAAAATGTGTAATTAAGAAAATTAAATGTGATCGAGTGCTGTACTTTTTTCATCTATGATGATCAAAGTTGACATAGTTACTCCTATCTTTCTATATAGTTAGTGTGGACAGTACACAATTTCAATTCTTATGTTAATAACTGTCGTTCACAAATTTTTTTATGTATTTACTTATTTGGTCTATACATTTCATTCCACAGTGAAAAATACATGCTAATTTTTTATGGTATGACCTTGTTTTTGGAGAGTTAGGAATTGCCGTATTGTGGTGTGCGTAAAAATTTGAGCAGGATATTATCAAATAGTGCAAATATAGCAGTAGAATCCTGTTTCTTTATTCTTTCTTTATTTAAAATTTTATTTGGGTGAGTTCACAAATGTTATTTTCCATTTTCATATCACTCTCTCTACTTCTGTTACTGTTGGAAATGTGTAAACAACATTTACCTTTTATTCTGGTTGGATACTTTTAGGTCTTTGCCCGGTGGTACAGAGCACCAGAGTTATTGTTTGGTGCAAAGCAGTATGGGCCTGGAGTAGATGTTTGGGCCGCTGCGTGTATCTTTGCTGAGCTCCTCTTGCGGCGACCATTTTTGCAGGTGAATGTCTATGTCATGATTATACTTATCATAAGTTATCCTTGTCCTTTTATGTGAAATTGGTTGGTGCTATCACTAGTTTCCGTGACTCAAGCTGCCAGGTTCGACTTGATCTTTTGCATTGTGTTATGTAGGAGATTCTCTTTTCTGGAAGAATTTTTCATGTTAACTTCTGAACTCGGACAGTCCTAGTTGTTTCAGTATTATATCCTTTACTTTCTTCACTCCCAGGGAAGAAAGCTCCTTTTGAATGCATCTTTTAGACTTTTAAGACATGTACATATATTCTCTTCTTCTACTTAAAATATCTCTTCTTCTTCTTCAATTACAATTGTGCAAATGTTGCATGAGATTATATAGTTCCAAGATAGGCTTTGAAGACTTGTCTCATTAAATTGTCCCTCTTTTTCTGTTCTAGAAAACTTCATGTGCAGTAGGGCAGTTGAAAATGAAGCCATAGTGAAAAGCAACTTACTTATCGAGCTAGACTGAACATTTTTTCCCTTCCTTGTTCCTACAATGATCCTTTTCTATGATAAGTTCTTCCGATACCCTGATAACTATTTGAACTTCTGTTACACTTTATGTGCTACTTTCACTACTCCTATCTGCATGTTGTTGTTTTAGCCAATAATTTGTTTTGAAATCTGTGACTGTATTAGGGAAACAGTGATATTGATCAGCTGGGGAAGATTTTTGCGGCCTTTGGGACCCCAAAGCCTTCACAGTGGCATGATATGGTCTACTTGCCGGATTATGTTGAGTACCAATTTGTCCCTGGACAGCCACTCAAAACACTGTTTCCAACGGCTACTGAAGATTGCCTAGATCTTCTGTCAAAGATGTTTTCATACGACCCGAAAGCTAGAATTTCAGCACAGCAAGCATTGGAGCATCGGTATGTTTGTTCTTCATCTTGTTTAGTTTGCACACTTGCGGTTGATGTGGGTACTGAACTTTTCCTTTCTTTAGATACTTCTCATCAGGACCTCCGCCTACGGAACCAGCTCTGCTTCCAAGACCTCCCCCTAAGCGGGAACCCACAAATCCTAAGGTTTCAGATCTCAATCCACATGATGGTCCTGTGGTATTGTCTCCTCCAAGAAAGTCAAGGAGAGTGATGCCAAATCGCGAAGGATTTGAGGCAAATGTGCGTCCAGAAAAGATGGATGACCATGGAAATGAATTCCGACAAGCTGCTGGTGAGAGGAGTGAACAGGTACCTATGTCACTGGATTTCTCAGTCTTTGGGATGAAACCACCTACTAGGCCGACTATTAACAGGTATTAGCTGATACGCCGTGCAATAGCTTCTACTAACCATAGCTACATGTGTTGTTCTTGATCTCATGTTGGAAATATACCATTGTTGTTATCCTGTTGGTCTAAATTTATGGGTTTGGGGGGGGGGGGGGGCACACGGTTATGCACCAAAGAGAGTCATGCATTGCCTTTGGACTCACTCTCGGGGTGCTCAAGTAATCAAACTTTATTGATTCTCCCTTAATTGTGTGAAGCAACGTACTAGCATAGTTGATTAATAAATCAATTTTTTGTCTATTCTACTGTAAGTTCATTCTAAATAGGGACTGTACCAATTTCTTCCAACTGTTTGTCATAGAATCCATGAAAGGAAATAAGTGTGGGATTTATATCTTTATTAATGGCGAGCTGTTCTATTAAGAGTTTGAACTTTTTCACTTCAAAATTTGCTCTCATTTGTTCTTTAGTGCGCTGCGAAATTGTTCATTCAGTAGAAAGAAGGGTAACAGAAGCAGATATTGTTTAGGCCTTCTAGCCAACCTTCTTGATATGCTTAACTTATGCAGGAAGATTCATATGAACGCCTTGGTTTTTAGTTTGCATTATGCAAGGTTTTTGATCACAAGATACAGGACTTGTGCTATTCAAAACCACATGTGCAGAGATAACAGGAAGGGAAAAAAAGAGGGGGGGGGGGGAGGTGGGTTCAACTAGTGGTCAAGTTACTGTAGTTCCCAAGGAAATAAGCTTTTCTGCAAAAATGGAGAACTAGAAACAGATGTTGTTTTGGTGGATTGTCTTCTAAGGAAATATCTTAGTGCTAACATTTCTAAGATGATTGCTGTAAAGAATCTGGATATGCAGGAAGTTGTTTAGTCATTGTTTGGACCAGTAACTACTTTGATGTTGTATCATTATTAATCTCCTCAACGTTTTTTCACCTGCAGCGCTGACAGATCACACTTAAAGAGGAAATTAGATCTTGAATTCCAACCCGAAGAGGAATAAAATATCTGTCTGAAAAAGTCCATCACTTGTATATTTACATTCTCTTGGAATATATTCATTCTTACATCCAGATTAATCTCAAGTTTCAGGTCTTAATTTTCCAGGTCATATGTTCCATAATTTTGGTGAACTGGGAGAAAAAAACCTTTTTTTCTAGCATATTGGAGAAGTACATTGAACCATGGTAATTAAGTTTAGCTAATTCATTCTTTATTGTCGAGAGGATGTAATTGTAATATGGGTATACCAATGCTAGCATTTGTATAAATTCAAATTTAATCTGCTGTTTGTAGATTGACATATTGATTTGTGTCTGTTCGAGAGTATATCTAACTTGATACTTGATAAATAGAGTTTTTTGAAACAATTTATTGCTTTTTGGAGTTCTTGATTTTAACTTTGGTGGATATTTTGTCTGTTCAGAGAAATCATGATCTATTCATCTCTGGCATGGCTGCAACCTTGCACGTTAGTCACTTTTTGGTAGTACTGTGGGAGTTAATTTAATTACTGTTGCCTCGCCTCTTAGGAGACTGGATTGGAATTTAGTTATCCTAAGATTTTCTAGAATTCCTTCTCTTGTTCTTTTAGGACAAGCATTCGTAACCTTGGAAAAATTAAGAATCCGACTTGGAACAAGTTTCAAAATCGGCAGATGTTAATGATACTTGTGATGGAGGAGTTAGGCATGACTCCAACCTGTATATTTACCAAAATTCATAATTACACGTAGGTGGACATAAACCTTAGGCTCATTTACATTGTGAAGGTTGGATAAATCCAAACTATCTCCCATTTATACACTAGTAATAAGCTGGAGATGATGAGTATTACCTTTACTGTTTGGTTGAAACCAACAGTAAAAGGATACTAGATACATTTTGTAGAACCACAAAAAATCAAGTAAGGCAGCTATCATTAGCGATGAAAGTTAGGGAGCCCATCAAGTTATGACTTCATTGAAGCTTTAACCTAGGGAAGTTTCAGTGAAGATAGTAGAAGTTTTGGATTCTTCTCCCAAGTTAGCAAGAAGGTCAGTAATAGAATAGCCCTCTCTGTAGATATGCTTGAAAATAAAATCACCATGTGTAGCTATTCTCCGAATTTCCCCAATGATCTCAGCTAATTGCCAGGGTGGTCTTAGTTTTTCTTTAGCCATGTTGACAACCAGAAGTGAATCCGATTCCACTTGGACATTTTGATAGCGATTGTCCTTACATATGTTAACCCCTTCCCAGATAGCCGGAGCCTCAGCCATATTGTTGTTGCATTGCCCATAGAGATCAGTGAAAGCATGGATCATGGTACCTCTTGTGATCTCTGATAATACCTCCTCCTCCAGCTGAGCCTGAGTTGCCTTTACTACAACCATCCAGATTAAATTCGACCAAATTAATATTGGGTCTGTACCAGTACACTGCTTGAGAGTGAGTTACAGATTTGAGCTTTTCCACCATGTTGCACTTCTCCAACCATGGACTAAGCAACTGTAAATCTGGAAACTGTGCTTTGCGAATCAAAGAAATGAGCTTGTTGACTTGATGAATGATGAACCATGTAGATAGTTTCTTTTCTTCAAACCTGACCCGACACCTATTTTTCCAAACCTCCCAACATATGGCAATTGGGATACACTGGAGAATACAAGAGTGAACATCATTTTTTACCTTTAGCAATCCCCCAATTCATAGTGGATGATCTTATTTGCCCCTGGACCAAACCAATACCACAAGTATTGGAAAAGAATTCCCATACCTGTTTGCATCTGCGGAGCCAACTTAGGCTAAGGGTGGTCCGGTGCACTCTTCGTCGGAAAATAACGTGGTGTACATAGGTTTTATGTGACACCATTTCCTTTTTGGTCTGTCCCAAAAAGAATGTTACATTTCTATATTTAAAAATAATTTAACTTTATGAAATGATTTACAACTACACACTTATATGAGATTTGTTTTGGACCACTCATTTCAAAAGTCTTCATTTCCTTCTTAAACTCCGTACCAAGTCAAATGGTGTCACATAAATTGGTACAGATGGAGTAAATATTAGCTATGAGTATATATTTAATTTTGCACACCTTCAACACAAGTGAGAAGAAAATTTGCACACTCTTCACCAAATTCTTGGCTCCGCGACTACCTGTTTGGCTGTTTGTCCTTCACTTAGAAGGTGCTCAGTGGTTTCTATTTTATGTACTGGACAACAGTTACAAATAGAAGGAAGGTAAATTCCAAACCTTTTCACTGCATCATCAGAATGAATCTTGTTTTGAAGGGCTCTCATTAAGAATAGGTAAATGTATGTTAACACACTCTTGTACTCCCTTCGTTCACTTTTACTTGTCCCGTATACTAAAAATAAATTTTTATTTTTACTTGTCCACTTTAGCATATCAAGAGAAAGACAATTTTTTTCTATTTCACCCTTAACATTAATTACTCATTTTAAAATTATTTTTCAAGTCTATTGAGATTATACACCAATTAATATGAGTATTATGGTAAATTATATACTTAATTTATCAATTTTAAGAGACATGCACAGTAAAATATGGACAAGCAAAAGTGAACGGAGGGAATAACTATTGTCGTTTATCAAATATTAGTCGTTTGATATATTGAAACTGATTCAAAATATGTGATGTACCAAAAAAAAATCTGAGAGGTATTTACAATTTTTCAAAATTCATCCTTATTCTTCCTAAAAGCGTAATGTTAAATTAAGTGAGATGTTTAAGACATGAAAAGTGAGTTAGATAACTTTATAATTAGAACTATTAAATGTCTTTCTTGAAAGAATATATGAAAAAATAGGATGTGAAATTTTTAGAAAACAGATAGGGAAAAGGGTCAAATTTGCCCTCCAACTATGCTTTATGGAACAACATTGCCCTCCGTTAAACTTTGAGATCAAATATACGCTCACCGTTTGCAAACTTGTTAAATTTGTCCTCGGATGGACGGATATGTGAGTTAGACGCCACGTCGGATTCACGTAGATGCCATGTCGAAAGACCACCACCACAAACTACCGCCACTGCCATTTTCGGCATCAAAACAACACCAAAATCATCACTGTCGGTCACCAACAAACAACCCCCAGATCTTCCAAAATCATCACCACTGCCGAAGCTCATCTCCAGCAAACCAAGACCAACACCACCACTGCCTCGCGACACCACCACCAAATACGACCCATTCTCCACCACAAAACTACTGTACAACAACTACCCCTTGAGTTACAAGAACAAGGTTGCCATTATCCAGCAACTTTAATTCAACAGAGGAAGTTGATTGTTGGGTTCCAGATCCCCAAACACTGATCTGATTCACATCGACTAATATGAGGTTGCCTGATTTGAGAAGTGATAGATGTGATTTTTTCCCGTTTATCGGTTGGTCATGGTTAGCCATCCAAACAGTTCTACAGGGTATCGTTTGGTTCGTTGAGCAGTGGTGACGATGGTGGTTCATCGTCGGCTGGTGGAGAAGCAGTGGTGGGACGAGATGGTGGATTGGTGGTCGCAGTGGTTGATGAAGACGAAGGGGTTAAAGTCATTGTTGTTGGTATTGTGGCAGTGGTAAGGAAGAGATGAGAGAGCGAAGCAGTGGTGGTCGGCTGGTGGAGTTCTGCCGGCGGCGAGCTGGCAGTTAATGGTTTTGTTCTACTCACCTTTTTCCTTTGATTTTGAACGATACCTCAGCACAATGCCTATGTGCAGCAGCTAAATCATCTTTGCAAGAACAACCTAATTCAATGGCAACACCAGATTCAGAATATCTAATTTCATTGTGATGCATGTATTCTTAAGCTAAAAATTAAAGAGGGGAAACAAATGGATTTTTGGGTCAGATTTGGATAAAAAAACCAGCGCCACGATGAGCTCCGACAGTGGTGATGATTTTGGGAGATATGGGGGTTGTTTGTTGGTGACCGACGGTGATGATTTTGGTGTTGTTTTGATGTCGGAGACGGCAGTGGAGTTAGTTTGTGGTGGTGGTCTGCCGACGTGGATCCGACGTGGCGTCCAACTCACATATCCGTTCATCCAAGGGAAAATTTAACAAGTTTGCAAACGGTGAGGGTATATTTGATCTCAAAGTTTAACGGAGGGAATTGTTGTTTCATAAAGCATAGTTGGAAGGAAAATTTGACACATTTACACTTTTGTCCCTGTACTGATCTTTAATTTTTGTCCCTCGAATGAAAATTTTGCCTTTCGGGGCATAAGTTCTTTACGGAATACGGCATAAATTGTGCCGAATTTCATAAAGAACTTATATCCGAGAAATCGTAAGTTCAAATTAAAGGGCAAAAATTAAAGAGCAGCCCATTTGAAGGGAAAACCGTGCAGTTTCTTGAACCAAAAGAGTCATCTCGTAGTCTTGCTTTATTTGACCTTTTCTCTATTTTAGTTTGTTTCCCACACTAATCTTGTCTCTCTTCTTGAATGGCTTATCAATCTTAAGAACTTTATACATTTTTCTTTGAAACTTTGTAAAAGATTACCAGGGTACTACGTTAACATATGATTCTTTTAATACGAATAATGTGTGAAACAGGGAAAGCAAAGTCCTTGTGCTTTGGACTGGTCAATTAAAATAATCCTAGATAATAGTGGGAAATTGTTTGCTCAAATAACAACATCAATATCGTCATTTTATCATCTCTGTTTGGTGAAGGTGATGAAATTCGACGAAATTTTAAAAAGGAAAAAGGTAAAAGAGAAATAACATTTCCCTTATTTATTATACAAACACAGTAGATTTATTTAACTAATAAATATGAACAACAACCATCCTCAATCCAAGCAAGTTAAGCTCGGCTACATGAATTCTTATAATATGCTTCATTCAACCATTCTGAATTTTCTTAATTTTTTTTTGAAACCGGTAATGTTGTATTCCTCAAAACAAAGAAAGTAAAATAAGATTACAAAGAGCCTAAAAGATTTACTATCTCTTCAACATCATTTACACATTCCTTTTTACACCAAAAAAGCAAGGATACGATACAATTGCATTTAACTTTGTGAATGGAATTAAACATCTCTGGTTCCTCTCTTTTCACACATTCCACCAAATGCATGTTGGGATTACTTTCCACCATTTCTTCTGACTTTTGCTTCCACCTCTCCTAATCCAACAACTCAAAAGATCAGCAGTGTGTTTTGGCATTGACTAATTTGTTTATGTGAGGCTTAGAAAAAATGACAAGATCTGTAAGGTTATTCTGCAGGGTAAAAACAAATGTTTACTGGTCTCTTGTGCCTCATTACACAAGAAGCACATGGAGACTATTTTTAACCCCCTTGTTTTCAGCCTTTCCTGAGTGAGACAAGCCTTCCTAGCCACCAACCATGAAAATATTCACCCGGTCTCCCACCTTGCTGCTCCCTCATCTCTTTTTGGTATACTCTATTCCTGAGAGTTTTCCATCTTTAGCATACTTCCAGTTGATTGTGCCTGGAGTTGTACAAGTTCCTTTGAAGCTGCTTACTTCTTGTAGTAGTTGAGCCAATCTGTCCATTTCTCATCCATTAATGGACCAACTTTCAGTCACTGTAACCTCAGGCAGGGTAGGAATTCATTAAGGCCATCTGACCATTCCGTTCATCTTTCGAGAAGAAAATCCTCTGATGATTACCCACCTTCTGAACAACATTCTCTGATAATCTGGTCCAAAGACCGCTTATTGACCTCCAGACTGCAACTCCATTAGTGTTAGTGACAGGGTTGGTAATCCATGGACTGGTTTGCCCATATTTATTTCGAATGACCTCCTTCCACAGTGTCTGATCTTTTTTAGAATATCTCCATAACCATTTCATCAACAGACATTCATTCTGCAGCTACAAGTTTCTAACACCAAGACCACCATAATTCTTGCTGAGCCAAACAATTTTCCACTTCACCAGACCTTATTTTCAAGACACATGAAATTTCTTCTCAATTTGTCTAGCTTCTTGACCACTTCAAGGACATATCAGTATGAGCCTGCCCCCTAGTGAGATTTCCACGTAGCTATCTCAATTTGTCTGCCATCTGATATTTTTAGATCCTTGTGTTCGTTACCCAAATAAACCGTAGGCAATTGTTCTACTTTAGACTTCCAAAATATTGGCCAGACCCTTCTATGGCACATCCCTGATAGGGGAATAAGCTGCTTTTCCTCCAATTTACACTAAGGCCAGACTGCTTTAAATGTTATTAGTATCTCCCTGATGCAACTTATCTGTTCAGATTTAGCCTCATAAAAGATCACTGTATCGTCTACATAAAGCAACTGACAAATTTCCAAATCCTCACATGCCCTGTTGTTGAGTCTGAAGCCTCTCAATCACCCATTGTGAATAGCAATCCTCACAATCTCAACTATGAAGAAATGTTAAAAGTAGATGTGAATAGCAATCCTCACAATCCTGTTGTTGAGTTATATATTTTCTATTAACCTACAAGTCTCTACAATATACTAAAAAGGCTCCTAACGACTAGCAAACATAAATGTATATCTACTAATCCCAACTAGTTATATATAGTATGGATCTTTTGCTTTCATTGTGATGTGTTCTCAATTAGTCAAGAGGTCATATGGTCTTTTGGAACAACTTCTTTTCATGTGATTTGTTTAGTCTGTTTTTCACCTTTAACATTCTCAACATCATAACATTGGACCTATATATAAGCGAAAAAAGCAAAATAGAATTTTAATTGAAAAGAAGTACCTTCCTACTGAACTTGTATGCAAGTGACTAAAGAAATTGATGAAGTACTTCCTTCACGAATCTCTATATATCTAAACAAGCCATTTAATTGCATGGTTGCCAACTTATGCATGGAAAATGGAACTTAATATGATGGTCGTGTCAAGACACACACTAGAAATGTTGCTTTTGGAGGGATCTTTAAGGATGACCAAGGAAAATGAATATGTAGGTGAATGAAGCGTACATCAAGTGAAGTATCAAATAAGGTCTTACATTAGCCAAAGAAGGGGATACACAGAAAATTGATTGCTTACTTACTCTCAAGTTTATCTAAAAAGAAGGATATACAATGTCACCTTCTTGGGACTGTTATAGAAGATTGCAAATATTTGTTGAAAGTGAACAAATCCAAGATTACACATATCTGGAGGGACAGAAACAACTGGGAAGATTTTCTGACAAACGAAGGCCACTAACATGTAGAAAATTTGTTAATATGTGAAGATACGCCTAAGGAAATGTAGTTTACTCTCCTGAATGATTTAAACCACATAGCTTATGAAAGACATTAGTTTTTTGACAATTTCCGATGTACCAAACAAAAAGGATAAGTGCATTAAAATTTTATGTAAGGCATAACTAAACTTCCTCGAGCAACATTCTTTCATTTTAACCTATAGCACATGCATCCTACTTATATCTTCCGTCGAAGTCTGAATATGATCAGAATTGATCTTGTCTAATCTTATATGATCGCACATTCCGCTTAAGCAATAACAACAACAACATACCCAGTGTAAACCCACAAGTGGAGTCTGGAGAAGATAGGGTATACACAGACCTTACTCCTACCTTGTAAGAGGTAGAGTGGTTGTTTCCAATAGGCTCTCGGCTCAGGAAAAACATTTTTCTTTTAAAAAAAAGATTTGACAATTACAAGTAAAAGCGATGGTCAAAATACTATAGAAAAGTAAGTACTACAGCAACAACATACTCAATGATCCCACAAGTGGAGTCTGGAGAGGATGGGTTGGCTTTTTGGTAGGAAAGGCGGTCACAGGAAGAAATGCCCTACCAATGGATAGATAAGTCTACTAACTCTAGAGAGGATGAGTTGTATGCAGACCTTAGCCCTACCTTGTGAGAGGTAGAGAGAGGTTGTTTTTTATAAAAAGAAAGTACTGGCAACAAAAAATAGTGAAGATATTCCAATTAAAAGAAACACCAGTAGTAATACCATGAAGAATAAGATAATAATAGCATAATTAACAATTTCCGCTTAAGCATCAAGAGAAATTAAAGAAAACTTTGAATCCTTGTATAAAACTTGTTTAAACCTTGATAATGCATTTACATATCAAGATCATCATTGCCTTCTACTAACTAGTATATGGCCTTGCTGCATCATCTCACCTAATGTTCAGCCAAATCAGGCCTTCAATACCAAATTACCACTAGTATTATCCAACTCACCATAAACTGCACTCAATTGGTCTATCAAAATTGTCAAGCAAGTTGTAATAGCTGCCTGCTGAGTTCAAGAAAAACATATCTGTTTGGTATCAACTAGGAACAGAAGCTACAAAGTTTATCAAATTTTACTCCAGATCAATGCATGCCATATTCTGGATGCATGTTGGTGAAGACTTGGAGCTTGGCACATGAACTCTAATGTCACCAAAACTGCCGCCAACACATCCAAAATCTATCTCGTCATCATCGCTATTGAGGTCTTTCGGAGTAACCCGGTTTTGATAGCTTCGACGCTTGATAAGGAATACATTGAAGTAATAGCTATCCAACATATTCCTAGTCTTGGATGGAAACAGTTTCTTATAGTTCTTCCAGTTTTTGTATTTCAAATTAGTAGCACCTGACCTTACCATATCTTTGAATCTTTTTTCCTCTTCAGCTATCCATGAAAGCGAAACTTCTTCCCCCATGCGGTCAAACCTCCACCGGAAGAACAAAGTACCGAGCTCGAATTTCAACTTCAACCTGTTCTCTGCAATATGGAACCTGATGCATTCAACAGATTGCGGAAATAAACAACCACATGAACTTTTTCTTCCCTCCCCAATAGGATCTAACTCAACCAAAGATTTTGTTTTTTCCACTTCCGGGGGCCACGTTCGTGTGCCTAACCACTTGGAATCGCTCTCAAAAATCACGCCAGTCCATTCAGGGACTTCAGCTTGGTAGCGGGGACCCACGGGAACTTCAGTGGGTATCTTCTGATCAACGGAATCTTCGGTTTTTTCTGCCACTGATACCGCAAAAACACTAGTAAGATCTGGCCGAGTATACTCTTCTTCTTCCTTCTGAGGAGTTTCAACTTTGTTTTGGGAGGTCGAACATGAGTTGCAACACGGACAACAGATGTGTTTGTTTGAAGCAGCGACCACCCTTTTGCTGCATCTTAGTTTTTCTGCTGGTTGATTGTTGAGCTTTTCTTCTTCGTACATGGACGGATGCATCCTCTGCTTCTTCTGTTGGTTTAAATCATGACAAAATGGATTAAAAATCGCTCTCGAAAAATTGATACATAAGAAGTCATAGAAGACATATAGTACAAGTTCAAATTTCTGCCTTATACTGTATGTTTTAGAAGAAAGATTACAAGCATAAAACAGTCCAGAAATTGGCAAATAGTTGAACATCATCTCAACAAGGCAATGACATTTGACTATTGTTGAGAAAATGGACCTTAGGTTTAACTAGCAAAGCTAGCTCATGAGATGAGGATTGTCAAAGACCATATAAGGAGGCAACACGCCACTCCTTCAACCAATGTGGAACACTTAAAACCCCTCCACATGCCCATGATTGGACATCTGGTGCATGAACAATATAACATAAGGGCCCTAACATTGGGTAAACCAAGAACATGGATGAGTCCGACTCTGATACCATGTTAAAAAATGGACCTTGCAGCCTAACTCAACCTCAAAAACTAGTTCATGAGGTGACAACAATGCATTCCCTCAATCAATGTGGGATGCCTAACCTCTATAATTCATATCCCGTTCTTATAGATTTATCTGGGAAAAACAGTATCGTTTTGTTTCATAAAAGCTTTTGAATTAGCTCTAAAGCTGTTGCAAGAATTAAATACACTCGCACACGGATATGTGTATAATTGAACATGGCTAACTTAAGTCAGATGAGTGTTATGAGAGAAATGCCGGTCTTTTATTGCACAAATCTACGCACATCAAACAAGAGGACGACAAACTGAAAGTGTTCCCAAAATAGTAATTCATGCCAATTTGGCAAACGAGAATATGTTTACTCTGTCAACAAAGCACCTCCCCACCCAAACAACAAAAGAAGTAAAGAGAAAAGGGAAAAATGGAGTAACTATTATTTTAGAAATGGAAAGAGAGAAAACCAGGAAAAGGGAGGGGATAAAAATCTATAACAGGCGAGCATGCTGAGTTAAATGTCATTTTCAATCAAATCACCCTAAAAGTACTAAGGCCGTAAAATGTCTCAGTAATCGTGTTCTCCTAGAGTTGCAAGCACAGAAATAGTGCCGTAAGGTAAGTTCATTGGTCATTTCCTTCCCTCTCCCATAGAGTTAAACTTGAAAACAGAAAACCAAAGTAACTCGATCAACTCAATTCAGAATTTTGCATTTCAAACATAACCTCTCTTAACCTGGAAAATATCTAGTAATTTACCTTTTTCTTTAGCAGTATGTACCTTTTGAACATTGAAATAGACGAAAGACTAATGGTTCTTCAGATTGAAAACTACAGACTCACAAAATCAAGAATCAGAAAACAGAACGGTCATCAATAATTTGCCAAAGGAAAAAGGAAAGCACAGCAACAAAGAAAAGTTAGATTAGAAAAATATTTCACTTCTTTCTCAAAATCAAAAAATCACACTCAACCCTATAGATTATTTAGTTGAAAACAGGGACGAAGTCGTGGAACTTCGAAAATAAAATATCATTTTTGGTTGTTGGAGTTGTGATACACTAAATTTGTTACAAGAAATGATGAAGTAATGAACCCCTTTACCGTTTTGGCCTAATTTGTGACAAGTGACATGGTTATAGTAACGGTACAGCGCCTATCTAGTCTTGAATAGAACATGTGTAACAGAAGGAATTAATCAACCACAAGGAAATGAAGCCATATATATGATTTCTCATTAAATTACTTCTGAGAAAATAATATAAAGAAATCATATTTAAAGGTCCCTGGCATGTAACAAGCAATTAGACAGTGCTACAAGAAATCATTGAAGATAAAGCAATAGTAGGCAAAACATCCACCTATCACTCCAATTATATTGAATAAGGATGAAGCAGAAAATACCTGAGGATTAGATTCCTCTGCATTTGTATCAATATGCCTTTTCTTCAGCATTGCTTCCCTAACCAACAAGGCCTGCAACCAGAACTCGTTGCTTGTATTACCTTTCCACTTTGAGGAATCAGGAACTTTTCCAATTACAGGATCATTAGAATGCTTTGCCGCATGGTTAATCCAATTCAACATTCCTGAGATGCATGAAGATTCTCTTTTTCTCTTGCGAGAAACAGTTACATCCTCAATAACACTCTTGCCCGACGCCACAGTAGTATCATAACCATCTAGAACGGAAACGTTTTCTTTTTCTGCCATGCCATTCATCTTAGCAACAGCTCCCTGAAACATCTCTCCCGTAGATGATTTATTAATTTTGCTGTCCCCAGCAAAGAATTTCTCGTCATCATCATACTGCCTATATGATTTGTCAGGCACTTTACAAAGCACCTTCTCAACAATCCCCTCGGTAGATACCAAAAAGACGCTGTCATCGCCATTGGTTTTATTAACACTTTCAGCAGTAAACATTTCGTAATCAACCTGACTATTGACCTCACAAATAAGCTCTTCCTTGCAACCATTTTTCGAAGGAGAAAAATTCACGTCTTTCTTCTTCTGACCCCTAGGGGACAACAACCTCCTAAACCTCGTTTCCAACTCCTCCGAAGACAAATCAAGTCGCCGAATAACACCACTCTCACCATTCTCCAAGTTTCCATCTTTAAGTAGTTCACTTAGCCAATGATCAAATTCAGTCAAATACTTAACATAAGCCAACTTCACAAACACAACAGCCCCGGAATCCAATCCACAACGCTCCGCAATGCAACCCCACAAGTTCTTGCTCGAAACTAGGTCATATCCGCCTTTCCCCCTCACAATCCAATAGAGTTTAAACAAATCTAGAGGCTTCCCACCACCAGTCAAAACTTGAAGAGACCTTATTACACCTTTTTTCTCAGTTACATCACTTAGAAAAACAGCAAGAACTTGTTCAAACAAGCTCTTTAACCTATTTTTTCCTTTATAAACCTGAGACTCATCATTTAATCTTGACCATGCTTCCATTCACTCAAGAAAAATTGTACCTTTTTCTGGGATTTTTAAGCACAACATATATTAATTAATCAAGAAATGACTAAATCCATAGACCCCAAAAATAAAAATGGCTATATGTAAAAACAGGAAAAATTGAAGTGATACAATTAACCAAGCTTCCATTAACACACAAAGATTGTACCTTTTTCTGGGGTTTACAAACACAACATACATTACTCAAGAAATGAATAATTCCATATATATACATAAAAAGATAATGGTAATACTTCACAGTTGTTTACCAAAAAAAAAAAAAAGATTGTATCTTTTTTCTGGGGTTTACAAGTACAACATACATTAATCAAGAAATGACTAATTCTATATATACATAAAAAGATAGACTAATAAATATTATAGAAGCTGAAAAGGGATTGTTTTAATTGGAATTATTTACCTCTGCAAGTGATGTTTTATAAATTTCCTTCAATCCCACCATCACCTTTTCATTTTTTTTAATTTTTTTTCCTCCATTTTCTTGAAAAAATGAGGAAAAAACAAGAAGCCCAGCTGAGATTAGTATGAACAGGATCACCTGGTTTTTTGACAGCTCAAGAAATAGAGTTGACAGGTGTGTTTAAAGGGTTTATTGATGTTTGAGATTTTGTGAATTTGTACAAAACATTCTTGGAGAAAACAAATTAAAGAAAGAAAAGTGATTAATTTTGTAGGGGAAATGATTGTATAATAGGAAGTATGTAGTGATAATATAAATGAACCCTAATATTTAAATATTGTATGAAAATGGTAGAAGAATATATAAAGTTTTATTTATAGTGAATGATGAAAAAAATATTATCTGTTCCATACCCTTATGTCTTAATCCCATCATGAGATTTGATTATCACCCTTAGATTAATCAATTTGGGAAATAGTGGTTTATAGGGTTGGTCATAATATAAAATTTGAAATTACATTTATATCGTATTAGGTTATGAATATTAGCTAATAGCGATAAAATTAATTATCCTAGAATACTAATTTTAGAATTATTATAATCTCTAAATGATTTTATAATTTATTTTTAAAAGATTAAAAAAGGAGAGTTAAACCTCGTAACTCTCGTCTTATAAAATCTCGTGACTCTCATCTTATTAACCTCGTAACTCTCGTCTTATACTTCGAATATTAATTTTTTTAAAGTAGATTTGATATAGTAATTACTAAGTAGATAAAATACTATTACTCTTTTCGATCCTTTTATGGTCATACAAGGTTTTAACACATTTGTTTAAAAAATTATTTAACGGCATTAATTTTAAAAGATATGTGAATAAATTATCGGTCCTTTTCTCTTTTATTCCCTTTCATCACCCTTATCTCTTCCTTAAATGAGTAGTTTTTTTTGCAGTAGTAAAAGTAAAACTAAAAGAAGAAAAACATACTCCATACTCGTAATAATGACTTAAGGGAATAAAAGGTAATTATGTTCTGAGTTAAAAAAATCATCGTTTTCATAAAATCTAATAGTCAAAGTTTACTAAATAATTAACGAATAAAAAATTCTCATTTTTAACTAACTTGGAGGAACAAAAGCGCTCAACAAACTTTTTAAAGGATCATTTAAATCTATCCTCAAACACAAAGGATCATCTTTGTTAAATTAATCAAAATGATTAATTCAATGTACATAAAAAAACCAAGAGAAAAACAAAAATTGAAAAAGGATTTTTATATACCTTTTCAAGTGTTGTTTGGTAAATTCCTTCAACCCCACTACCACCTTTTCAATTTTTGAATGTTTTTATTTTTTCCTTTGCTTTTGCTTGAACAACAATGGAGAAACCAATTTGCAAAAATGAGGAAAATAGAAAAACCTTTTATATGGTTGTAAGAATAGGCTAAAGTGCCTATTTGGTCAAGTTCTTGTTGTTTATAAAGGGTTTTTTGATGTCTGAGATTTTGTAAATCTTCACAAACATTTATGGGGAAAAACTAAATTAGAAATAAAAGGGGTTAATTTTGTGGGAAAATGACAATATTTATATATTGTAGAAAATGGTAGAAGAATATAGGGTATAAAATTTAATGAGAATGGTGAGAGAATTTTTTTTTTTGGTCCATCCATTTGTTTCTTAACCCCATTATGAGATTTAATTATCACCCTTGGATTAATCAATTGAAAAATAGTATTCTATGGGCTCGTTTGATTATCGAGATTAGTATTATGACGCTGAAATAAAAGATTACATCTATTTGTTTGCATTGCGCGTTTTCATTGAACTGGATACATGTTAGTTGTAGATCGTATGATTCCATAAATGACTTCAGTTCGCCAGTTTATTTGATTATGAATATTAGTCAATATCGATAAAATTTAAAATTAAAATTTTGTTTTATTTACTACCTCATATTGAATGCGCTATTATAATCTTATGTATTATTGTCTCTAAATAATTTTGGATTTTGATTTGAAAAGATTAAAAAGGAGAGTTAAACCTCGTGATTATCGTCTTATAATTCAAATACTAGTCAATACTGACAAGATTTTAGATCAAATTCTTATTATTATTTACTGTCTCTATTGAAAGCGGGATAATGATCTTAGGATAATTATAATATCTGGATATGTTTGAAAAAGATTAAACGGGGAGGAGTTAGGAGATCAACTTCTTAATTATTTTAAAATAAAAATGACACAATTACTGAGTAGATAAAATATTACTATAAATTACTTTCTTCGATATTTTTATTGTCAATTAGGGTTTTAACCCACTCATTAAGAAATTTATTTAATAACATTAATATTAAGGATTGTCTTAATAAATTAACTTTACGGGGTCGTTTGGTTACCCAGATTAGAATTCTGATGTTGATAAATTTGGAATTACATTTATGTCGTATTTGATTATAAATTTAGCTAATGCCGATAAAATTTTAGACTAAAATTTATTATTATTTACTATCTCATATTTAATGCGGGATAATAATCTTAGAATTATTATAATCTATGAATAATTTTGTAACCTGTTTTGAAAAAATTAAATGGGGAACCTTAAACCTCGTGATTCTCCTTTTATAATTCAGATTTTATTTTTTAATTATTTAAAAATAAAATTGACATAATTAATAAGTAGATAAATTAGTCCTATCAATTACTTTCTCCGATTTTTTTTATTGTCATTTAGGATTTTAAATCCCCACATGTGGAATTACATTGAATATGTTATTGTTGTTGTTGTAAACCACTTGTTAAGAGATATTTGAATAAATTAACTTTATGGGGAAGTTTCGCTATCAAGATTAGCATTCTGATGTTGATAAAATTTGAGATTACATTTATACCGTATTTATGTTCTGATTTAATATAAAATTAGAACGATTAAAAAAGATCACCATTTTCATAAAATCTAATAATTAAATAAGTGAGGGAGAGAGAAAATTCTCATTTTGAACGAACTGAGAGGAACAAAATCGGTCAACAAACTTTTAAAAGGACCATTTTAGCTCTACCCTCAAAGCAGAGGATCATTTTGTCAATCACAACATAGTCATACATTAATCAAAATGAGTAATTCAATGTACATAAAAAGAACCAAGAGAAAAACATAAACAGAAAAAGGATTTTTATTGGAATTATTTACCTTTTCAAGTGATGTTTGATGAAATCCCTTCAAGCCCACCACCACCTTTTTAAGATTTTAAATGTTTTTTCTTTTTTACTTTGTTTGAACAGCAGTTTGCAAAAATGAGGAAAATAAAAAACCTTTTTTTTATGGTTGTAAGAATTTGGTAAAGAGACTATTTGGTCAAGTTCTTGTTGTTTAGAAAGGAATTTTTTATGTTTGAGATTTTGTGAATTTGCACAAAACATTTATGGGGAAAAATTAAAGTAGAAATACAAGGGGTTAATTTTGTGGGAAAATGATAATATTTAAATATTGTACAAAATGGTAGAAGAATATAGGGTACAAAATTTAATGAGAATGGTTAAAAAAATAGTTTGGTCCATCCCTTTGTGCTTTAACCCCATCATAATATTTGATTATCACCCTTGGGTTAATCAATTTGAAAAATAGTACTCTATGGGCTCGTTTGGTTGTTGAGATTAGTATTATGATGCTCATATAAAATTTGAGATTATATTTGTTCGCTTGTGTTGCGTGTTTCTGCTGAACTAGACACATGTTAGTTGTAGTAAGTATGATTCAAAAAGTAACTTTAATTCGCCGGTTTATTTAATATGAATGCTAGCTAATATCGATAAAATTTAAAATAAAAATCAATATTTTAATTTACTATCTCATATTGAATGCGGGATAATAATCTTAGAATTATAATCATAGGGTTATTATAGTCTCTAAATAATTTTGAACTTTGATTTGAAAAAATTAAAAAGGGAGAGTTAAACCCTGTGATTTTCATCTTATAATTCAAATATTAGTCAACCCGGCTAAATCTTATATCAAACCCTTAATATTATTTATTATCTCATATTAAATGCGGGATAATAATTCGAGCATTATTATAATCTGTAGATATATTTTGAAAAGATTAAAAGAGGATGAGTTAAACCTCGTGATTCTCATCTTATAATTCAAATTTCAGTTTATTAATTATTTTAAAATCAAAATGACATACTTCCTAAGTAGATAAAATATTACTATAAATTACTTTCTTCTATCTTTTTATTGAAATTTAGGGTTTTTACCCACTTGTTAAGAAATTTATTTAATAACATCAATTTAAGGATTGTCTGAATAAATCAACTTTACGTGATCGTTTGGTTAGCGAGATAAATAACATCAATTATTTAATATCTCGTACTGAATGCAGGATAATAACCTCATAATTGTTATTATTTTATATTCTGTTTTGAAAAGACTAACGGAGGAGAGTTAAACTTCGTGACTATCATCCTACAATTAAGATATTAGTTTCTTAATTATCTTAAAATAAAATTAACTTAATTACTAAGTAGATAAAATATTATTACTCCATCCTTTTTAAAATATTTTTTTTGGGGTGTGGCATACTCCTTAAGAAAGTTAATTAAAGACATTAATTATCATTAATTAAAAAATAACATGTCGATACTAGTGTTTTGCTTCTTCTCACTTTTCTTAAAACAAAAGATAGTCAGGTTTGGATTCTTGGAAGACCCATTAAAGAGAATGATAATTTTGAAAAAAAATTAATTGATATATCTTTGACGTTGAAAAATTCATTCATTTGGACCATAAAAAAATAATTTATATTGAAACGGCGGGCGTATAAATTAACTTTTTCAATCTTTCTATTGTCATTTAAGGTTTAAACTCGCATTTATATTTATTTAATAGCATCAATTTTAAGGGATATATGAATAAATTATCCTTATCTTTACTTCTCTTTTTTTTTCCTTTTGTCAGCCTTACCTCTTTCTTAAATAAGAAATTAGTGATTATATGATTTCGGAACAGTAAAAGTAAAATTGGAAGAATAAAAATAATGCCATGCAACATCTACTCCTATTAAAATGAAAAGTAATAAATTGAACTAGAACTTGAAGAAGCGAACCTCTATTGAGTAAGTCAGGATTTCATACCTTCGCACCCTTAAACTACAAGCTTTCCTTGAAGTCCCAGGAACATGAGGTATTTAAAGAATTCCTTTTCAACAAACTTTTCTATAGCATAGAGAAGCTCTTCTAGCTTTTTTTGCATGCTTGAGCGCAATAATGATCAAAGAGAATAAAAGAAAATTACACTGTGATTAATTGTTAATTTCTTTTTTCACATCTCCCATAAAAGTTTATTAAATATTTGATGCAAAATAAAAGTAGTCATTTTTTTGACAAATTTAGAGGACCATAACTGCTCAACAATATATTAGAGTTTGAACACACCATATAAAGGACCATAATAAATAGATTAAAAATAGTGAAAGAAAATTTGATATATGATTAATGTCAATGTTGAACCTACCTGACACTGTTTTATTTCCTAATAATGAGATTAGGTAAGTCCTGATTAATTATACAAATCATTGACTATGAATGTATGTCATGATTGTAATCATTTTGGGCACTTGCATTTGCAAAGAACAGGCTCAGTCATTAATACAAAAGAAAAGGCACCGAAAGGCAAACAGTACTGCAGTTAATGGCACTGGGACTACTAGTAATTCAGTTGAACCAAGCACGATACCATTAGCTCTACAGATAATTCAGTCATCGCTGCAGTTGCAATATGTAAGTTGCTTAAATAGGACAATCACGTTGATCCCTAAAGTTGCAAATACCACATATGATAAAGAATTCATGCCTATAACATGCTGCTCCACTTTATATAAAATTATTGCTAAGGTGCTGACGTCAAGGTTGAAATTGGTAGTTGATTATTTGGTGGGACAATCAAATTCAGCTTTCATTGAGGGGAGAACCATACTGAATAATGTTATATTAGCACATGAGCTTCTTAAAGGCTATACTCATAAGTCTGTCTCGCCTAGATGCTTGATCAAAGTGAACATTAGAAAATCCTACGATTCAGTAGAATGGGAATTCCTCAAACTGTAGGGTTTTTTGTTGGGTTGTTGTACGTATCGGATATTGAAAACTTGTTTCAAACCCAACAAACGTAGAACTTTTTCACTATAGGGTAATTTAAAAACGTAAACATAAGACTTGAATGGTACTTACATGTTTACAATATCTGGAATCTTTATCAACTGTTGGTGCGCACGCGAATGCTCTTTCGATTACAAGCTCCAAGCTTCAATGTATTCCTCCTTTGGAAAGCTAGGAAATCCGGCAGAGGTCGAGAGAGTGTTTTGATTATGAGTCTCTAAGACTTAGAATAATGATATGAAAATCTAGTGTAATGAATAATGAAGTGTAGGTCTGTATTTATAGGTGAAAAATTAGGTCAAACCGGATTAGGGTTTGACCTTGGGCCTGACCCAAAAAATTTCAACATTCTTAATTAAATCCAAAATTCAATTTTGACTTAATTAAAACAATCATCATTCATTTAAATATTTCGATTCTAAATCGAATATTTAATAGTCTCTCAATACATCCTTAGATCGAAAAGACATCGACATAGTGTGACCCTACAGGCCTTCACATATCGACATTAATCAAATTAAGGTTTACGCGGAACTCCTACACGGCGCCGCAAGACGAACTCAATATGTGAAGTACGTTTACACGAATCCAGTAAACTTAACATCTATGTGGTAAAATAAAATCCTTTCATTCACGACACACCCGATTAAGCTTAGGATTTGTCAAGTGTCTATCCAGATGGCTTAATCGTTGTATCTCATCTATATTAGTTGACAACTAGACCATATTCTAAATATGTCTATTGCGTTGGCCAACGACTTAGTCAACCTAATATCACTGAGAATCTGAGTGTTCTCTCGAATATACATTCGAGGAATGAATCCTAATCTTGGCTCAACTACCACCTTTAATCCACATCGTAATGTAGTCAATACAAGCCGTATCTCAACCTATAAGGCATTTGAGCTTAGGATATGATCAAAGTATATTACTCTGTAGACAAGGTGCGCATTGACCTCAAGTCTAAGGACTTCTATCTCCCACACGATGATCATACTTTAGACAAGTATAACAAATAGTATATTAACAGGGTATACCAATACTTTCAAAGTATCCATGGGTCCATCACGAGTAGTCATTACTCGTAGCAGGTGAGACATACTACATCCTCTAAGGATGTGATGCAGACCACATGTCGACTTATCACATATCATCGATATATCATTATCGATGATCATTAGTCGAGGCTATTTTAAGAGTTACGTTATAATATTAATATCTCACATTATTAATAACAACGTAACAACCTCCAGGGATGCATATTATAGAATATTATAAACAATCAATTAATAATTCAATAATTGCAGATGCCAAAATATTAATCTCCATTAATAATAATACGAACGTGTATAAAGTACATTTGTCCTAATACGGATTGTCTCTAGGACATACATATACTTTCACAAACATCTATGGCAGGAATTTGGCTTTTCATTTAGAATGGTTCAATGGATGGAGTGTGTATCTACTGTCAATTGTTCCCTTTTGATAAATGGGGTACTAACTCCCAGATTTAAAGCAAAGAAAAGCCTCAGACAAGGAGATCCAATGTGTCCTTACCTATTTGTTCTGGTGATGGAGTATCTCAATAGATCACTGAAGCAACTAGATCACAAATCAGAATTCAGCTATCATTCCAAATGTGCCAAACATATTGGGATCAAGTGTTCTTCCTTCCTAATATGCAGAAATTAACTTTGGAATTTGCAAAGATGAATTCTATAACTTGGGAGAACCTATGCCAATCTAAGTCATTTGGAGGTCTGGATATCATCCACTTTAAGCAATGGAACAAGGCTGCACTTAGCAAATTACTAAAAAGGACAAACTCTGGGTCATATGGATTCACACTCACTATGTAAAGCAAAGGGTTATTGCAGAACTCAATAATACCAAAATAAGCTACTTGGTTAGTGAGGAAGATATTGGAAGCTAGGGCATTGTTCACGAATTTGCAAGATCTGGATGTGTTTAGATATGAGGGCAAATATTGTATTAAACAGGCACATACTCATATGATGCCTCAGTTTCCTAAAGTTCAATGGAAATTACTAGTGCTACTCAAAGGCATCAATTCATATTGTGGATAACAGTGTAGAACAGACTAGCAACTACTTATAGATTAGTTAGTTGATATGTAAATAACTCACACAAGTATTTATTCTTTGAATGTGAATACTCAAAGTTCATCTGGCAAAGGCTACCTCACAGGCTGGGCATAAGAAGACAAGCTGACTGCTGGGAAAATGATCCTATTGTTGGTTCTGTTTTTGCTGTTGTTGTTTACCATGTCTGGGCTGAGCGTAATGCAAGCAGATTTCAACATTTAAATAGAAGTAATGCTGACAGAACAAAGAAAATAGCTCTACAAGTGCACATTGCAGGACAGAGTCAAGTTAAATGGCACCAAGCTTTAGCTACTTTGAATAGTTACCCTTGTTGACTATTGTTACCAATTTACTAGATGATTCTACTTACTTCTAACCTTCCTTGAAGGTGGAAAATAAGTAGTTAACAGGAAAGTAGGAACATAGTGTTTTTGATTAGGTTATTTTTTAGAATCTTGATTATAGTCCTGTTGAGAATATAATTAAATATTAAAAGTTCATTTTTAATATGGTATCAGAGCAGGCCAAAGGTCTTGGAATCGAACCTTACCGTCACCCATTATCAAAAAGAATTTTCACGTGCTTGGACCATGAAAAAAACTCAGGTCAACACGTGAGGGGGCGTATTGAGAATATAATCAAATATTAAAAGTGTATTCTATCTAACAGCTTAAGTTTTAGATCAGATGGTCACACACTTCAATAAGTCTAATGAACAGGTTGTGTACAGTTGCGAATTGGTTAGTATAAAATTTCAGTTTTGACAAAAAAAAACATGTTGTAGTAATTTATGGACTAGTGAAAAATGAAAAATGCCAACTAAATAGCTTTGAAAATCAATCGAATTGACCATTAAGTAAAAAACGTCAAATAAATTAGAACAAAAAAAATATGTTATACGATGACAAGAATTTTAACAATATTTATGTAATAACACATTCATATCTAAGCTAAACTACCATATGATGTATGAAGTTTGAACTTTTGATGCCGCAAAATTAAAGTATCCATTAAGTAGTCACACTCAAATCTTATAACTTTCATATTTAACTATCACTATGATATGTGAAATTTGAAATCTCAATTTCTTGAAAATTAGGATATTCAGTATTTATTTACATTCTAATCTTATAATAAATTGATTTTCAAGAGGAAACGTTTCCCCTAAATTAGAAACTTAATTATCTGGATATAACGAATCAGATAAGGGAAGAAATTTAATTTCTCAGATTTAATTCTATCATATTTAGTACTCTAACTAAAAGCAGGATAAAATTTTCATTCCGCATAGACCCAATCTAAACCTTACCAATGTTACCCCCAAAAACACACAATCACTTAAGGTTATTGGTTAGTATGTTTATTTTGTTATTTAATTTTAGGAGTCTTTAAGAAACATAATTTTCCTATTTAGGTATTATCTAAGACCTATCCTTAAATGACAAATTGAACGACAAGTCACATGTTGAGCCATCTTTAGATTTTTGTCTAATTCGTTTTTCATTATAGTTATGAATTGGCTGGTAATGTTTACCATGATTAGAGATCTTTTGCATTCTCCATTTTAGTTTATTCATGAAATCTCAATGCAAATATCATATGATTGTTTTGTTTTTTCTTGTACTCAGTATTTTTTCCACGATCGTTTAGTTATCTATGATCCATTCTCTAGCAATGATGAATATGTTTTGATGTTCTAATAATTTGCTTATCGTCGATTCTACAATAACATAGCAGTCACAAAGTAGTTACAAATATTTTTTAAAAGCTTGGTTAAGGAAAAAAAGAAGATGGGTAAAAAGTTAAAGTGACAAATTACTGGTTTTGTACCAATTACCATTTTTTAAAAATTAATGATACTGCACAGAAGAGGGGGGGGGGGGGGGAAGAGAGCAAAATTGCACCAATTAATGGATTCTCCTATAACTGCAAGTCTTAAACCAGCTTACAGCAATGACCAATTCAAACTCAGAAAATATTTGCAGCCCACACGACTGACAAGTAGAAAAAAAGAACATGGTGAACAAAGTCTAGTATTTAAGTGGAAACGGATACAGAAGCTACACATTATTATTCATCGAGTCTCGAAGCTGTAGAAAGAAAATTGAAGAAGAAACAAAGAGGACAAAACTAACCCCCGAGGAATGCTTTATATACATGACCTACGTAAAACAACAGCAGAATTGCACAAAGTTTCAATGTTGAAGTGTGGTCTTGTACACAAAAATGGAGTTCCTATACTGCATATTTACAAACATAGAAAATAGAGCTACCAATTCATAATCAAATGACCAAAAAAAGGAAAAAGATAAAAGAAAAGTCTTGTCGCTAGGATAGGAGATACAGAAATGCACAAAAAATCTGCAAATTGGAAAATGCATCACAAGTGATGAATAACCTATATTTCGTAGATAAAAAAAGGATATTTACAATGGAAACGAACCTATGCGATGTATTGAAACCAATCTTTCTCTTTTTCCTCTTTTTTTTTTTTTTTACTTTTCAATCATTGCCCTAATTATTCCCACATCCAAGCTTAACGATTTGAAGCAAACACAAGAAGGAAATATGTAAAGAAATTAAGGTTAAAGCTGTAAACTGCCATGGACACAGAGTATTGAACAACACTTCTTGGCATACAACAAAAGTAACTTCTGCAACCAACCGCCTATAGGCAGAATTCTCGTTGCTATTCATCAATTGCAGGATTAAAAACCGTTTCCTACAATGAAAGAGAAGAGGACGATAATTATGATGTCATTATAGCAGTAATTTATATTACCAGTCCACAATCTAGTTAAGTTTATTATAATTTAAAACAAACCTGATCACACACAGGGCAGGTGTCACTTCTCTCCATCCATTCAAGAATGCATGAAAGATGAAAATGATGTTCGCATTTGGTGCTCATTTTTGGATTCTCAGCATCATATTCTGCAACGAGAAGTACAGTCATTGTAAAAGTTTCTAATTGAAGCTAGAGGCGGGGAGTTGGGAGCAACAGTACTTAAAGCTATTTCTCACCTTCAAGACAGATGGGACATTCTTCTTGTGGTGGTAAAAGTACATGTATATTGGATTTTTTGAGTTCCTCAGACTTCTCAAGTTCATCTTCCACTTCCTTTATTACATCAAGCTGGATATCTGTTTGCACGTTGCCTTCAGACTCCTTATTATCCTTGTCTACAGCTTCGGCAGCGCCTGCTGAGTTCAGTGTGCCACCAGTTTCAGTGTTTGTTTCTTGAACTACTGCCTCATTCTTGATGCCATCTGGATTACCTAGTGGAGTCCTGGGTCTTCCCACATATGTTTCATACGGCATTGGCATAGGAGGTGGTCTGTAAGTGTCAGGACTTGAGGTGTCCAGATTTGTATCAACCAAAAGCGCAGCAGTGGAGAATGCTGCAGCTGTGACATGATGAGATGACAAGGGTTCGCGCTCTTCCGGCACTGTGGGATACTGAAGAAAATTTTAAAGTTACAGAAATCCATTTTGGCACACTAAAAATACAGAAGGGACTGTAAAGCAGTTAATCTCATAAAAAGGAAAGGTCTAAATATTCCATTAATAGGAGCATTGAGCACGTAATAGCGAAGTTCGGTTACCAATGCTGAAAAGTGTAATTCATCCTCTTATACCAACTCCTTTTCTCTTTACCTTATCCTCTTACTTTCCTCACTAAAAAGACTGCTGACAGCACTATGATAATAGATCAGCTTCTCTGTCAAAGACCCGTGTACTACCCTATATCCAAGACAATGAAGCATTTTCCAATGGAATGAACTGATAACCAAACATATTAAAAAGAGTACAATAGAAAACCAAAGGTGCTTTCTAGGAAGTGCTCATAGCGAGCACAGAATGCAGGGGAAAATAAGGAAAAAATAAGGATAAGAACCCTATATAAAAAAAGAAACAATCCACTTAACTATATGAGGTTGTTACATTATGTCACAGCATGCAAATATACAGGAAAGCGTTCAGGAACTAGGTTTATCAACCTATGAATCATGATCAACACGTACAACGTCGACAGTGTACACTCGGACAGAAATCTGACACTATCAGTTGGTGTCTTAATTCTTTTAACTTTCAGACACTGAATCCCTAAATTTGCACACCAAATTCACTAGGTTTTCCCTTTCAAAAGTTTTGGAGCGGTTGGCATGGTTTTAGGTAAAAACAACAAGAGAAACAAAGGACTTAGAACTCAATTTTTCCTCTAACAATAAATTTCAATCTTCAAAGAGACTTTTGAACCAGAATGCTGTAATCAGAATATTCAGAAATTAAAAGAAGGTAAATGGCATCTGGAATGAGGATATATCACTTACACGATAGAATGAGGGTGAACCATTTAATTCCGCTCCTTTTGAAGCACAACAACAGCAGCAACAGTTACCCATTTCTGATAATTTATTCTAGGTCAACCGCCTGAAGTGGTTAACACCTTGCTCATTTTTTTCTGTACACCACTACAACATAATGCTATTGTTATCAGCTATGCTATTCAGCAGATTTAAGAACCAAAATTGAGCAGGCCTGGCCTCTAGATTGACCATAAAACTACCGACAAAAGGATTGCTTCCAATATATAGTAGAAAAACAAAATATAGCATGCAGAAGAATATTACATCAGACACTAAGAGTGCTAGTTAACAGAATGATCAGGAGAAAGCACTGCTATGAGAGCTGGAAGCAGCAATTCTGATTGTTTGACACAAATTACTCACTAGCAGAAACCAGGCAAGACCAGTTTGGAAATTATGGAACATACAGCAAATCATGACAAAAAATATGTATCACTAAGCACAACCACCAGTTATGCCACAAAATTATATCTCAACATTTCAGCTTATGCGAGTGTGATATACAATCGAAGTCATGGTTGAATAACATTTGTAGTGGCCTAGCACAATGAAAGTGATCCTTTCACGTGTTCCATTCTTTCAGGTAATTGATTGGATCATAATGGAGATGAAATTGGAGTTGTAACCCTAATTAACTGAGCATGCATTAGAATGGAGATGCCAGTGTTGAATTGGAGTTGTAATCCTAATTAACTAACTATAAACGGACCATGGCCCGCAATACCTATACAACAGCTTTTTTGAGTTTTTCGGGCCTCAAATGGACCATGTCCCGCAATACTTCTTTTAGAAGGTGGATAGATAGAGTAGATGCTGATAGAAGAAGGGCGGAGTGGTGGAACACAATACCAGCTTGTATCTGGTGGACAGTTTGGAAAGAGAGGAACACGAGGTGATTTAAAGATTAATACAATTCCACCAGAAATAAGGTTATCAACATCTTCTTGTTATATTTTTTTATATTTGGAATGGAACTTGTAAATGAAGCAGAATAACTTCTAGAGCTGTTAGAATCCCTCCAAGTTTAGAAAGGGATAAACTTTTTTTTTCATACTTTTGCTCCACCGTACAGAATTTCCAGCACCATCTTAGTGCTGTTATAAATATAATCTTTACCATTTAAAAAAAAACTGATGAGAGGGAAAAAGAGTTCACACGTTAGGAGGTTGAGTTTCAATTCAGAAGCAAAAGTCACAACAGAGTGCGCCAAGTTAGTCATGACATCTGTCTTTTATGAACAAAAAACAACCACCATGCTTCAATCCCAAACTAGTTAGGATTAAGAATCCGCTATACGTGTTCCGTACTACTCGAGTCCATGTCATTTACATATTGTTAAATAACTTGTCATTTGAGGCAAATCAGAGGTTTTCTAAAACTAGAGTCTAAATCTCACTTATCTCCGCCTAGATCTAATACAATGTAACAACAACAATTAAGATCCCAGCAAGTTGGTAATGCCCATATGGTTACATTACTTATACTGTGTTCAATTTTTAGCTAAGTCCGCATGATTGTGGGAGGTTGTAGCATTTTTGAGACAGCTTCCCTTCCTGTGATTTTAGGTTTATCTCATCTCTTTCTAGGATCTTCAATCAATTAACAATTTTCTGCTATAAACCAAGTTCAATAATGTATTTATTACTTTGAGCTGGTTCCACAAGAGCACTAATACTGGAAAGCAATTACTTAAGATTCAAGGTCAAGGAAAGGTTCCAAGATAAGTTACAATATTACTGATACAACTAGGTCTTTAAGCCATCTGAAGCCAAGACATTTGGACTTTGTTCGTATATGGTTGAAATCAAATTAATCAAGTGAAACCACAATCTGGAACAGCAACTGCTAACTAATAATCATCAAGTTCATACTAAACCATTAAGGCGCCTTTGACCCCAGACAACTAAACCATTGAGGCACCTTTGACCCTAGACGACATTAGGTTTTTTTGAGCATGTAAAAATTCTACAAGAGAATTGTGAGAAACGCAGTAGCTTAATACCCGTTGTAAATTCCCCCCTGTTCTCAAATTCAAGGTGAAATTTCTCACAAGAATTGAAGAACAATTAAACGAAGGTGCATTTTATGACCTTTTGGATGAGAAAGGAACTTCACTTGACCAACAAGTCCAGAGCTCATCAGCGAAACACCAGAGAGAACTCAAATTTTTCAATCTACTATCTCGCGGATCGATCACACCTCCAAAATTCAGTCTAAAACAAACAGAACACTCATAAATGATAATGAATTGAATTTTAACTCAAAAATCCTTCTAACACAGTTAACGGCAGCTTTCTCCCAAAATACCAAATTAAAGCTATCAATCGCCTTTAAATTAATACAACAAGCCCTATTTCCAGTCCAACATATCAAATGAAACAATTAATCCACACATAATCCAACTTCCCTAATTGAAATTCCGCAAAAATTGATTCCAAAAACAAAACTAAAACAGCAAAATCAAACATCATAAACTAACAAACAATCCAAAATCCAAAAATTTAGCTAAAAACAACAAAAATATCAGAATGCCGTATCCACAATAAGCCAGCAATTCCAAAAAAACAACTATACAAGTCGAATTCAAGCTGAAAACAAACAAATAAACAGTACAGAAGCTCACTTTAAATCAATCAAACAATTTGTATACACAAAAATCACAGATAAATTAGCAGAAGAAGAAGATTGAAACCTGAACCTATAGATACAGGATTTTGTGTACGTATAGATTATTACCTGTGTGATTGAATTGGTGATAAGTCAGAAAGTGTAGAAAAACGGTGAAAAGTTTTTAGAGAGGCATAATTATTATTATTATTTTTTTACTCTCTATCATTAACATATAAATAAAATAAATATTTAATAAAAAAATCTAATTTAAATATAAAAATAAAGTAGATCAAATATATCTCTTAATTTATTATTTTTAGGAGTTGTGTAAATTAAAAAAAAATGAGACGAAGAGAGTATTCTATATTGGTGAACTTATTTGTTTATTATTGCTATTATTATAATAATTGAAAGGAGTCGTACATAACTACATATTCATTTATTAATGTGGGAATCGGAAAAGGCCTTTGATTTGTTCTTTCTTTTGGAATTTGTACGGGGTAACGACTAATGCGTGAAGGTATGAAACTCCTTCGACTCACGAATTAAAATAATAAATGTAAGAATCATTATTTTTTCCTAATATGCTAATGTTTGTAAAGAGTTTTTGATGCTAATTGTTACTAAGAATTAATGCAGAGAACTTTTAGTATTAAAGAAATAATTTCTTGTCATGGTAATGGTTATGTCGGAAGGGGAGTCTTGGAGTAACTGATAAAATTGTTGTCTTGTGACCAAGAGGTCATGTGTTCAAGCGATGAAAATAGATTCTTGTAAAGATGCAATATAAAGCCGCGTATAATAGACTCTTGCGGTCCGACCCTTCCTCAGACCACACGCATAGCGGGAACTTAATGCACCAGGCTGCCCTTGGTAATTGTTATGTTTCTTTTCTCGAAAGTTAAATTATATGATCTTTGACTAGCATTTTATATTATATTTTCTCATCAATTTAATATGAAAAAAGTTAGTAATTTATAGTGCTTATCGCATAACTTTTGAATATATAATTTAAAAATATAAGATATTGAGTTAATTTCATTTAATTTAGCTTTAAAATAAGTTAAATTGACAACTAATTTTGGACGGAGTGCCTATTATGTTGAGTCGAACTTAATGAAACCATACGAAGGATGAAAATTCACATTACTAATCTTAACTTGTGATTGATGTATAGTAATTGTTTCATCTTATTCAAGTTCTCATTATAAAAAAAATCATCTTACCTAAGAGTAAATTTCATAAATATTCACATAGTTATAAATGATTCACAGTAAAATCATAAAAATTTGTTTTATCATTTACATTAGTAACTAAATAGTCTTAATAATCAAAAAATAAAATTAAGAAGGTATATCCGCTCTATTCGTCATGATTGAATACAATAGTGTCTCTTTAATAAATATTTAATCGTACTTAATATTTACATCGAATTAAACAATCTAAATTATTAACAATACAAATTACATGATCAACAAAACACTTGCACATAAAATATATATTCTATATTTATTAAATTAATTATAAACATCGAATAAAATTTTGTTGTATTACTTCCCATGATAGTGCTGTGGGCGGCGTTTGACGAGGTGTGAGTCAGTGTCAGTGTACATTTTGTGGGAGTTTCTAAATTGTAACCGATAAGTGAGATAGCCACGTTTTTTTGCCTTTGTTTACCAAACATATTATTGGTATTCTATTATTATTATTATTATTTTTATAATCCAGGTCTCCAATTCTATGTTGTCGTTGTGTCTAGAACGTCGAAGTCAAATTGAGGAGCTTGTTGTGGAGATAGGTTTCCGGTTCGTGAACCGAATGTCTTGCGTCTGACTACGTCCTGGAGGTAATAGCACCGGTCCTTCAACACTATTACCAGGTAAATCGCGGGATGTGCTCCTGTGGCCAGTTTTCTGGGAGCGTATAACTGATCAATGAGACAAGGTCAAATTTCCCAACATACAGAGTTTCTTCGTGCTTGCGGGGAATCGAACCCACGCTGTCCCATGCCAGAACGCCTTATAGCGCCCAGGCTTTGCCACTGGACTATGCCCCGGAGGACGGTATTCTATTATTTCTTGTTTACATATTATCACATAATTGACTTATCAAGGGAAAGTTCATTGCAAAAAAAAAAACAAAAGAAGTTGAAACCTTATTCGTTTGGATAGAAAATTATATTTTCTCTTTTCTAATTTTTTTGTGATAATATTTGATTAGCCACAAAATTTGCAGGGAAAAAATTTCTATGAAATGTATAATCTAATATAATTCATGGACATTCGACTATAAATCATTGCATTGAGGATAAAATAGAAAATATAAAGATAAATTATTTTTAAATTAAAAAGTATCAAAATCTTTTTTAGACCGATTAAAAGATATATAAGATATAAATTGGGTAAGATAAAGTAATATTTTTTTTGGATAAAATCTGAACTAGCATATTTAACTGGACTTCTTTTTCATAAATCAAAACAAATTACTTCTATTGGAAAATAAAATCCATCATATCAAAGGCAGAGCTAGAAGTCAACGTACGGGTTCGACCGAACTCAATAACTTTAGTGTAAATCCTATATTTGTATTAAGATATTATTAGCTATGTACAAAAATAAAATTAAGAATTCAATTACTAACACTTGATATTGCTATCCTAGAATTTAGAACTCATAAATTCAAATTCTGGCTCTGCTTCTGTAAATCTAATAGTAAAATTTAAAAAATATATAAATACATTATTACCATAAGATATTTTGTAAAAGGTCAGAACTTATAGACGTTTTCAAATTTATATTCCAAAAAAACTTTTCAAACCTTCATCACAAGAATTATATAGAAAGTCAAATACAAATGCCTTAAGATCATGTAATTTTTTAAAGAAAAAAGGTTCGTCTCTTTTTTCTTCCTTAAAAGGTTAATCATATTAAACTGTAGCTACCAAATTTTTAATATCTTTATGCAATCATGAAATGTATATTTCAATTTGCACTATTACGAGTATATATTTTATGAAATTTGTAAAGTCATTTCGATATGTAAACTCGATACGTGCTTATCATATTAAGACAAAGTAAAGCATAAATTAGTATTGAAGCAAGTTATTCAACACAAAGGTGATCTTGTATTAGAAGTAAATTCTGTTCATAAAAAGTCTTAATGTGATCCAGTTAATAAAGTAATCAAGATATATTAGTTCCAAATTATGTAGGATAATCTATAATGATTGGACCAATTTACCTATCACTAACACAAAAACAATTTAATATGACCAACAGGATTGTGGTATTTCAGAGTGGAGAGCAATTATTCTAAGCCCATGACGTACTTCATGTTTAGTAGGGTTGTAAAGAAAATCGGCAAATTGCACCAAACCAATAAACCAAATCAAATCGAAAAAAAAATGATTAGTGATTTGGTTTGGTGTAAAGAAAAAAACCCGACCATGATAGATTTGGTTTGATTTTAACTTTAAAAAGTCAAACCAAGACCAAATCAATCCGATTATATATATAACTTATGAATTATTTATACATATGTAGTTTATAAAAAAATTGACAGAATAAACCGTTATATACACGGCATATACACTGCCCTGTGTATACCGTGTATATCACGGTAATAGAGGCAATTTTAGCCCGTGATATACACGGCTTATACAACAGTGTATATCACAGTCTTTGGTTAATATTTTGGTAACTTTAGTTTGTATTTAATTAGCATTGTACACTTACCATAATTGTATAATTATTGTACAAGTAGAATAAGGTTTTAGGAGTAGAATAAGAATAGTATTTTTCTATTATGGAAATTGTAAATTGTATACATACTCATTCATTAATGAAAATAATCAAGGGATTAGTTTCGTTATATTTTTAACATCAAGTTTAGACTTATAATTTTAGCCCATATTATCTATATTCCAGCAAATTAGAAAAAGCCCAAACTAAAGTCCCAATGTTTTAACAACAGAATAAAATCAACACACTAATCACAGCTATCGTTTCAGCAAAGTTGCAATTTTGGGTGGCTGAAGAGAAATATGATCAAGTAAGAAGAAACCTTAATAGCTGTAGGAATTGCAATGGTTGAGAATTAGAGGACCTGTGTATCTCACTTCAACTACTAGGAACTGTTCCAGTGTTCCACAAGTTCAAAAAACAAAGAAACTAAATCAGATTGTCCTATTGCTGCTTATTGTAAGATGATTCACATCAACCACAAAAGAAAATCGAGAAATCCGAAAAATTTGAGAAAATTCGAGGTTGAAAAAATCGATTATTATTGATTTGGTTTGATTTATAAATATAGAAACCGATATCTTTGATTTAGTTTGATAAAGAAAAGAACCGAACCAACCCGATCCATATACACCGTTAATGCTTAGAATAAAATTTTATCTCACTAAGTTATCATTCAAACTAATAATGCATCTAGTACCATTTTTATTTTCTTTTTCTCCACACAATTTCACAACCTGTCTCTTTTTGGGATAGTTATTTAGTAAATAGCCATCAATATTTTTCTTGCAATTTATGAACTTTTTATACAGCGATTTAAAGAACTCTTTTGAATAAATTAAAAAATCTTATGAGAAAACGTTAAATCTCAGTCTAAAATTTTGCAGGTATTGTGAACATTAGATGACAACCTAATGTTATGTCTGTAAAGTTGAGAAATATATGAGCAAACTTAATACCCAGTCTAACCTTTTCCGAAAGAATAATTTTTTAAGGGATATATTTGCACAACTTTTAAATATAGGAAAAAATCTAAATAGGACCTAAGGATGGAATTTGCGTAAATCATTTTCTTGTCAGGGCCTGGGCTTAGTTTAAATTGGGCTCGTTTTATTCAAGACCGCTAACAGAGCTGTAGTATGTCCAAAACATTGAAAGAGAAAATTAAGTGGGCTCAGTACTATAAGATTAATATTACTACTGTTACCTACAATATTAAATATTTACTAACATTATCAATAATTTACCAATTGTACCAAAAACTGAATTTTCTCCTATTTCCCCCCTTTTTACCTAATAAGTGGTAAATATGTTTACACAAATATTTTATTGTATTTACTTTACAAATATATCCCATCTCCCATTTTTTAGCCCAAGGCTTTTAATTCTTTTTATTTCACGAAGGTTATTAATTTTTTATTTTTTTATTTCAGTTACATCATTTTTATTGTATGTTAATTCCACTGTAATGTATTTATATTGTATATATAGCATTGATTTTGTATTTTTACTGTGTACAAATAATATGTTCATTTCTTGGCATTAGAATATATATTTTTATTTTTGTATTTTTCCGTATTTTGTGTTGTAGCTACTGATACAAGTTTTTTTAATCTTTTTTTTTTTTGGAGTATATAACAAAGTTGTGTTTTTATTATTACTGAATTATTAATTTTTAATTATTTTTTTCACTTAAGTTATATCATTCTTATTGTATGTTAATTCCATTAAAATGTATTTGTGTTGTATATATAGCTTTGATTTTGTATTTTTACTGTATTTTTTTGTATGTATAAATAATATGTTCATTTATTTGGCATTAGAATATATATATTTTTATTTTTTATTATTATGTTTTATGTTGTAGCTACTGATACAAGTTTTTTATCTCATTTTTGGAGTATATAACAAAGCTGTGTTTCTATTATTACTGTAATTTCTTTTTCATTTCAGTTACATCATTCTTATTGTATATTAATTCCCTTAACATATATTTGTGTTGTATATACTAGTAATAGAGTAAGTATTTTGCACATTATAGTATATCTAGCAATGATTTTGTATTTTTACTGTATTATTTTTTGTATGTACAGATAAAAGGTTCATTTCTTTGGCACTGGCATATACTCCATACATTTTTATTTTGTATTTTTACTTTATTTTATGTTGTAGCTACTGATACAAGTTTTTGTATATCATTTTTGGAGTATCTAAAATTGTATGATTTATATTTTTCTTCTACTGATATTTTTTCTACCTATTGTATGTTCATTAATTTTTATACGAGAGTATTTATAGATGTGCTTTGTATTTTTTTAATATATTTTGTTGTATATTAAACACAAGTGATTACAAATTTTTATGAAAATACGTTCTTGCACAGTGGAGTTTGTTATGAAAGGAAGATATTATTAGCAATAGAAGATAAACTGTAACAACATATCCCTTAAAATAATGCATTCTTAGGGGATTCCATTTAGATAAATTTGTATCTTACTCGTTTTTACCTTATTTTGACAGTTTTGGTAATCAAACTACCGTTATTTTCAGTAAATTGAATTTTAATGCTACTATAGATAAATAACGCTATAATGTTACATGTACATGAAATTTTCCCAAGTTGGTTGGAAGCCCATATATTTTGTAATGATCCAAAAGCGAAGACTCAATGAAAGATCCATTAGCATGGAGTTATTGTGTTTATGTTTTGTGGAGATATTTATAGTCAAATGTATTATTCTTTTACTAATAAGCAGAGGCTTATTTGGAAAAAGAGTCGGACTCAACTATCAACTATCAACATGTAGGTTGAAGGTTCAAGTTAAATGAAGAATAAGAGAAAACACTGCGTGAGGTGATATATGGTTATACTGGTCAGCTTTGTACTGGAGATTGCTTATTGATTGAGTATACTTTGACAGCTCCGATGGAGTATTCATTTAATGATTCGCTCTATTATTTTTTATTCTTGAGGGTATGATCAAGATTAATCCACGTGGCAAAAAATGTATTATTCCCTCTAACTTGGAGTTGGTCTTTGTACTAATGTTTGTGTAAGAATAAGTGTGAAATATGGAGAACTTGTAGCTTACAAGAACCCATATTTTGCCCCGGAGAACAATTTGTTTACTATAGAAATAAAATAAACCTCAAGTATCACGAATTAAATGTACAAATACATATAAATGACCTCAAGTAATTTGATTGAGAGGCAGCTGACATTTTTTCTTTAGAAAGAGCGGGGTCTTACTTATTCAGGGAGATAAAAAATAAATAAAAGGATTAGATGAATTTATGATCAGAGAAAGAGAGGAGGAGTAGGAAGGGGATCGAATTTACATCAGAAATCGTATGAATATAAATGAAATCTTGATTTATGAATAGAAAAAAAATAATCTATTTCTATTCTCGGAACTGAAATATATGAAGAATGGACTTTTTGATCCCTTTGTGTTAAATATAGACAATATACATGTGTATATTGTGTATATTAGTCTCGGCTTTGCTCTCGGGTTTGGCTAAATATAGACAAGAATTTTAACAATATTTGAGTTACTTTTGAAATATAGACAAGAATTTTAACAATATTTGAGTTACTTTTGAAATATCAAATGAAGAAGTGGTTAAATTTGAGTTACTTTTGAAAATTTTATTTATATAATGGATCAGCTTATGCATATCTTGATTAATTTTATAATCTACTTGTTATTTTCTAACAAGCACAAGAACCGGGTAACTTTGATTTCCAAAGTTTTGACACATGAGAAGAAGCCTCTGCTAAGATTTAAACTTAAGGACCTCAAGTTCTACTTGCACGTCATTAATCACTAAAATAAATCCTTGAATACTGATTGATTTTGAAATTGTAACTTATTTTCAAATAGCAATCGTAATATTTTTTCCATTTTAAATTCCTAATATATGTGGGTGGAGGGAACAAGTGGGGTCCACTAAAAACTGAAATAATAGAGCAAATCCAAAGAAAACATCCTAACCATTTGCACAAAATCTTTTGTAGGGACAAATAATAGAATTGTTTTGGTACCAACTTTTAATAACGTGAAGAGAAAGGGAGTGGAGTCTTCTCAATCTCTCATAGGGAGTAATTTTTATCAATATTAATTTGAAAGCCAATGTTAGGTTTGGTTGCACAAATATAACATTTCTTCGGTTGGTAGATATTTAATAAAAATATACCCCACATAATGGGTCTACATCTGCCAACTTATAGTTGACTCGTGACACCTATTTACACTCCATATCCACACATCTTGCATAAATTAATAAATATAATACATTATTTTATCTTCCTCTAGAATGTCAACAGTTGCAGCCAAAAAGAAAAAGGATAAAACCAAATTAGCCCGATTAAGACATGTAGCATAATAAATTTGTTGATCTCGTACTGTACAAACGATTAATTATTATGTTTATAAACTACTTTAAGTTTGTACGTACTTATAGACTAGAAAAAAATGAAAATAAATTGAATGATGTAAGGGCATTGAGATCAGCTTTTTAAAAATCAAGGCGCGAATTTAGCGTCAACAGAGGCTAAACTAACAATTTTAAAAGTAGAAATATAACGTACTAACAAATTTGAAGTAAATACGTAATGAAGTATTATGAGACGCAAGAAAGAACATCTCAATTACACTTCAATTTAGTATGTAATGAAGTATTATAAGACGCAAGAAAGAACATCTCAATTACACCTCAATTTAATATATCGAATCGACTATGAATCTTCATTGTCAATGTTATTGCAATCTAACTCACATCAAATCAAAAGGCGAATAACTCGAGTATAAAAATGCTTAAACCTGACTTCTCATTTCCATGAAACTACCTCGACGAATCCCAAACTTCACCTTTTTATTACATTTGACAATGTGATCATACTTTCATACTTTTTTTTATTTATTATAATTGTGATGTTTGTGATAGAATATTATGCATCTCCTATATTAGGTAAAATTGTAGTCCAATTGCAATTAGGAAGTGTAGTCCAATTGTAATTAGAAAGATTAGTTACCTAATTTGTAAATGAGTAGATAATTATGTAACACAATATATATATATATATATATATATATATATATATATATATATATATATATATATATATATAGTGATTAACGAAAAGCAAGGAACATTCTTTTATGGTATCAGAGCGTAACAGTTGTAACCACGATGATTAGATGGTAATCCAGAAATATACATGGGGTGGACCTAGGTTGCAGGCTGCAGCTTGTTGATTTGTGTGGAGGGATGGTGGAGGTAGCATAGACATCCGAAAGTTCTTAAATGATTACAGGAAGGATTCCGAAGATAGAGAACTTGAGTGGGAGACTTGTGTTTGAGAGACTTGTTTGGGGGAATGTTTAAGAGATAGGTTGTCATGGATAAAGCGTAATGCCAAAAGGAGGGGGATAGAGGCGTGAGCAAGGAGGGCACGAACTACGTTGTTTATGATCCTAATTTTTTGTTCAGTTTTGCCATTTTGTGGAGAGGTGTGAGGACAAAAAAAATGAAAAACAAGGTCGTTTTTACGCAGAAAAGTTTGAATTGATTATTATCGAATTTTCTCCCATTGTCACATTGAAAACATTTGATATTCTTTTCAAATAACCTCCCGCTTCGACTGCGGGGGTATGATAGAATATTGTACATCTCCTATATTATGTAAAATTGTAGTCCAATTGTAATTAGAAAGATTAGTTACCTAATTTATAAAGGAGTAGATAATTATGTAATACTATATATATTGTACATAATGATCAATGAAAAGCATGGAACATATTCCTTTAGTTTGAACCAACTTGCACGTACTTCGATTAATTCCACACGGTACTTGCTACACCAACACAAGTACTAAGTTACTCTATCCACCAATGCTTGGACAAATAAGGATGTGATCTACATCTTTTACTACTCCAGGTAGAATATTACGATTTAAAGAAAAAAAAAATATACACGCTCATGTAACGCAGAATCACACTAGAAATGAAGGTTATAATTATCAACCAGGTCACAGCCGCATAATAATACAAGGTTAGGATCCGGGAGACAAGGTGGGGGAGTAGCTAACAATATTGAACATCAAACACATGTCAAAGGCCACAATCAGCCATTGATGGACTGTGCAGTAGTGCAAAACAATGGAGAAGAAGATGTGAGTAGTGAAGAGAAGGATGAGATGTAGTCGAAGTAGCAGTAACAGGCTTGGGAAAATGAGAAAATGATTTTCTACTATCCAATATGGTAGAGTACAATCATATATATACACACCTACATTTCTAGATCATTCTATTAATTATGTCTAACTAACTCTAACTAATCATGCAACTAATTAACCACCTTTCTAACAAACTCAACTAACTACACAGGCTTGGGAAAATGAGAAAATGATTTTCTACTATCCAGTATGGTAGAGTACAATCATATATATACACACCTACATTTCTAGATCATTCTATTAATTATGTCTAACTAACTCTAACTAATCATGCAACTAATTAACCACCTTTCTAACAAACTCAACTAACTACATAGCAATTATTCAATGCATTACTATTCATGGCACTATGATGCACTTTCCTAACTCTTTCACACACACCCTCAAGCTAGGAGATATGAATATATTATTCATTCCTAGCTTGGACATCAAATAAGCATGTTGTTGTCGACCAAGAGCTTTAGTAAGTAAATCAGTTATCTAATCCACAGAAGGTAAGAATGCAATGTTGATCAGTCCTTCCTGTATTTTCTCTCTGATAAAATGACAATCTATGTCAATGTGTTTTGTTCTCTCATGAAAAACAGAATTAGCGACAATCTGAATAGCAGACTTGCTATCTGTAAATACTGAAACTGGATTCTGAACATCAACACCAAGTTCCTGAAACAGACCTGCAATCCATATCACCTCTGCCACTGAAGTAGCCATAACCATGTACTCTACCTCTGCTGAACTTCTGGAAATTATCTCCTGCTTCTTAGACTTCCAAGAAACTGGTGAAGAACCATACATCACCAAGTAACCAGTAACTGATCTCCTACTATTGACACAAACACTCCAATCTGCATCACAAAACACCTTGAGTTGAGAAGTGCTTGAACTGGACATAAGAATTCCTAATCCTGGTGCTTGCTTAACATATTTAACAAGTCTGAGGTCAGCTTTCATGTGTGATATTTTAGGAGCATGCATGAACTGGCTTAAGCAATGCACAACAAGTGTTATGGCTGGTCTAGTAATTGTCAAGTACAACAACCTCCCAATCAGCCTTCTGTAAACATTGGGATCTGTCAGGAGAGAATCAGGATTTTGTACTGGAACAGATATTGGGCTTGATGTGGAGGCAACATGTCTTTCAAACTCAATGGTAGTAAACTTCTTATTCATATCCATAGGCGAAGGAGCATGTTTAGCACCTGCAAGTCTCGTGTCTGATATGAGCTCTAATGCATACTTCCTTTGATGCATGAGAATACCTTGCAAATTCAATACCAATGAAATATCTAAGTTCTCCTAGATCATTTATTTTAAAGGTTGAATGCAATGCCTCCTTAGTAGACTGAATAAGAACTGGATCATTTCCAGTAAGCAACAAATCATCAACATATACTAGCACTACTACAATGCTATCATTTTTTTGTTTAGTGAACAATGAGTAGTCTCTATGACTCTGCTGAAACCCAGAAGAAATAAGAGTTGTAGTCAGCTTGATATTCCATTGTCTTGATGCTTGTTTTAAACCATATAGAGATTTTAGCAATTTGCACACTTGTGTCTTCCCACCTTTAACATCAAAGCCTTCTTGAACTTTCATATACACCTCGTCAGAAAGATCTCCTTGTAGGAATGCATTATAGACATACATTTGGTGAATTATCCAGTGTTTTGTTGCTGCAGGGGAAATTACTGCCCTCACAATAGACATTTTTACCACTGGTGAAAAGGTCTCTTCGTAATCAAGTCCTTCCTTTTGGTTGTATCCTTTTGCAACCAACCTGGCTTTGAACCTCTCCACCTTTCTTGTTGCCTTGTACTTGATCTTATATACACATCTTGCATCCTACAGCCTTCTTTCCTTCTGGCAGTGTAACCAGTTCACATGTCCCATTATCTTCCAAAGCTTTGATCTCTCCATAGCCTCAACCCATCTTTGGTCTTTTGTTGTTGATGAATAGTTATGTGGTTTTGTATCAAGAGAAGCCTTGGCCACAAAACTCTGATATTTAGGTGATAGTCCTGCATAAGCAACACCATTAGATATGGAATATAAACAATTAGAAGAACCATGTTTAGTAATGTAGTCCTTGTGCCAAATTAGAGGTATGCTAGTTCTTGTGGACCTTCTAGTCTCAGGTTCTGATGGATTTGTGGCTAAGTGATCATGATCATGTGATCATGTTTATGGTCTGTATTGATCTCATGTTGGACTACATCAGGCACATTTGCATCCTGAACGCATTCTGACTCTCCATATTCACATTCTTGTGTTCATCACTTATTTGTTGCCTGATATTCACTAATGGAATACCAACATTCTGGTGATGAACCAAATCATCATAACAGAAGTGTTCATGGGATCTGATGTGGTTAATGTCTTCATCTGTGCCATCAAAATTCATCGGTGCCACCTTTGATGGGAAAATTGTCTTCATGAATAATACATCTCTGCTCATGAAGAAAGTTATATTCTCCATGTCATAAAGTTTATACTTTTTTTGTGCAAATCCATAACCAAGAAACACAGCTCTTACTGCTCTTGGACTAAATTTATCATGTTTAGTCAGAACAATTGCAAAACACAGACAACATATTACTCTCAAGTGATTAAGTTGTGGTGTCTTGTTCTATAACATCTCAAAATGGGATTTATTCTTTATAACAGTAGAAGGAATTCTGTTTATGATATACACAACACCATCCACACACAATTCCCAAAATCTGTCTGGTAATCCTCCTTGAATCTTTATGACTCTAGTTGTTTCTAAAATATGTCTATATTTCCTTTCCACTACACCATTTTGTTGTGGTGTATGTGGATAAGAACTCGCATGCACTACACCATATTGCAGAAACAATTTCTTACAATTATGATTGAAGAATTCAGTCCCATTATCAGATCTTACTCTTTGAATTTTAACTTCAAACTAAGTGTTGACTTCAACACAGAAGTTTTGAAGGAGAGTAAAAACATCAGATTTCAATCTCAAGAGAAAAATCCAAGTCCATCTGGAGTAATCATCTACAATGGTTAAGAAGTATCTCATTCCATTATATGTTTCAACTTTATAAGGTCTCCATACATCCTTATGCAACAATTGAAATGGCCTTGTTCTACTAATACTAACAGAGAAAGGAATTCTAATTTGTCTAGCCAGAACAAAAGTAGCATCATTTTTGAAACATGAAATATTTCTCAAGACAGTCATAGGCACATGGCATAACCTCTTATGCCAAATGACTACATCCACATGTTGAACTGCTGATAGACATCTACTCAACTCTCCTATTTTATTCTGAGTATCCAAACATAGCATGTACAATCATTCTTCCTCATTACCAATCCCTCTCACCTTCCCAGATGAGAGATCCTGAAACACACAATATTTTGGAAAGAAAGTAACACTGCAATTCATTTTCTTGGTTACTTTTGATACAGACATCATATTAAATTTGAATGTTGGCACACATAAAACATTTCTAAGAACATCACCTCCTCCTAAGTGATAATCACCAACATATGAGATTCTTGCTAAATCTCTTGTGGGTAATTGCACTTTCTATGTTCCTTCTGTCAATAGATTACTGTGTAAGTATTTCTGGTCACTAATCATATGATTAGTTGCACATGTATCTACAATCCATTTCAACATTCCCTCTAAATCAAAAATGCATTTACCTGCCATGTTTGCACTAGCACCAGTGTTGTCTTTTATGCTAAGCAAGTTGAGGAGTTGTTGATGCTAACTAGGTGTAAACTGATTGTGTGGTACTGTATCTGCAGGTTGGGAATACAATTTCTGAATATGTTTGTAATATGTGAACGGTTGTGCATTCTGTGAGGAATTTGATCCATAAGCTTGTCCATAGTGTTGTTGCTTCAGTGTTCTCATGCCATGCTGATGATGTTGCATTCCATCTTTATGTCCAGTGTCTTCAAATGATATGTTACCTTCTGTTACTACATATGTTTTCTTGGTCTTATTTTTTAAATTGTCTGGATCCAATTAGCTTATAGCAATCCTCCTGTGTATGTCCAGTTTTGTGACAAAAATCACACTTCATCAGCTTGAAACAGTTCACCTTTAAATGACCTCTCATATGACAAAAATCACAAAGGACATTGGGGTTGTATGGCTTCTTCTGTTTCATACCTCTATTCCCATTTTTACCATTTCCATTCATGGTTGTGAACATAGCAGATGACTCAATTGATTCATGCATCACTTTGCTTGTTCCTGCGACTATTCTTTGACTTTCTTCCTGATTAACCATTGCATATACTTGATTCAAGCTTGGTATTTGTTGCATCATGATTATTTGGCTCCTGGCCTGGCTGTAACTTTCATCCAGTCACATAAGGAACTGCAACATTCTTTGATATTGTGATCAATAAACTCCTTGGATTTTAGACAACATGATGGAGGATTTTAGACAACATGATGGAGGTGGGATGATGGAATCATACTCATCCCAGAGATCTTTAAGTCTGGAATAGTACATTGAGACTGAAGTGCACCTTGTCTCATTGTGAATATCTCCTTGTGCAACTGAAATGCTCTGGAGCTATTTACTTTGTCAAATCTCTCCTTTAATTCCTCTCATATACTGTATGAATCTGAGTTGAATAACATTCCAGTAAGTAAATTTTTACTTACATTCTCCATCAACCAAGATACCACAATTGCATTACACATATCCCACAGCGTTGCCAGATCTCCATGAAAAGCTTCTCTCCTCACAGTTCCATCAATGAACCCCATCTTGTTCTTCCCCAATAGAGCCAATTTCATAGCTCTACTCCACAATGTGTAGTTGTCCATTCCATTCAACACGATCCCAACAGACAGTGATCCAGGTGCATCTGATGGAAATAGATATAGAGGATAGTTGTGATCAATGTTAATTGTCATTGATTAAATTTTCTTCATTACTTCCCATTGTTCCTTGCATGTGATTCTCAATTAGTAATCCCAATTATAATCCCTATCAATACACAGAAATCTATCAATTTTTGTTTCCATCTAGTTCACATTTTCCACAATTATCTTGGATCTAGTAATCGACACACAGATCCCTTGAATTCCACTTTGCATGTGACAGAATCACCTCGAACTAATTTGCATGTGACAGAATCGCCTCTAACAGTTTCTCGATATCAAGGATTCAGTAATCAGTACACAGATTCTTTTCGAATTGCATCGATTCCCCCATAGCTCTGATACCATGTTAGTGTTACTGTTTTATTGAACATCAAACACATGTCGAAGGCCACAATCAACCATCGATGGACTGTGCAATAGTGCAAAACAATGGAGAAGAAGATGTGAGCAGTGAAGAGAAGGATGAGATGTAGTCGAAGTAGCAGGCTTGGGAAAATGAGAAAATGATTTTCTACTATCTAATATGGTAGAGTACAATCATATATATACACACCTACATTTCTAGATCATTCTATTAATTATGTCTAACTAACTCTAACTAATCATGCAACTAATTAACCACCTTTCTAACAAACTCAATTAACTACATAGCAATTATTCAATGCATTACTATTCATGGCACTATGGTGCACTTTCCTAACTCTTGCACACTAACAAAGAAGCTCCCACCAGTCTCCATTAGTAGAGTTCTATAATTAGCTCAACTACGTAAGAGGTTCAGAAATATTTACTCTATATATGCAATATATTACAGATAATAATCAGACCTTCACAATTTTCTCATCATCAACAAATCTCAATGTGTGTCAGTTGATCTTAATCGCTTGGCCGCACGGATAAATTCCACCACCACTTGTACCTCGTCGACTCGCTGCAAGGATTAAGATTGGAAGCATCCTTTAGTAAAACGCGGGGCAAAGGAGACAAAGTACTTAAGCATAGTAAGAGAAAGAACCAGACCTGTGACGAGAAGTGCTGCTGGACAGCGCTAAGCAGTTGTTCTTTTGTCGGGTTAGGGCTAATATGTGCCTGCATATACACAAACCTGTTACTAACTTGAACCTATATGTTTGATGGATCGTAGAAAAAAGATTCGTGCTGGCAGAAACTTACAAGGTTGAAGTTTCGCCAGTACCTCCATACTGAACCAGTTCCTAGTTTCGCCAAGTTCACTCTCTGATAGTCCAAAATGAAACAATTTAATAAAACAAGTATGTCTGAAGCCTCAAGCAGCATATATTGAAACACTTGCAGGATTAATATAAAAGCATCACATCAAGCACCATGATCACAAAGAATAAACACGCAACTCTATGCAGAATGGTCGTCTATATGTTTCATTTGATTTTCTGTGATACCAATTAAAAAAACTTTATCACCTGGAAAGAAAGCACATAACGTGACTTTGACAAAGCCATCCACATAACAAAACCAGTTCAGACACTAGACAAAGACGATCTCTACTTTATGTGCTTACCGGTTGCAAATAGTTAGGTTCAACTTCTCTGCAATTGCCACGGTTCATTGTCTTTGGTGGTCCAGAAAAGGCCCATGGCCTTGTATAACGAACTCTAGGCTTGCTCACTTTTCTGTACTCAACACCAGTAGCTACCAGATACAAGGATTATAATCAAATAAGAAACCTCTTTAGAAATTAGAAGAATTGATAAAACAAAGATCAGATAATGGAAACTTACCAAAGTGATGGTTTACTTTTTCACCAATGTCTGAACCACTACTTGAGTCATCAAAGTCATAATCATCGTCTTCTTCATCCCCCGTGGGAGGTTCTAGCACACTCAACGCATTTCTTTGTAGCTTGACTTCAACCCCATTTTTCAAAACCTTCAATTTGACAAAAAGAAGTTTAATAACTGATTCCAAAGTCAAATAGACAACAGAATCACAAAACATATAAAGAAAACAAAAACGTTATATAGGAGATTTCACAACAGCAAGGTCTAAAGCTTAACTATTTGACAAATATAAGTCATGTAAAGTTAAATTCACTTTGCTAGCAAGTCCACAGGAAATTTTGCTATAAAGGTCATTTTGGACTGTTAGGATAAATACAAAATCTAAAAAGAATGAAGGCCTCACCAGCCAATGCCAACCACCAAGCCCAACAGCCTTCTTGACAACACCCTGAAGCCCTAGCAAAACACTCTTGGTTCTGTTGTTTCCCGTCACAATAACTTTCGTATGCCTTGGAAGTACAGACAGTTCCTCATCACCACTCTCGTCGCGGAAAGGTGATAACACCCGAGCAGGACATAGTTGAGTCTCCAGCATTTTGCTTGTCACAACAACTAACTAATCAGTGACCACAATGAAGATAGCAATCGAGATCAGATTAAATTAGCTACCGGAACTCTGCAACCAAACTACGGAACGCTGCATAGCGGAAAATCCTTTCTCCCTTACTCCTCACTCCAATATGACAATGAAATAACAAATCACCAATAACAGCCAACTTGGTCGCAGATCAAACTTCAACTTCTAACCAACTACCAGTTCAGAACTAAATCCCAAGAATCTCAATTCAGATACCTTTCTAAATAACGCGATTCACCTCACAATGAAATGGCTCTGCTGACAGAGACTGAAATCTTTTAAGTTTCAAGAACCAGAATAAATCAAGCTAAAAGGTAGAACCCTCAATCTCAAATGGAACTCCTGAAAAAGCAACAATCAAGAATGTCAAAAAGGCAGCCATATAATCCCAACAAAGTATGACTATACTGTCCAAATAAAGCATTTTCATACAGCAATATATACTCAAAGGAGAGACACAAAAAGAGGCTGATCTTTAAGAGCTGATAGACTGACACGAAATTTCTTATGGAATGTTGAATGCTATGAGCCAACAAGAAATTTAAAAATCTGCAAGTCACGGATTCAGCATGAGTAATAAATTCAATAATGCATGATCCACTAAAATCTACTGCATATTAAAATAAATAAAATAAAAAGTTTTGTAAATGTAATTTCTAAAGCATATCCAATTTAACATTAAGGCAATTAGTTAATCGTGACTTCTCCAATTCAATCAAAATTATTAACTAAAGCTTCAAATTCACTCTTAGTTAGCTTAAGATGAAAATTAGATAGTACTTATAATAGATGTATCACAAAATATTTTTAAAAAATACAAAATTAAGGCAGACGAATATGCATGAGACTATAAACGCGCACTAAAATAAAATTAATGCTCGGCAATATCAATTATGCAGCTTTCAATTTGCTCGGAATTTTTTTTCCATTTGAGTAATTAAAAACAATAACGTTAGCCCCAAAATTCTATCTGTAAAAAAAAATTAAATTTAAGAAAACTCCGAAGCCGAGAAGAGCTCAGAATTGTTTATTTGATAGGAAAATTGCATTTTCTCAATGCATCAAGCATCAAAAAGTGAAACTCAAGCGAGCAATCATGTTAAATATTAAGTTTAACCAAAAAAAATTGGAAAAAATTAAGGAATAGAGAAAAAACTGCGAATCAAATAAGAGCTCAGAATCGTTGATTAATTGATTTAACAAAAAAAACTGCAATTTCGCAATGTATAAAACATCATAAACCGAAACTCAAGCAATAAATCACGTTAAGCAAATTAATGTAAAAGAAAAAACTGCAGATCAGAATAGTTGACGTGACATGAAGAAAAAAAAACAATTTCTCAATGTAAAAACTTCAAAAAAAGTTGACACTCAAGCAAGAAATCATCTGAATATAATCAACAAATTAGATTCGAGCAAAAAAACTAAAAATTACATAAGAGCTCAGAAATGTTAATTTTAAAGTGAAAAAAAGAAAGATGTATTCTTCGCAATGCATAAAAAAGTAGAAAAATCAAGCAAAAAAGCAAAGACGTCAAATCCGTTACAGTTTACGTTATTACGTACCTCAGTTTGAATGCCAATACCAGTCACTCCAAAGCAAAACAATGGATTCCGAGCCCGAGAAAAACCAGATTTTTTCAGTCAGATTGGAGTGAAATGCAATCTGATAGAAAACAAAATGCACGAATTTTTCAGTAATCTAGAGAGAGAAAGAGCATACAGTAAATGCTTCACAACTGCCATTGGAATGGAAACGACCTGCTACTTCTGCTAAAATGAAGAGAGAGAAAGGGAGACCCACTTGTACGGTCACTTGGCTTTTTTTTTTCGTTTTCAATATTGTAATATTATAAGTGGACCTCGGGAGTAGCAGTGTGTAACTCGGCTCAACTAAATCGTATAAAATCAGGAATAAAAAAAATAATAACGGAGAAAAGAACAATATCAACGACAAATAATATGATAATTAAAATAAAGAAAATAATAAGTAATAATAAAATTAAAAAATCAGTTAGTAGGAGCATAGTAATAATAATAATAATGCTTAAAAATAAATAACGCTCTACTGATTTTTTACCTTAATTCTCAAACTACATATTCTCCTATCTAGACTAGAGTCATGTCTCAATAAGCACTAAGTTGCATGTGTGTCATGTCCTGTCTATGATAAACGTTAATTACCATTTAAATTTGATAGACGTTAGAAGGCAGTCTAATACTTTATCGGTCTCAAGGGTTATATATATTGTAAGAATATTTTCGTCAATATTCACCTTCCAACAACGTGGTAATTATACCACTATTACAAGCTACAATTATGCTAATAAAATGATATGATGAAGCTAAGAACATGTAATCTAATCTTCCTAAGATAATGTTAATCTATCTACCATATACATGTGATTCTACCAATCAATTATAATAATGAGTAATTATAATAGTAATGAATAATTATTCTATCAATCACAATAGTAATGAATAATTATTCTATCACTCCCCCGCAGTCGAAGCGGGAGGTAGGCGTATGCTGAGACTATCCCGAAAATCTTCAAATAATACCAGCGGAAGACCTTTAGTAAAAATATCTGCAATCTGATAAAGTGATGGGACATGCAACACACGTACTTGTCCTCGAGCGACCTTTTCACGAACAAAGTGGATATCGAGCTCAATATGTTTAGTGCGTTGATGGTTGACCGGATTTCTGGAGAGGTAGATAACACTAACATTATCACAATACACTAATGTTGCTTTCGAAATTGGACAGTGGAGTTCTACAATAAGGTTCCGAAGCCAACAAGATTCAGACACAACATTGGCAATACCTCGATATTCTGCTTCGGCACTGGATCTGGACAACGTTGCTTACCGTTTGGAGGACCACGATACCAAGTTATCACAGAGAAATATACCATAACCAGAAGTGAAGCGTCTGGTGTCCGGACATCCACCCCAGTCGGCATCTGTGTAGGAGACAAAAATGGATGTCGATGATGGGTATACGTGCAAGTCATACTCTAGAGTACCTTGAATATAACGCATAATGCGTTTTAGAGCAAGCATATGATTATCCAACGAATTATGCATGAATAGGCGCACATGTTGTACTGCATAAGAAATGTCTGGCCGTGTAAAGGTAAGATATTGCAGGGCCCCTGTCAGGCTGCAGTACAGTGTCGGGTCGGCAACTGGCTTGCCGAAAGAGGCACTCAATTTAGGCTTAGTATCAACCGGAGTTGCTGACGGTTTACATGAGGACATGCCAGCACGTTAAACAATCTCTATGCATACTTCTTTTGGCTAAAAATAAACCACATGCATGACATGTCACAGCTATCCCTAAAAAATAGTGTAGTGGTCCGAGATACTTCATAGCAAATTCTGAACCAAGTTATGACATGATGGACTTACGAAGAGCATCCGAGGAAACAGTTAATATAATATCATCCACATATAAAATAACGTAAGCAATATTATTACCCTGATGGTAGATGAACAGAGAATGATCAGAACGGCTGTTAGAAAACCCAATATGCGAAACAAAATCCGCAAACCTTTTGTACCAGGCCCGAGGGGCCTGTTTAAGCCCATATAACGATTTCTTTAGCAAGCACACATGATTTGGATATGTGGCGTCCCTATATCCCAAAGGCTGGTACATGTATACTGTTTCATTAAGTTCTCCGTGGATGAAGGCATTTTTTGACATCTAACTGATGAAGAGGACACACATTCGACAGAGCCAAGCTAAGGACCGATGTGATAGTTGCCAGTTTGACCACCAGACTGAACGTCTCATCGCAATTCACACCAACCTGTTGTGTCTTCCAATCACCTATAAGATAGGTTTTATGCCTCTCAAATGTGCCATCAGATTTTTTTTTGTGACTGAAAATCCACATAGATCGAATTACATTGGCATGAGTGGGACGAGGAACCAACTCCAACGTCCTATTTTTAATAAGAGCATTAAATTCATCATCCATCGCCATTTTCCAATTTGGATCATTAAGAGCAGACACATGATTACGAGGCAATGGTGATTTTGAAATCTGGGTGTGTAGGCTATATTTAGTGTTGGGTTTGACAATGCCGTGTTGACTATGGGTGACTGGACGCTGGACTGGGTTTTGAATTGGGCCAACGGAGGAGACTGCACTGCCTGGCAGTAGGCAGTGAACTAGGTCGTGACCCAAGCCATTGCTAGGCAGTTGGTTTTGGGTTATCGATCCAGATGGCATACTTGGACTCAGGGAAGGAGGCCCAGCTTGATGGGCATTGGTGTGCTGCGGCTGGGCCACTGTTTCGGGGCCCAAGTTACCAAAAATATTTTGGTTAGCCGAAATAGTGGGCTCATTTTGAGACAAAAATGTTAGGACAAATACGGGGGTATGCCATCGTCTAGAAAATCATACGTAGGGGGTCCAGACTCATGCATTTTGGTAAATGGAAAATTTGTTTCATCAAAGATAACATGACGACTCACTATTATTTCATTGGAGGAAAGGTCATAACATTTGTAACCTCGATGATTAGAGGGATATCCCAAAAAAATGCAAAGAGTAGATTAGGGTTGAAGTTTGGTGATTGTGGTGGATGGAAATAGATAGCATAGGCACCCGAATACCTGTAAATGAGAATAAAATGGATCCCTTAAGTATAGGATTTTAGAGGAGCTTGATAGGATAAGTTTTTGTGGGGAAGTATGTTCAATATATATGTAGTCATTTGTAGTGCATGATGCCAAGAAGATGGTGGTAGTGCGGCATGAGCAAGAGATGTTCTATTTATGTTATTGATGGTTTGAATTTTTTGTTCCGCCTTCCCATTTTGAGAGGAAGTATGTGGACATGAAAGGTGAAAAGTTAAACCATTTGAATTGCAAAAATCCCAAAAATTCTCATTATCAAACTCCCTACCATTATCACATTGAATATTTTTAATATCTCGTTCAAATTAATTCCGGATGAATGCTCTGAAAGTTAGAAATGTAGAAAAAATTGTGCTTTTTTAGATAAGGGAAACGTCTACAAAAAAAAATAGAGTAATCATCTAGCAAGAGCAAATAATATATATGGCTCGAAGAGCTCAAAACGGGTGAAGTCCAAATATCACAATGGATAATATCAAAAGGCATAAATATGCATGATTAGACGAAACAAATGGCAATTGAACATGTTTTCCAGGTGGACATGAACGACACATATTTGAATTACGTGTTTGAGTACATGAAATAAAATTATTTTATTTTAGGGAGGCTAAAACAGGTGCCCCCGGATGACCCAAACGTTCATGCAATAACGAGGGTGCGAAAGCTGCAAAAGTGGATGGTAACTTGGTTCGTTGATTAGATGCGGTAATTGGATAGAGCTTCTTATTACTATCACAGCTCATTAGAAGCATCCCAGTCTGAAAATCCTTCACGAAAAATCCAAAAGGGTAAAAAACAACAGATACCCAATTATCAATTGTAAACTTTCTAACTGAAACCAAGTTTTTAATTAATTATGGAGCATGAAGGACATTCTTTAAAATTAAAGGTGGATTTGGTGGAGTCAAGTTGGTAGAACCATAACCACGAATTGGAATAGAATGACCATTTCCGACAATTATACAATTATTTTTGCTCAAAGTAAAATAGGACGAGAGATTACCTTGGGAGGACGTCATATGAGACGTCGCTCCGATGCCCATATACCAATTTGCGTCGGCCAGATTTAGTCCAAGAGTGTGCATGGCGGACTTAATATTTGTTGGGCTGGCCACTGCCGAATGGGCCTCCTGCCACTGGTTCGGCAGTGGCCCATTTATTGTTGAAAAATTGCTGCCTCTGGGCCCATAAACTGGGTGATGGCCGACAGTGGGTTGGCCAGTGTACCTTGGATTGGGCCTGGCCCAATTTCCTGTAGGAAATGGGTATGGTGGCACAGTCCAAGGCCACTGTCATGCCCACTGTGGTGGTCTGCCACCCCACTGGCCACGGGCCTCCCACTGCTGGCCGAAATTTGGCGGCTGGCAGCCATGTCCGAAGCATCTGTTACCATTTCCGTCGCCACCGGAATTTCAGTGGCCCCCGCCTTTATCATTTCCGAGATTACCAGCCTTATTTTGCCCTTTTTGTCCCGTATTTTGTGGTAGAGGTTCAAAATGTGTATTTGTCATGGCGGAATTTGAGACAGTTGCAGCCTTTTTGGCAAACCCAGCTTTTTCAAGATTAAGCATGGAGCGGGCTTGATATAAGAGTGGTAAAGGATTGCTTTATCGGATGAGCGTTCCCACGCCACTATAAGCGTCGGTAAGGCCGACAACCAATTGTAAAACCAACCGATTGTTTGTAACCGGTGAACCAACGTTCTTGAGTTGATCCGATAAAACTTTGTAACGTTGACAATAAGCGAATGCATTTGGGAAATCCGCCATGTCCGTAGTGGAGAATTATTGCTCCAACGTGACGGCGTGGAAATTTTTGTTATCTTGAAAGATACCCCGTAAGCGATTCCAAGCCTCCATTGCCGTGGAATCGGGTTCCATTATTGTGTGCAACAAATCGCTTGATATTGTTACATAAATCCACAAAAGAACTGTCGCATCAAGTGTGAGCCATAGTTCTTTTTCGTCATCGGTTTAACACCTTTTCCTTGCCCGTTTCCGGTGGGATAATGTGATGAATAACCCGGTGAGAGCGGCAATAAATTTTAAAGAGTTCCGCCCAAGTTGTGTAATGCACATTTTCCATCTCAAGAGTGATGAAAATGTGAGTTTTGATGTTGAGAATGGTGAGAGCGGGATGAAAAATGGATTTAGAGTCAGACATTGTCGACCGAACAATGAAAAAATAATGGAAAAAGAAAAATGAGAGTGGCCGATGGTAGTGGGAGGAAGTGAAATCGGCCGAGGAGGTGGTCGACGGTTTGGGTGAAAATTTTTGTGGAGGTAGGATCTTTTCCCTAATCTTCTGATACCATGTAAATATATTTTCCTCAATATTCATCTTCCAACAATGTGGCAATTATACCACTATTACAAGCTACAATTATGCTAATGAAATGATATGATGAAGCTAAGATCATGACATCTAATCTTCCTAAGATAATGCTAATCTACCTACCATATACATGTGATTCTACCAATCAATTATAATAATGAATAATTACAATAGTAATTAATAATTATTCTATCAATCACAATAGTAATAAATAATTGTTCTATCAATTACTCTCTTTCATCTTATGTGTTAATTTTAATTTGAATATAAAATTTAAGGATGAAATGAAATTTATAAAGATGATAGGCTATGAATGGATTATGACACAAGGACTTATTTTGTGAAGATTAATAATGTAAGGACTATTGTACCTCAAGTAATAGAAGAAAATATTATGCAATGAGTGATAATGTAAAAATTATTATGATATAACAACAATCCTCTATGTTAAGAGTATCTTTGTATCTAAACACTAGTATTACACATGTGAATAATAAGCTTATTCTTATTTAATGGAGTACTATATTTCGTATTGAATAATATGTACGTCCCCGCATCATTTACACCAGAGTTTAAAGAATTGATGATATCGTAATAATAGTATTGCATTCATTATGTGAAAGCACACATTATCAGCGAATATGCACCCTATTATTTCAAAATTGTCAAAGCTTAGTAGTAATACATATTATTTCATCTTTAATTAAAACCTTTAAATTTGTGTTCGACCTTTGAATATGAGGTCATCTTTTATGGGAATATAATACTTCAAAGAAAAACTACATGCATGAATTTTGTTTTAAAAAAAGGTACAATTAAATTTGTAAGTGATTTTAAAGACACGTGCATCAATTTATAAATAAGTGTAATAAACAATTTATAATAAATAAACAAACAGAACAGTAAATAAAAGAAATAGCATGAATTGATGGTATCTTAATTGAAACTTGTTAAAGAGCTTGATCCGGTCTTTAGCTAAATTGCTTCGAGCCCAAGCCAATGTTGCGAGCTTGTTCAGTCTAAGTTTACAGTTAAATCGTGCAAGTAAGTGAAAAATAAAATGAGATGCCCTTCCAACATGAAGGTTGAGCTCCTTTTATAGCTATCAATACAACGCATTTATTCCCGAGAATCATTCTTTAATTTAATTAAATTAAATGACAATAACGACCACTTAATGACCAAAGAGTAACGGCTAGCACCAAATCCAGAACAGGCATGCATCAAGGTTCTCCAGTCGCTTACCCGGTGTTACTTGATTCGGTTTATGCCCGGTCTTGCTCTTTCACTCAGACTCACCTCCGGTATCCTCGCACCGCACCCGGTGCACATCGTTGATATTCCCTTCGACCTCATACTTAAACTATGTCACGTATCGTGTCGGTTTTCACTGTATACAGATAGTCACCACACTTTCCGGATCAAAGTTTACCGAAGTGATGGGAAGTGGAAATGATTTCCTTGGTGTTTTCTCTTTCAAGTTTCCTTTCAAATCACTCTGAAATAAGCGGAAAAGTGAACCGTTTGACCTTCTCCACGATCTGCCTCACATCTTTTCACTCTGGTCATTCCTGAAACGTGTCGCTTCCTAATTGGTCTAGCTCTTGCGGTTGATTTTCACCCTATACAGATAGTCCCTCCACTTTTCGGTTACTCCATGTGATGTGACCGGAAAGTGAAAGATTTAATCCTTTCTGCTAAAAAAATGTGTAATCATCATTGCCACTGTCTCATTAAAAACCTTACCGGAAAAATTCCATCGTGTCAAAAACTGAGTGAAAGGAAAAAGAGTGAATGACTTAAGGATTTTGGATGACAATTCCACCGATGAAAAAGTACCACCATCACATAAAGCTTAATCTCAGATTTTTTAGTGTTCATCCAGAACTTTTAATCTTTGAGTTTCGACTCTTGAGTTTTTAATTGTACCTGAAATTAATAGTCTTTAAGTTTTGAGTCTTGGGTTTTTAGGTATACCCGAAATTTTTAGAATCTCATAGTCTCGTAGATCGGGGATATTAGTGACCAGGAAATTTTTACTCCCGATTTTGGTAAAGTCCGAAAATTTAATGCATCTGGTTAACTTTATGGTCGGAAAATAAAGTATCCGACTTTTAGCCATTTGACTGGGTGACTTTATAAGAGAGGGCCCCTATTTTTATGGTACTTATGAAGAGGACGTCTCCAGTTCATCTGGGCAAAATTGTTCGGATTCGTAATCCTTATTTGCTTTTAAGTGTGAGTAAATTTAAGAATGAGTTAGTCCATTCGGACATATACGAGGATGTTTAGAAGGTGCATGTTTTGCTTCATTTATTCCTTGAACATACACAAATACTTACAACATCGCATATAAAATATTTTAGAGGAAATTAACAAAAATACATTGCAAGAGAATTGCAGTCAAGCTGACATATATTAGGTCTAGCCGATTCCTGATTTTGTTTCCTTTTTTCAGAGCTGATCTGGTAGTCCCAGTCCTTTTTTCTTTATTCCGGAGCCAGTTTAGGCTATCTCCGGTATTTATTCTTGAGTACGAAGTATGAGGATTCAAACATAGTGCCTTCCTTCAACTCTGTTCCGAAGCCATCTTCAAATGCTTCCGATACTTATTATTATAGTTTTCGCTACTTTGATGCAACAGTCCCTAGTGTTCGTAGACATTACTGTTCTTCATGTAATCATTTTTAGGCGATTCGCTCCGGAGACGCTTCTGCCTCCTGTTAGTCCTTGGTCCCGATTGGTATGGTTCAAACCGATAACTGGAATGCCTCCGATCAAAGTTTTGTTGATCTTGATTTCGGGTCATAGAAAACGTCGACAAAATTATCTGATCATCTTCCACGCAAATCTTTGATTCATACATGTTTGGAACATCAACCCATGTTGTTGCGGAAAATTCTAGCAGATTCTCCTTCAGTTTAAACGAGACACTAAAGCTCCTAGGATTTAATCCTTTGGTGAAAGCTCCCACTATCCATTCATCTGGTAACAGGGGAGAAGCATTCGTTCCTTTTGAAACTTTGTCACGAACTCACGCAATAACTTCATATCCTTCTGAGCAATTTTAAATATATCCACTTTTCTTATTTGGATCTTTCGTGCTCCGGCATGTGCCTTTATAAAAGCATCTACAAGCATTTCAAATGAGTTACTAGAATGTTCAAGCAATATATAGTACCATGTCATTGCCCATTTGGATAGTGTTTCACTAAATTTCTTTAACAACACCGATTCGATCTCATCCGGGTGCATGTCATTGCCCTTCACCGCACAAGTGTACGACGTCACGTGCTCTTATGGATCTGTGCTTCCATCGTACTTTGGGAGATCTGGCATTTTGAACCTTTTTGGTATCAACTTTGGAGTTGCGCTCGGTGGGAACAACAATTGAATGTATCTCTTCGAGTCCGGTCCCTTTAGATCGGATGAGCCTCTGAAATCTGGTCCACCTGTGAATTGTAGGTTTCAACATTTTTTCATTAGTATCCATTTGCTTAGTCAAGGCTTGGAGCATTTTCAAGACCTCCGAGGATTCATTTGCCCCCGAACCAATGCCCTCTCTTTCGACTCGATCTTTCTATCGGACCCGATTTTCACCCAGACGGGATGAATTTCATCTGTTGCACTTGTCCCGCTGCTCTTCTTTTGCAACTGTGTAATAGCCTCATGTTGTTCCTTCAGCATGTTAAAGATTCTAGCCAGATTTATTTTTTCCTCCGCGTCATTTGACATTTTCTGATGCGACCTTCTAGACTCCCTATGTGAAATCACGGGGTTGTTATCATTCATTGGATCAAAGGGCGGAACGCCATTTGATGGGTCAACGGGCGGAACATCATTCATTGGAACGTCGTTCAATGGATCAACAGGTGAGGTGTCGTTGTTGTTCTCATCATGGTGGCTAACTTGACTATTACTGACCATTTAGAATTAACCTGAAATCACAAAATCTCGAAAGAAATAAGTAAAATTTGAGTTTGAACAAATCACCACTATTTGTCCTTATTTCCATGGTGGGCGCCAAACTGTTAAACCAAAAAATGTACAGTTGAATTTATAAGTGATTTTAATGACATGTGGGTCGATTTGTAAATAAGTGTGATAAACAATTAGTAATAAATAAACAAACAAGAATAGTAAATAAAAGAAATAGCCTGAATTGATGGTATCTTAATTGAAACTTGTTAAAGACCTTGGTCCGGTCTTTAGCTAAATTACTTCGAGCCCAAGCCAATGTTGAGAGCTTGTTCAGTCTAAGTTTACAGTTAAATCGTGCACGTAAGTGAAAAATAAAATAAGATGTCCTTCCAACATGAAGGTTGGGCTCCTTTTATAGCTATTAATACAAGGCATTTATGTCCGAGAATCATTCTTTGATTTAATGCAATTAAATCACAATAACGGCCACTTAATGACCAAAGAGCAACGGATGGCATCAAATCTGGAACGGGCATGCATCAAGCTTTTTCGGTCGCTTACTCGGTGTTACTTGGTTCGGTCTACGCCCGCCTTTGCTCTTTCACTCAGACTTACCCCAGGTATCCTCGCACCAGGTGCACAATGTTGCTATTCCCTTCAATCTCATACTTAAACCATGCCACATGCCGTGTCAATTTTCACCATATACAAATAGTCCCCACACTTTCCGAATCAAAGTTTACCGAAGTGTTGGGAAGTGGAAATGATTTCCTCGGTGCCTTCTCTTGCAATCTTCCTTTCAAATCACTCTGAAATAAGCGGGAAAGAAAAGTGTTTGACGTACTCCACAATCTGTCTCACGTTTCTTCACTCTGGCCATTCCTAAAACGTGTCGCTTCCTAATTCGTCCAGCTCTTGTGGTCGATTTTTACCGTATATAAATTTAAATTAATATAACAAGATACTCAATGTAATTTCATAAGTAGAGTTTGAGAAGGATGAAGGTGTACACAGATATTACTCCTACCTCGTGGAGAAAACATGACAACTAATTAGAGAGGTTATTTCTGAAAGACACACGACTCAAGTAAAACAAATCAAAGCAATTATATTAAAAAAAAAAAAGAAACACGACAATGAAGAAAACAAGACAACTAATAAGGAAAACATTACAGAGTATACAAAAAAAATAGTAACAACAATGAAATATTGTGATAATCAAAACAAGATAAACAACAAATGGTAACATATATAAAAAATCAATAAACTACATGAATAAGGCTAATATTATGACAGACACGGTGACTATCCCCAACATATTCCTCCAAAAAGTGAGATAACATTCAACTACCTGCTAATCTTCTACTCTAATTCGCGATCTTCATGCTTTCTTATCTAAAATCATGTCCTTGATAAGCTAAACGTACATCATGTTCTATCTGATTATATCTCTCCAATTAATCAAACTTCAAAATGAGTATAAGTAGTACGTGGCAGATTTAGGATTTTCATTCAAATGTTTGAAAACAACAAAAGTTAACATAAAAATAATGTTATCCATGATAATCGAACCTACCTCGAGTCAATTATAACATTCTGAACCGCTTGAGTTAACCTTTAAATTTGTTCAAAAAATATTCAAAAGTTAATATATATGTATATAAACACATAAAATCTATCGTATATATATAATGTAATTTTTACCGAAAGTGTTCGGCTGAACACCCGGGAACCCCTAAATCCGCGCCTGCAAGTAACCCACCGAATATTTATTTTTGAGCTTTGGTAACTACCTTGTCTGGTACATCTCCGGCAACTGTATCATCGATCAAGATTCACCCTTCGAATCATCTTCATCTTTCATCTTTTTTTCCTCATTTAACCCCTGACAACGTAACTCTATTCAAGTGCACAACAGTAATTTCACAATCCAAGCAAATAAGCCGAGCTGAGCCAGTTAAAAAATAACCCGAAAAACAAAAAGAGGGATAAATAATAGTCATAGTTCAACGTACACGTGTCAGTAAAAAATTACAGCTGTCGGATCTTATCGTAACAAAACCAAAAGTACAGTGTATATATCGTTTGTACCTTAATTCACAACTGTTTGTTTGTGTGAAACTTTTTGAAAATTTTTATTAATTAAATTTGAATTTTGATTTGGAATCCGCTCTTTTTACGAGGCATCTGGAGCGCATAAAATTATTAGAAAATTGAAATATTTTTTTATAAAAAACATAACGCACTTCAGGTGGGGTCCAGAAGGACCCACGTCACTATGGAGAAGTGGGACCCATTGGAGAGTACAAAAGTGGGGACCACATAACACATGCTCTGCAATTACTTTTTTCTATCGTTTAGTCGTAATATGGGTAGTGATTCGTATCATTTTATTTTGAGGTATTTTTATATACTAGTTTAATTTAATTTGTGGTCTTCTTTAAATATTATATAATGTTTGACTTCTAACACTTGTACAATAAGTTTAAATAATTGGTGAAAATGTTTAAATGATATTTGTAATGTTTGTATGGGTCTAATTGGAGTCACATTAGTGAATTGGTGAAAATGGTACTTTTTTGGTATACAATCCATAAAAGTATTTAGCTTAATCCCTATGTTCCTATTATGTTGCTTTTTAAAAAAAAAATATTATTTTGTTGTATTTTAAAGGACGGCATTGCACAAATATGAATGCTAATAAAATGGGCATACGATCATATAAATTTAGATAAAATAAAAAAATGACATGTTTGTCAGAAGTTGTGGAGTAGTACATTTCTCTCCATAGTGACGTTGTTTATACAGATATATTTTTTATTGTTATAGGATATGTTTGTTATACAAAAAAATAATTTTAAATATTTAAATTTTATTTAACTGTTATGAAGAAGCAACAGAACACTTCAGTCGGTATAATGATAACCGCTATTATTATAGGAGAATATTATTATACATAGGTAGAATATAACATGAAAAGTTGGTTTCAAAGAAAATTTGACTGCTATAATAAAATATTATTATGAATTATGACTATTATAAAAAAAATTGACTGTATATATACATAATGTATAAATCAACATTTTTTTCAAAAGCTTAAATAAAATTCACTTTTATAATATTAGGTAAGTACTAATATATCAAGGAATTTTTACTGCCATTTTTTCAAGTTTCTCATTCTACTTGTTCAAATACATTTCAATTGATGTGAAGAGGGAAATTTCATTTGGCTTTTGCTATACTCTTTCCAAATGTTCAACTTAGACAGGGAAAAAACTTTAAATGATTGGCAAACTTTAAGAAATTCATTAAGTATTTGCCCATTTACTTTTTGAGTGTAAAATAAGTAGATATTGGTAGAAATACTACCTACAAAATGGTCCCAAATGAGAATAGTATTTTTGTAATGGCATGAAAATTTAATAAATTTACCAACCCAACATTCTATATTACATGGTGTCAGTTGATTTCTCAGTCAAATTTTAAATTTAAAAACCAAATATTTTTAAAAAATAACATTAAGACATATTATAACCTTTTAATACCATAAATAAATATCCACTATGATTAAGTAGCAAGTCATTTTCAATCCATCTCAAAGATTTGATGTCGTTGCATACAACTGTTCAAAATTAGACCCTTGAATAAGGGGGGAAAAGAGGATAAAATATTGTTTAATAACCTTAGGGGTCGTTTGGTTGACGGGATAAGAGCTAATTATTTTAGGATAAAATTATAATTATTTTATTCTGCGTTTGGTTGATTTTTTTCCCCGGAATTAGCAATCCTAGAATTATTTATAGCACAATTGTAGTATTATTTCATACTTAAGAGTTAAGATGGGATAACATTTCTGGAAAAATAACAAAGATGTCGGTCTCCGAAGCGCTTCTTTCAAATCTTAAAAAGTAAAGGTTAAAATTAAAAATAAGAGTTTATCCCATATGAGAACCTCTTATTTTGTTATGATGTGACTTGAAATGATGATAAGTGAGAGAGTGTAGCCTCTGAGGTCTTTGTTGGAGAACATAAAAGAGAGATAAGAGCTCGTGATTCGAGGTTTTTACTAGAGCGAGATGAGTGCTTGTGATCCAAGGTCATTTACCGGAGCGAGATGAGTGCTCGTATCCGAGGTCATTTGCCGGAATGAGGGTACATGGACTATGTGGATCCCCCATGGATCATGGCTATGATGCATTGCTCTTAGCATGTGTATGCGTACGGAGATGAGGTATGGGGGAATTGCATGGCATTTCACTTCCTCATGGATTTCTTGATTGATGACTTAATTGAGTGTTTCTTGCTTGTAAGGGTCCTTATCTAGAAACTTGACAGACTTGAGGATTGAAGATTAACCTAGGCCTATGATCTGAGAATATCGAGACTTACTGTGCTTCTATTTGTTGTAAATGGTTATCTGAACATGCTTAGTGACCATACTCGACTACTTATATGTTCTACCTGTTGATTTATGCTCATTTATATACGTTATCTAATTGTTGTCGGTCTATAATACCTACGGGGATACATTGTGTACTTCATACTATGCTTGTTGCACTTTTATTGAGTGCAGAGTTTGATTCGGATTCCTGTTCGACACTTTGTGTTTGATGCTGAGGCGATTCATCACATACGATATGATAAGCTACTAGTTGGACCTGAAGCCCTAGAATCTCTTCCTTATGTTTATGTATATCTTTCCCTACCCTTGGACAATACTATATTTAGTATCTTTGAGACTTGTATTTCAATATTTCAGAAATTGTAGTAATTATTAGATGCTTTTATATAAGTCAGACTAGGTTTTGGGAAGTGCAATTATTAAGTTTGTTTCCGTTACAAAACAATTTTAGTAATATTCATTTCTTTTCATTTCCGCTAATTTACTTTCAAAAGATAAATGTTTTTTTGGGATGATTCGCCTATCGGTGAGATAATGTAAGTGTCATCATGATCCGTAAAATGGGTCGTGACAATTAGTGGGCTTATTTTTATGGGAAAGTTTCCATCACTTTAATTGATTAAGAAAATTTTAACTTTCTTGTGTTGGGCCCGGGCTAAGCACGGCTTAGCGCCACTAGTTCGTAAATTATAAAACAGTAGATAAAAGAAAAGGTCACACGTATACAACTTTTTAAAATGGTAATTAAAAAGATTACAACTACTTTTAAAAAATTACATAAATACAATTTATTCAAAATTAAAACTTTTAATTATAAAAATACAACTTATACATTCCTAAAATATCTATAATACTTAATTTTAGGAGTTACTACCATTAATGCATAACAACTTTTTACTTTCTTTTTCTTTCAAAATCATCCACTCCCCTCCCCACCCCCATCCCCCCAATCTATGAAAAGGGCGTGAGGGAATGTAATTTTCCAAATAAACAAAAAAAAATTAACTTCACATCCCATATTCCATCTACCGATTTAAAAATATATTTTTTCTTTCCTTTCCTCCTCTTTATTCTTCTTTTTTTATTTTCACTTGATGGTTGATGCAATTTTTTTCTTGTGACTAAAAAAAATTATTTAAATTTATTAATATTAAAAAAAGCACATAAAAAGACGTGGTATAAGAAAAGTACATAAAAATATACCTAAAAAGTATAAGGTATATAACAAATCTCTCTCTCTCTCTCTCTCTCACACACACACACACATATATATAATGTGTTTTGATATATATTATCACTAATTCTTGAAACTCCTTAATTTTAGCCTTTCATTAGTAGCAACATTCTTGATTTATGGTATAATATAATAGAGTTTGAGATAATGTTTCCTTAATAATAGGTAGGAAATGAGAACTTGTAGGGACGAATTTAGGGAGAAAAATATAACATGTATAAATTTATATGTACGAAATTGATCATATCTAAATATTTTTTCTTTATCATTTATAGGGTATATTTAATTTGTCGATTCTGTAAATTAAAAAATAGTTGTAAATTTACTAGTAAAGCCTGAAGAGAAATGGACCTCAAAAAATGATACCAAACTTTGACTTCATTTGAAATCAAGTACTTCCTCCGTCTCAAAATAATTCTCGTATTTTTAATTTATACGTTCTTTAAGAAAATACTCTCTCCATCTCAAATTATATGTTGTAGTTACTAAAAATATTTGTCTCAAATTATTTATCGTTCTAGAAGTTCAAGGCATAATTAATTATTTTTTCTCCATTTTACCCTTCATCATTAATGAAGATGACACATAAAATAGAGTAAACATTTAATGGAGAAAGATTATAACTTAGACATAAATAAAGGTAAAGTATGTCAAATACCCCTCCTAATTAATATTGTTAAGGGCGTGTAAACCAAAAAAAATGACAAATAATTTGAGACGGAGGGAGTATTAATTAGGATGGTGTTTTGACTATTTTATCCTCATTTATGTTTTTAGATGTAATATCTCTTCATTGAATATTTACTCTATTTATTGTCATAATTAAAATATTTATAGTCTTCAAGAACAATTATTAAAACAACAATGTTCGATATCGAGGCAACGATGCTAATATCAAAATATTTATTCTATTTATTATCATAATTAAAATATTCAGAGTTTTCAAGGACAATTATTGAAACAAAATACTGGATGAAAACAAAAAGATTCCAAAACAAGCAACCCATCAATATTAGAGTATAGTAATAATCAAGTATTCACGTAAAATGGTATATCTTTTTTAATCATGGACATGCATGTCCTTAATGTAAGGCGGCAACTGAACAATCTCAAAAAAATGATTTTTCCTAATATGTATATTAGATTACACGTAACTAAACTATCTGTAAAGCATGATAATCTTGGTTTGTTTTATGGTTTAATGAGGAGAAAAATCATAAAATTTGGTTTAGATGAGTTCATTAGCTAATGTTTCAAAATCTGGAAAAATCCAAATCTCTGATGAAATGCATATGTGGAACTCATTTTAAGCTTTGCAAAATCATGACAAAGAGGAATTTATTATAAAAGAGATAAATCGTTACGTTAGGCTCTTAGTTCAAAATAGAGCTAATCCAATTCCAAAATCTTATTGCTCTTTTAGTAATATTTGAGATTCCTTAATGATACTCTAACAAATTCTACCTCGATTGTCATAAGTTTAATACTCCAGCCTTGTAACTTTATATTTTAAATAGTTACTATTTTTTTCGTTGAGATTACTCTATCAATCTCAATATGTGTAATTCTTTCCATTCCATAATAGTTAATTCATAATTCAAATTAATTAAATATTACTCCTACTATTATGTCCAGACCAGTCCAGAAACATAAAAGTCACTAAATTTTATATTGTTAAAACGTAAATACAAAGAAGCTATTTAAACTCAGAAGCCATCACAGTTAGATTTAACAAAAAGTATTCTTTATTAATATCAGATATATTACACTGTAATACATAAGATTTAGCAAATTATAATTAAATATCTTAATCCAGAAAATAGCTGTAATCGCTACGACAATCTGGACAGGTCATCTGCCTATTCATCCACGTGACAATACAATCATGATTGCAAGGGAGTACTCGTACACACACATGTGGCATTTATAGTCATCTTGTATTGACATAAACTGTACATAAGGAAATCGAATTACGATACGATTGATAGCATATTGCCCTAAAAGATATAACAATTAAAAACACTACTGCCATGAAATCCTCCTCCTTCGTCTGAGGTCATGTCATCCAAAAGCAAACAAAAGATTAGTCTCCAAATGAAGATATTTGGTCAAACAAAATATTGGAATGATTAGGAGTAACTCACAAAGATTAATCCAGTATTAGAGATACGTCCTTCATTGTAACTTTACGACAGACATAAGAAAGACAGAAATTAAAAGGGATGAAGAATCTGCCATCTGAAAAGAACCGGTTTACAAACACTTCTTTTATTACTTCAACAATGAAAATGAATTACAACTCAACTCAATATATATATATATATATATATATATAAACTACTGAAAATATTGATACTGGAATGAAAATCTTGAATTGAAAATACAAGAATAGATAGAAGAAGAATGAGAAGGAATAGAGATGAGAGAGATCAAACACATCACTCAACAATACGGGTAACCCCTTCAATAGGCCACTGAGCCCTTTTAATGTGCTATCTTAGGCTATTTTCAGTTGTGCCAGCATACATTAACTTTGTTCCAATAATATAAAGTTCCTTTAGTTCATACTAGTCTTATATTGACGTGCACTAGAGAGAAGGTACCTACTACCTATTAGGGAATTATATATTAGTCGTATGTTTAAATCAATTCATTTTACCAATATCTTTCAATCCCTAAAAATCAAATATATTTACAAGTTACACTACTTTCAACCTGATTGTCTAAGGCATTCTGCTCGATTTAGCGTCGGGTTTATGTTGTTTGCGAACTGAATATTCTCTTCGTTGGTTGTTCATCTCCATATACAGAGTCAGTTGAGTATACAAAATCATAGAAATTTGAAATAATGCTTCTGAATCATGACCTTCAAAATATACGCTTTGACGATAATGGTGTCATGTGTCAAATACTTGCTTTTATGGTCGTTGGTATTTGTATTTGTCAATAGATAAACGTCCAAAAGGCAACTCAAGAAATAAACAGAAAATTTAGAAAAGTTATTGTTAAATATCTGAAATCTATTGTTCTGTTTAACATTTAAAAGACTTGCAACTTTCAAGTTGTTTAGTTCCCAAATAACCTTTTTAGTATTCCACCAAAAAAAAAAAACTTTCTAGTAATAGTAACAAGACAATAATGCTCTCAGCAATTTTTGGTCTACAGATAAATTTGACAATTGGGAGCAATCCAATCCTCAATGTCAACAAATATAAAAGGCTACAAAAAGAAAATTTCTAAGATACATTCCATACACGGCTGAAAAGATTGAAGATTTGTGCGGACAAATAACCCTATAATAACAAGAGCTGAACATAGGATGAAGCATGAATAACAGTTCAACCTGGAAACTCAAGCTAATTAATCACAACAAAAATAAGATGTATTCAAATAAAAGAGCCAAAACAAAATTACAGGGGAAATAAATAGAATGGAGAAGACAAGCAAGCTATTAACTCTTGAGCAAAGTCTCGACGGCTTCAAAGAAGAGAGGAGTCATTTCAGGGCTTGGAGTCTTGATGGCACACTTGACACCAGGGGTTCCAATAACTGCTGTTAGTTCGATCAAGAAAGGAATTCCTTGAGGGATCTTGGCAGAAAGATACAATACCTCCTGGTTAGCATGTTTGCGCTTAGCGATAAAGAACATGTTCGATGCAGCTAGTCGATCAAGGGTTGTTTCAACACTGTTTATAACAGATGCTGGGAAGTGCCTTGATACCTCATTTGAATCAGGTAGTGACTTCCAAGTCTGGTAAAGAAGCAAAGGAGATCCATCGTTAAGCACCCAATTCGTGAAGGAAGTGATGATATAATGAATGAATGCAGAGAGAATAGAAGATGGGAAATATACAAAGCTGCAGTTAAATATATTTATAGAAGTGCAGTTGGGAGGAGTTCAGTCATTTATTGGATGTGAAACTCTATATTTGCAGAGTAAATGTGAAAGCTAGCTGATAGTTTTACTTGACAGGAGCTGAGAGAGATGATAAATCCATCACTCTGAGGTGAGAAAAACAAAGCAGACACTCACACATAATATACCCATTAACTTGAGTAGAGGGTAATACATACATCAATTCCAATCACTCTACACCTCAATCTCAGACATACAACGGTAAACATAGATCTAGATAGAAATTGAACAATGTCTGTTACCTCAAGAAAAGTGGAGCGCTCCATCCTCCCATCCTCGGTGAAAAGTACGTGGAAATAGATTTTATCATTGAAATACCATACTGGCTGTTGATTATTTTTAACCGCAACCTGTAAAAGGGTATTTGGGGGACCAGGGGCAATGTTCTGGAACAAAACCATCGGTAAGAGAGTGCTTGCAGATGTCCCAGGTAGCAATTGAGGAACCTATTGAGCACAAAACGTCAAAGTAAACAATCAAAGAGATGTAGAATTCACAGAATGGTCTACAATCAAATCTTCCTCTTATACTGGATAGTAACATAAATACTTTATGAAAGGACTGCAGACAGAAGTGGCAATATAATACTCACTTGGAGTTGTCCACCGGCAGCAAGCCCAAATGTATTTTTATTAAACTGAATCATGAAGCCATCAAGAGGAACCTGTGAATTGTTCTCGAACATCATGCTGTAAAATACCTGGCCGTCTTTCCTTACCAGCTGGGCACTGATTTGTAAACCTTGACCACTAGAGGCTGGCAATACAACAGGTAAAGAAGGGCTACAATAAAAGTCAGCACTCCGTAAGTGTTTTCACAATGATGACTCAAAAGAGTTTGAAACAAAATGGTCAAACAAAAAGGAGCGCAGATCTTTCTGACAACAAAAAATCAGAACTCCTTTGGCATAGATAACTTTAGACTCGGGATTGCGAGAAATGGCAGCGTTTAATCATTATGTTTGTGACCTTAAAAGAGATCGCAGGGACATTCTTTATAGCACTAATGCGGACAAACAGTACATACCTGGCAGGGGTTGCAGGCTCATCAACTGACACAATAGCACTATTGCTGTTATCCATGCCAAGGTCAAGTAAATCCGGCAAGGCTGCAGGTGCAGCTGGTTGCCTTGCTGCAGGATGCTGAGCATTAGCTGTACTAGCTGGCGGTGAGGCACCACTCTCTGCAACACGAGCAGGAGAATCGGAATAGCCCTGTTCAGCTGCATCAGGATACTCTTCCTCCTCAGTTTTCTGTATGGTCTTCACACGAGTGACAAATGCTTCTGGAGGCTTATGATAGACAGAGGATAAAGTAGCAATATTGGAAAGAAGTTCGTCGAGGAGAGAAGGATCAAGTTGGTTTGAATCATCACTAATCACGGGCTTTTCAGCAAGCACAACATCTTTAGCTGCCTGCAATATACAAAGGAGCTTGCTATAACTAGACATCCAGAGATCAACTTAATCCCAGAACTACGTATGTGCTCATGTATTGAAACTTACATATCTAGGAGCAAAGGAAATAGCAGGCAAGAGAAACAATTATGAATTATATTAACTATCACCCCTAAGACAACAAGTCTTTCTTTTTATGGAAGATAGAGATCTTTCATAGTGAAGTAATAAAAGAGGTCCTTGAGACAGCCAAAGAAAAGTGCCAAAAGTTGAATTAAGCATCTGCTTGCACGTACCTCAGGATCAGTTGAGAGAAGACGCCAATAAATGTATGCACGATCTCGCAAGTCTGGATTGTCAGTTTCCACAGTGGCATTATTTAAGACCACCTATGAGCATTGAGAGGTCATATGTACTGAGTATCAATTTTATAAAAGATAAATAAATAAACAAATAGATACTTATCATCAATTGTATAAGATAGAGAAATGACCAAGGTTGCGGCAAGAAACAAACCAGTCTAATTTCCAAACTGTTGTTTTGGACTCGGCAAAAGTAACGTTTGAACATAAAGTTAACAAAAGAAATGAATATAAATCGATATCCTGGCTAAATTGCATTGATCACACTTTACTTTTATAATATGAACCTCCCCTCCATTTAGTGTTCCACATTGGTCTGTCAAGATCCGAACAACAATGGGCACTCAGTTCATATCTTTAAGTTCGATCATTGACAAGGTTCAAAGAAAGGGTGGATCAAGATGATGGCTGCCATGCATGACATTGAAGATGCTTCCGAAGATAAGAGCACGGAAGATATGCCCGAGTGCATCAAAGAACTCTTGGAGGAGAACAAAGACATCATGCCGGACGTAGCGAGAATGGGTTATTGCCACCTCAAATGTCTTCGACAACGCCTCGTGGCTAGCTTTTGGGCTAAGTTAGCCAGTTATGCTCAAGGTCCATTTTCTTCCTCATGGCAGCATATCCACACACATCCCTTTTTTGGTTTACACATCATTGGACCCACATGTTATATTGTTCATTGTCCAGATGTGTCTAATCATGGGTGTGCAAGGAGAGGGAGTTAAGTATCCCACATTGGTTAAGGAATGAGTTGTCTCCTTCCATGTTCTACATCAATCCTCACATCATGAGCTAACTTTTGGGGTTGAGTTAGGCCCAATGTCTTTTTTCTTCACACCCTCAAATTTTTGAATTAAAACAATCCAACTATTTAGTACTTCGTGACTATCAATATCAGCTTCAAGGGAGTGTTATTAAAAGCCATAACGAGATGAAGCAAGCAAAGCAAGGGATTGTTGGCTTCTCGCATCATGCGTGCAGCCATGCGCTTCAGAAAAGTGTGCACTTCAAACGACACACAAAAAAAAAGTGTGCACTTCAAACGACAACACACAAAGTGATGATCAAGAGCAGTCGATTCTTCGAATGTCAACTATGACAAATTGGACTAATATTGACATTATGTATATTGGATGTTGAAAAATAGTTACTTTAATAGCAATTTGATTATTGTAGTGCTAAATTCATCTATGTTTGGTATTTTTTGTTCTCCGTAACTTGTGTGCTTTACTTCAAAGAAGTGTGCGCTTCACTTGTCGCTTTTCGCTTCAAGCCCTGTGGATCTTGTCACTGTTTTGCGCTTTTCACTTTAAAAACATTGCTTCAAGATACATAACCCTTTTCACTCATTACTTTACATTCAGAAAAACTCAACATGTCATCCTTTTAGTAAGAAAATTGATTCCTCTTATTTCTGGTCTATACCGAGGGAGCGTATCAAAATTCCAACATAAAGAGGATGATTTATGACGTTTTTGGTCTAACAGGAAAGATGAGTGAAATGGAAGTAAGAAATTGGAGAACTAATTGATTAGAAAAGATAGATTGGATTCTTTTATATTATTGATAAGCAGAATGCAAATTAACAGATGGCATAATATAACAAGAGAATAGATCACTTGATGATACGGCAACAAGAGATACCTGGATCATTTGTTGAGGTCCTTCAGTTGGCTTCTTGAGGAAGAGTTTGACTGTTGCTGTCAGCAACTGCAATTGCACTTGGGGAGGTTCCTCGGGGAAACTCTCTAAAAAGCTTTCAAGGAGCTCATCTGCATTATCAATTCTTTCAGCATACTCACCGATAATCCAGATCATTGATGCCTGTCAACCAAGAGATAGAAGCAGTTACAAAATCAGTGAACAGATTGTAGACCCAACAACTTCCCACAGCCAACACCTGGAAATCTTCTGTTACCTTTGCCTCTGGCTCATCCAGTGTGTCTAAACTCTCACAGAGAGTAGCAATTATGGACTCATAGCTGAAAAAGAAGGCAGAACGAAAAAATTAAATAAAATGCGAAAACTCAACTTCAGCATATGAGACTTCGAAGAAACTCACGTGTTAGGATATCTTCTGAAAATGTCCTTGATTACTATAATAGCTTCTTGAACAACATAATTTACTTTTATCTTAATCAATTCAAGCAAGACGCTGATACAGCGTTCAGCAGCCCTCTCTAATTTGATCGCACAGCGACCAATAGCACGGACAGCTTTTCTGACAAAGTCAACGTCCACTTCAGTAGCATATTCTTTGAATTCCAGTAGCACCTGCAAACATATAAACCACACTTAATGATGCAAAAAACATGAACCTACATCAGAGGAACTAAACTGGATCAAAGCAGAAATGATTTACCTGGTCTATGTTTCTGTCTGAAGCAAGCTTTATCATGATTTCTAACTTCTCCATTTTCACATATATAGGATCGTTATACTTGCAAAAGAATACCTAGCAACATACAATAAAGCTTAGCAGTCCAGTTTTAGTTACAGATAGGTCCAAAAGTGCTAAGAAAATAGAAGTTTTACCGCCAATCTTGCAACTGTCTAGGCAACACCACAAAAAATACCTTGATTTCATGTGCAAGAATTGTCGGACGCTTTTGTACAATGAGATTTATGTTCCTTAAGGCAACATATTGGATTTCAGGCTCTGCTGAAAGCAACGTTACAAGAGGAGGAGCCATCTTCTTACAAAGGTTCCGAACTACATCAGTGCTGGTGATGAGTTCCATCTGTTGGAGTATCATCTGCAACACCGGAAAAGACTATTAGCAAAATGTCTTATTCAGGCAAGCAATGCAAATCATGCAGAAGCATTTTCCTTTAAAAAGTAAGTTTGTGAGAAAGAAGGAAACAATCCCACCTTTACAGCTGAAAGAACAACAGCGCAATTTGCATGCTGTAATCGTGGAGTGACTCGCTCCACTATGTTTTCAGCTTCACGAGCATCAGCTGCTTTGTACTTGGAAAGAGCATCCAGTATAAATACTTGACCCCACCTATATCCAGAGATCATTATCTCGTTAATAGACAAAAGGAGGAAACACAAACGAAGTCTAACAAAAAGATTTAAAAGCGCAATAAGAGGAGGTAATAGAAGATAACCCATAAAGTAGCATCTAGTAGACAACAAAGCAAATCAAACAATAACATGAAGTGAATGTAATGTCCTGTGACATGCTGACTAACGTTTACAACAATGTTCACAGATTAGATTATCTGCCAAACCCTAGCACATTTTATGTTGAAAAAGGTAGCAACATTAGTTTGCATAAGCTTACTCAGTGCATTCATTCAGAGCAGTTAGAAGCTTTGAAAGTGTATGGCTGGTGATCTCAAAGATGGGTCTGCTACTGCTTTCTTGAATTTCTGCAAGAGCGGCAACAGCATTTGCAACAACCATAGGATTGTTGTCAGATATTAAATCCTTGAGAGCATCCAGAAAACCCCTATCTTCCACAAGCTCGGCATTTATGTCATAGAGCTTAGCAACACAGATAGCTGCTGTCTTACGAACATAAGGATCATCATCCTGATGGAAAGATAGCAGACAAAATGCATTGCTTAGTTAGAAACACCAGTTGCTGTTATGTTCCAGATCGACTTCAATCAATCAAGAAGATCCGACTTCAATACAAGGAGGACAGAAAGTTTGTGAATTCACCTTAAGGCAACGTTGGAGGGGATCACATAAATACTCGGTGATCTTGTCAACACGAATGCATCCCATAGTCCGTACAGCCAAAGCACGAATTAAAGGATTTGGGTCCTGTGAATCCTGCAGAGTTCAAAACATAGCAAGCCATTAGTAAAATATCATCAAAAGCAACATGCTACGGAAGCAAGGAAACCAATTCAAATGATTAAGAAGAAATCTCCATGATTAAGTGGTATTATGTTTCTGCAATCCAAAATCTTACCATGCAATGCTCCATCCACTAGAGGGAGATGACAAAAGGGAAAATTTTAAATTGTACCCTATTATAATATGTAAATGCAAAGAATTTGAACATTCAACTCAAAACCATAAGACAAGGGTGAAGTGGCTGAAGACCCTTTTTTTAATAACCAGAAGTGGCTGAAGACCCTTTTTTTAATAACCAGAAGCAGCTGAAGACCTATATAAACCTTTGTGAATCCCTTACAAAATCCACATGGGATAAATACAACTCAAAAGAACAAGTTAATTAAACTACACACATTAACCTCTAATATGCTACGAAGTGCAGAAACTAGGTTGTGCGGTGCAGTCATACTCAAGTCAAGTTCAGACTGGACAGGTTGGACATCAGCTGGACACCGTGTTGGACAGCTCCAGCCAAAAAACTTCTTACCTTTTTCTTTACTTCCTTAATATTCAGACTGTTTTTTCTTTATAATGGTAACATTTATATTTAAATCAACAGGCATACTACACGGAAATGTGTAGTCCCCCTCAAAAGTGTTCACTTACAAAAAGGGCTCCTATATCTTTGCATCTTACAAACTGTCTAAACCATTGAAAATATCTGCAGTTTGTGTTGCTAACTCCTGTTTACACCAAAAATAGAAAAGGCCTAAACAGTTCATCTTGACCTTCTGAATATTGCAGCTCTTGTTCTCAAAACATTTCTGATTCCTTTCTCCCCATATAGACCACCAAATGCATGCAGGGACAATCTTCCATCTTTCCTTCTTTTTGGATACATTTCCATCACTATTCCAGCATTCTAACACCCCTTTAATGCTTCCTGGCATTACCCACCTAATCTTCTTTAGGTTGATGAAAAATTTCCACAACTGATCTGCCCATATACAGTGTAAAAAAGATGGCTAATTGTCTCTGCCTGTTCACCACACAAAGAACATATTTGTCCTACTCACTTGGGAAAAGATCTTCTTTGGGAAAGAGGGAGGGATAAACAGGTTCCTTCGAGGATGGAAGAGAAATTGTTACAACCCCGGGGTTGGCGCAGCATGAGAAGAGCTGGAGGGACAGCATTGGGACCAAAGTTCTGATCTTCGCAAATGTGGCATCAGGTGAATTCTTTGATCCGTCTAGATTTTGCTTGTCAGAATTATCTAATATCTATCTTGGTGGGAAGTACCATATACCAGGTAGATTAGGTGATCTTCGCACAAACTGGTATGAACACTACGGTTATAAAAAGAAGGAAAAAAGATGTTATAAGACGGAACCTCCCATTCCTTATTCAGCATATCTTTTTTTTACCGCCTTATTTCGACCTGTCTTAAATTAACAGGAATGGGTTCGTTACTTATCAAGCAAAATAAGTTTCATGATGGTTCATTGTATGGGAGTGCTAGTAGAAGGACCTTCACCTAGGTCACGGCTCATCACAAGGTCCAAGGTCTCTTCTCAGTAGATTATGGGTGTGTTTGGTATGGAGGAAAACAATTTCCGGAAAATGTTTTCCAATTTTCCATTTTTGGTTGGTCAAAATGTTTTGGAATACATTTTCTCTAGGAAAACAAATTCCTTAAAAGTAAGGAAAATGACTTCTCTAATAGAAGTAGGGAAAACAAGTTCCATAAGTGACTTCCAAGTTCATTTTCTCCTCCCCACCCACTCAACGCCTCCAACCATCCCACCCCCATAATCAACATTACATATAAATGCTCTTTTTTTATCAGGATAGGAAACTATTACATATAAATGCTCTTGGGATAGTATTGTTTTGCTCACGTACCAAACACTAGAAAATAAGTAAGAAACCCACTTGTTTTCCAAGAAAACATTTTCTATGGAAAACTAGAAAATGTTTCCTTCATACCAAACACACCCTATGACTATACAATGAATTACCTGTCCAAAAATGTGTAGTCTTATTTGTTCCATGTCCCACTGATTCTTTTTTTAGATTTTTTCGTGTCTATGGGTCTATGCCTATGTTAGTGTACTATGTCCAATTACTACGCATCACTACCCTCAATATAACAAACAAAAGAAGAGGAACTAATTAAAATTCTTTTCTTGATAAAGAAGAGGAGCTACTCAATTGAAGAGCGAAAAACTTTATGGTCTACGGAAAAGCATAAGGGTATACAGGCGGATGGAATCAGTTTGAAAAGCCCCTTTGATCTCAATTCTCATTTAAGACCGGGTAAAGGAGCAACATGAACTTTCAAGACTTATTATCAATGCCTCTCTATTCTTTCTTTTTTTTATAACCGTGGTGCCGGGGCCAGCTTGCCTACACCTCGACTAATTCCACGGGTACCCGCCACCTCCCGCTAGCAACATGTACCACGTAACTCTGTCCGCCAAGGCTAGAACAGATGTGAAAAAATCACCTAGTGTTAGTGTTTTGTCTCTACTGGGAATTGAACCTCAGACCTTATGGTGCTTAACCCACCACTTCATTGACCACTAGGCCACACCCTTAGAGTGTCAATGCTTCTCTATTCTCAATCATAGGTATATGAAACAGACAAGTAGAGAAGTCTAGATCAATGATGAAGATAAATCTTTTACTGTAATAGCCATACATGTGCAAGATTAACATATAAAGAACAAATCGGCAGGTAATGGGGAGAATAAAACTGCAACCTTTACAGAAGACAAATGATTCATTATGAGTTTCATCACGGAAATACCTTCACAAATGTATTTACGGCAAGTATAGCAAGATCAGGTTGGCTTTTAGCATAATTGATAAGATACAAGTATACAAGCTTCTTCAACTCCAAATTCTCTGTTTGCATGCAATTAACAACATCTGTGAAGAGTGAAGAAACATCTTTCCCAACAGTCATAGCAGCAATCACCTTTTTGACAGCATCTTTTCTCTTGTCCTGCATTCCATAAAGATATATAAGAAGCTACCGAATTTCCAAAAAGAAGAAGGAATAGCAGGGCTACAATGAAAAGTTCTCATGACTCGGAAACATAACTTAGCCACAATTGAATGATGTCATGATTCGATTGTTTAAAATTTAAGACCGTAAATGTTGAGTACATTGTAATAGCAGCAATTTTCAACTGCATGTCTACGATGATCATTAACTTCCCCAATTTCATGAACATCCCACTGAAAATGCACTAATTTAGGTAGGTCATCAAAACTAAATACAATCCCTGATTAAGCATAATTCACAAATGAGATCAATCGAACAAATGAAGACTTGTGAGATTCCTTAGAGAAATTTTGCTAATTGAATATCAGTCCTGACTCCTAAGTAAGCATAATTCTCCCAATCTCACTAACTATTCTATTCGATAACCATTTACGTAACTTCCCAACTCCATAAGCATGGGAGAGAGAATGAGGTAAATTTCAATAAACCTTAAAACTAAACATAAAAATTAAGAGCCTGGATAAGCATAATTTCACAACCCGAAAATCAAACATCTAAAATTATTGAGATCAACCAAACAAATGGAGACTTGCGAGTTTCCTTTGACAAATCAAATCGTGAAACTAAACATAAATCCCGATTAAGCGTGACTCCCCGATTACAATAACAATTATATTCGATGAAAGTCCAGTAACTTCCCCGGTTTCATGAACATCCCGCAGAAAATGCAGTACAGTTCAATTTAACCCAAAACTAAACATAAAACCCTGAATAAGCATAAATTCACATCCATAAAATCAAAATATCAAAAAATATTGAGATCAGCCAAACAAATGGAGACGTGTGAGACTCCTTCGACAAATCAAATGGTGAAATTAAACATAAATCCTGATTAAGCATCACTTCTCGATCTCAGTACTTCCGCAATTTCATAAACATCACGCTTAAAATGCAGTAAATTTCAATAGAACCTCGAAACTAAACATAAAAACCCTGAATAAGCATAAATCAACATCCAATAAATCAAATATATTTAAATATCTATATCAAACCAAACAAACGAGTACTATTGAGATTTGTACGGAAAATCAAATGTGAAAACTAATCAGATCTGCTTCAAATAACAAAGTAAAATCATAGATTTCATTAAATCAGATCAATGCAAAGCTAATAAACGCCAAAATTCGATTAATAACTTAAAGAGGAGAGTTTATTTGTGACCTTGTACTGAGAATTGAGTTCTTCTTTGAGCTCAGGGATTTCTCCCTTCTTCGTAGTGGAGAAGTACTTTGAATCGTGACCGCTCATCTCTTTTGATCGGAATCGGACGGTCCGTAGAGCTGCTGGTGAATAGAGAACAGAGTATGTATGAGAGGGGGGGGGGGGGGAGAGAGGGGAAACGGAATGCTTGTCGTCAAAATTAAAAGCAGGAAGATGGGAGTATTAAACTGGTGGCTTAGGGAGAATGCACAAATAGCAACTTTTTAGGAATGCTGTTTAAAAAATATTCAACATTTACAATGTATTTAAAATTTAGCCACTTATAGATATGGCATAAAAGATGTGAAATCTCATTGTTTGAATAGTCATAACCAAACTTCAGATTCGGGATTTAAAACTTAAACAACACCAAATAGTCCTGAAGTTTGCTTGCGGTACTTGGGATCAATCTGTAAATTTGTTTGTTATTGTAATTGGATTGTGTTGTGGTTATAATTGTTTTTTCTTATATCTTTTCAAGAATATTGAAATTGTATATATCTTTTAGTAGAATAACGGTAAAATTCAAATGAGAGATTAGCAAAATTCATCTGATTTATATCACCAAGAAAAATAACCAGTTACTGCATGGCTTATGAGATCAAGATTTTTTTTAATAACCTCTTAAGTTAATAGATGAAAAAGGCGTAATAATATAGTACCTAAATATTAAATATGTTGTAAGTTATGACTATGTTTTAAATAGCATCATTAAAGGTGACTAATGATCTCATTTTGCTATTCCAAACATCAACCATTATTGGATCATTGAGTAAAATAAATATTTAATGTGATGTAATCTATTTGTTTTATCCATATATTTATCATTAACTTGTTTCTTGCCTTAGTAGGGATGAAATAGCATCCACTAACCACTCTAAGGTATTGTCTTTATTTGCATTAAAATATTATTTTCAAATTATTAAAATCTCAAAAGAGTATAAATTTTAGGAAAAGGGTCAAATTTGCCCTTCAACTATGATTTATAGTTTAACATTGCCCTCCGTCAAACTTTGCGATCAAATATACTCTTCCCGTTAGCAAACTTGTTAAATTTTCCCTCGGATAGACGGATTTGTGAGTTGGACGCCACGTCGGCCGCCACAACAACCATCTCCTCTCCATCTTCTCCAACCCCCCGGGTGATCCATCGGACCACCGCCACCTCACTACTTCACAAACCACCCAAAACCCCGACTATTACTCAAAACACACCACACCACCATCACAAACTACCGCCACTGCCATCTCCGACAGAGAACCCCGAACCAAACGCTATCAAAACAACACCAAAATTATCATCGTCGCCCACCAACAAACAACTCCCGGATCTCCCAAAATTATCACTACTGCCGGAGTTCATCTCCGGCAAACAACCCCGAACCAAACGCTATCAAAACAACACCAAAATCATCACAGTCGGCCACCAACAAACAATTCCCAGATCTCCCAAAATCATCACCACTACCGGAGCTCGTCTCCGACAAACCAAGACCAACACCATCACTTTTTAGCACACTTTTATCAGGCAGCATTCTCCCATTTTTAATGCACTCCAAGCTTTCATCTATAGAGGCTTCAACAACTCTTTCGAGTTCCATTACCACCTTTAAACTTTCTCTGCACCAACCACGCGTCTCCTCTGTTAACCCTCTCCCCTCCTCAAACTCCTATCAATCTCCTCTAATAACCCCTCAATCCCTTAATTTCTCATTTTGCCCCAACAAAAAATCCCGTTGTCACTCTTGATAAGCAAGAGCAGTCCAAAATCAGTATGAATCGGATCAATAGTAACAAAATGAGGCAACAACAAAAATGGAGTCATCGTTCTCGATAATAAACTAAGTGAGACGTTACCAGGTCAATCGAAACACGACAAAAGATTAGTCATAGTAATTTTGCCCAAGTACGACAATAACGTAGAGGATGATAAATTGGAGACGTCACTTCGACAACCTTAAAGTAAGAATCCGGTCGAGAAACTCTGAAAAACAAACATATATAGGGTCGTTGTTGTACAGTGGTTTTGTGGTGGAGAAGAGTCGTATTTGGTGGTGAGCCGGCGTGGATCCAATGTGGCGTCCAACTAACAAATTTGTCCATCCGAGGGTAAGTTTAACAAGTTTGCTAACGGAAAGAGTATATTTGATCGCAAAGTTTGACGGAGGGCAATGTTAAACTATAAATCACAGTTGAAGGGAAAATTTTGTTAGAATATTATGCAATCATATTATTATTATTATGTATTAATGTAGTATCACTTTATATATGGTAGATAGTAATATGTTAATTAGGAAGATTATGTTAATTAGGTAGAAGATTATTAAGAATTGATTAGGAAGATTAGGCATAATTGACTCTTCCTAATTAATGTATATGGTGTATATATTGTACCTTTGAAGGATTAATACATTGAGGAAAATATTTTTAAAGTCTTACATGGTATCAAGAGCTTAAGTAAAGATCCTTACTATGTAATTTGCAACTTTTGAACAACACCACAAAGTTGTAATTTTGACAATTGTATTTGTATTACAAAAAAATCATATGTCTATTAAATAATATAAGAGGCACAAAAACAGCATTGGGATATTTTTATTACACTGTCTTGTCTTGTTTAATTATTGATTTTTTTATACATATGTTATTAAAAAAAAAAAGGAAAAACCGCTCGGATCCCGATCCCGCCCCGACCTGATTCCGACGGGATCGGATCGGGATCGGGATCGGGACGGGACTTCGGCAAATCCCGCCAAACTCGATCCCGCCTGACCCGCCAGCCCCGATCCCGCCTGACCCGCCAGCCCCGATCCCGCCAAACCTGACCCGCCAGTCCCGAGCCCGACCCACTGGACAACTCTATGCAGCCCTAACTACCCATCGCCGCCTCTATGCAATCAACGACTCCACCGCCACCAAGAAACAATGGGTTTTTTCATCGAATCGGCAAAGACAAAGAACAGCCCAAAGAGCCCATTTCACTGGTCTGCATTACAGTGCGATAGCATGGGCCTCAGCCGACCCAATGGCATGAGACCCATTCAACAGGGGCCCACCCCACGGAAATTGAGTTTGTCATGCACACTCTTGGACTTAATCCACCGAATTCAAATTGGTATATGGACTCCGGAGCGACGTCACATATGACGTCCTCCCAAGGTAATCTCTCGTCCTATTTTAATTTGAGCAATGATAATGGAATAATTGTCGAAAATGGCCATTCAATTCCAATAAAAAGTTATGGTTCTAGTAAATTATTACCACCAAACTCACCCCTAATTTTAAAGAATGTCCTTCATTCTCCCAAATTAATCAAAAACTTGGTTTCTGTTAGAAAGTTTACAATTGATAATTGGGTATATGTCCGATTTGACCCCTTTGGATTTTCCGTGCATGATTTTCAGACGGGGAAGCTTCTCATGAGATGTGATAGCAAGGAGGAGCTCTATCCAATAAATATGTCAACACAACAATCCAAGTTTCCTTCTGTTTTTGCAGCCCTGACACCATCTTTATGGCACCAACGTTTGGGACATCTGGGAGATGCTATTTTAGCTTCTCTTAAGCAAAATAATTTTATTTCTTGTACCCAAACATAGACTCTAAATAAGTGTCATTCTTGCACACTTGGTAAACATGTTAAGTTGCCTTTTATTTTCTCTACTTCATGTACTCTTTTGTCATTTGATATTTTACATTGTGATATTTGGACATCACATGTTTTGAGTTCTTCTGGTCATAGATATTATTTGCTTATACTTGATGACTACTCTAATTATTTGTGGACATTTCCTTTATCGAAAAAATCACAAGTGTTTTTCACTTTTCTCACTTTTAGAGCATTCATCCGAACTCAATTTGAACGTGATATAAAAAATATTCAATTTGACAATGGGGGGAGTTTGACAATAAACAATTTTGGATTTTTTTCAAAAAAAATGGTCTTCAGTTTCGTTTGTCTTGTCCTCGTACTTCATCACAAAATGGAAAGGCGAAATGCAAAATTAGAACCATTAACAATATTGTTAGAACATCTCTTTCTCATGCTTCACTTCCCCCTGTATTTTGGCATCATGCACTCCAAATGGCCACTTATTTGTTGAATGTCCTTCCTCATAAAAATCTATCATACCAAGCTCCCCTAAAAATGCTTTATTTACTAGAGCCCACATATCATCACTTAAGAGTGTTTGGTTGTCTTTGCTACCCTCTATTTTCATCCACCACAATCACAAAACTCCAAGCCCGGTCTACTCCATGTGTTTTCTTGGGATATCATACTCATCATCGCGGTTACCAATGTTACAACATTTCTTCCAAAAGAATCTTTATAAGTCATCGTGTAATCTTTGATAAAATAATTTTTCCATTTGCTAAGATAAATGCCACCAGGACTCATAACTATGATTTTTTGGATAATGATAAGCTTTCATATCTAACACATTTTTTTTACAGCTCGGTACCTATTACTAGTGTTGAACACCGTAATTCAGTCCTATTGGGCTAGTCCACCACTACGGGCCCAATTCTAGCTCCATCAATGCAGCTCACTGGACCCTCGATTTCTCACTCCTCGTTCAGTGGTGTCCAGTCCACTGGCCCAACAAACTGTCCGGTCACCCGTAGTCAACATAGAATTGTCAAACCCAATGCCAAATATAGCCTTCACACCCAGGTCTCGAAATCACATTTGCCTCGTAATCGTAATCCAGTGTCTGCTCTAAAAGACCCGAATTGGAAAATGACCATGGATGATGAATATCATGCTCTAATTACAAATAGGACATGGGATTTAGTACCTCGTCCATCTAATGCTAATATAATTCGATCTATGTGAATTTTCAGCCATAAAGAAAAATCTGATGGAACTTTTGAGCGACATAAAGCCCGTCTTGTAGGTGATGGGAAGACACATCAGGTTGGTGTGGATTGCGAGGAAACATTCAGTCCAGTGGTCAAACCTGCAACTATCCGAACAGTTCTCAGTCTGTCTCTCTCAAAATGATGGCCACTTCATCAATTGGATGTCAAAAATGCCTTCCTCCATGGACACCTTAATGAGACCGTATACATGTACCAATCGTTGGGATACAGGGATCCTAAATACCCAACCATATGTGTTTGCTCAACAAATCATTATATGGCCTCAAGCAAGCCCCCATGGCTTGGTATAAGCGGTTTGCAGATTTTGTGTCACACATGGGTTTTTCGCACAACCGTTCAGATAATATCCTGTTTATCTATCGTCAGGGTAATCATACTGCTTATCTTCTTCTATATGTGGATGATATTATTCTAACACCATCTTCAGATTCTTTTCGCAAAAATATCATGTCACAGCTTAGTTCTGAATTCGCTATGAATGATCTTGGCCCACTCCACTACTTTCTAGGGATTGATGTGACCCGACATACAAGTGGATTATTTCTCTCCCAGAAGAAGTATGCATCAGAAATCGTGGAACGAGCTAGGATGTCTTTCTGCAAACCTTCGGCAACTTCGGTCGACACAAAGTCAAAATTTAGTGTCATATCTAACAAACCTTTTGCTGATCCAACGTTATATCGCAGCCTAGCAGGAGCTTTACAGTATCTCACATTCACCAGGCCATATATTACCTATGCAGTGCAACAAGTGTGTCTATTCATGCATAATACAATGAAGGAACATATGCATGTTATGAAATGCATTGTGCGATATATTTAGGGCACTTTGGAGTATGGATTACATCTATACCCGTCCTCTGTTTCCAAACTTGTTACTTACACTGATGCAGATTGGGCAGGATGTCCGGATACAAGACAATCCACCTCCGGGTATTGCGTCTTCCTTGGTGACAATTTAATCTCATGGTCCTCAAAAAGGCATGCCACGGTATCACGCTCAAGTACTGAAGCAGAATATCGTGTTGTGGCCAATGTTGTATACGACTCATGTTGGATTCAGAACATGTTACTTGAACTTCATTGCCCTATTCCGACTGCAACAATAGTATAATGTGATAATATTAGTGCAATCTACCTCTCAGGGAATCCCATCCACCATCAACGCACTAAACATATTGATTTAGATATTCATTTTGTACGCGAGAAGGTGGCTCGCGGACAAGTTCGGGTGCTACATGTCCCAACGCGTCATCAAATCGCAGATATCTTCACAAAAGGATTTCCGCTGATATTATTTGAAGATTTTAGGGACAGTCTCAGCATTCACCGCCCTCCAGCTTCGACTGCGGGGGAGTGTTAGAATATTATGCAATCATATTATTATTATGTATTAATGTAGTATCATTTTATACATGGTAGGTAGTAAAACGTTAAATAGGAATATTATGTTACTTAGGTAGAAGATTATTAGGAATTGATTAGGAAGATTAGGCATGATTGACTCTTCCTAATTACATGTATATGGTGTATATATTGTGCCCTTGAAGGATGAATACATTGAGGAAAATACTTTCAAAGTCTTACAAAAATAACGTGTTCGAATTTACATTTGGCTGAATTAAATTTGCAGTAATAATATACATGTAGGCGCCACTTAGGATTACGAAGGCGGGGACAAGGGATTTAACCGTTCTATGGTAAATATGTACCCAAAGTAGGATGGAAATGCTAAATATATCAAAAAGTATGACCAAAGACAAATATAGCCATTTTGTGAGTTCAAAAGCAAATATGACCCCTTTTCGTATTAATTATACAATCTACCACAACAACAACATATCTAGTAAAATCACACAACATGAGGTCTGGGAGGGTAGAGTGTACACAAACCTTAACTCTTCCTTGGTAGGTAAAGTGATTGTTTCTGAAAGACCCTCGACTCAAGACAAGTTTAAGCACAAGCAAAAAAAAGCACAACCAAAGCAAGAAACAACCAGATCCGGACAAGAAATTTAAAGTAGTATGAAAAGTAATAAAAATGGATAAGCCATGATAGCGCATTCTGAAAAAAGAAGCAGTAACTAACGCATGTAAATAAGATAAACAAAGTACACTAAAGAACACATATCACCAGAAATAAAATGATAGGGGACTATAAAGCAATACTGTGCCTACTAGTATGATAGGCTAAGCAGGCCTACACTAATAACACTACAACTACCAATTTGTAAGTGTAAGTAGGACTACGTTCAACTACCTACTAACTTAATATGTGTCCTCCACAACCCCCTATCTAAGGTCATGTCCTCAGTAAGTAGCATTTGCGCCATATCCCGTCTAATCACCTCTCCCCAATACTTCTTCGGCCTACCTCTACCCCTCATGAATCAGTCCATATCCAACCTCTCACATCTCCGCAGTGGGGCATTCGTGTTCCTCATCTGCACATGACCGAACTATCTCAACTCACTTCCCACATCTTATCTTCCACCGATGTCACTCACACTCTGTCCCGGATATCATCATTTCTAATACTATCCCTTCTTGTATGCCCACACATCCATCTCAACATCCTCATCTCTGCAACTTTTATATTTTGGATGTGCAGAGTTTTGACTGGCCAACACTCCGTCTCATACAACATAGTCGGTCTAGCCACCACCCTATATAACTTGCCTTTAAGTTTTGGTGACACTTTTTTATCGCACAAGACTCCAGATGCGAGCCTTCATTTCATCCACCTTGCCAAAATACAACGTGTGACATTGTCATCAATTTCTCCATTTCCTTAGATAATAGACCTGAGGTACTTGAAGCTTCTTTTCTTTAGAATGACCTGAGTACCAAGCCTCACCTTCACGCCTGTCTCATGATCGCCCCCGTTACTGAACTTGCACTCCAAGTATTATGTCTTGGTCCTACTCAGCTTGAACCCTTTAAACTCTAGAGTCTGTATCCAAACCTCCAGCTTAGCGTTCACTCCGATGCGAGTTTCATCAATCAGGACTATGTCGTCTGCGAATAACATACACCACGACACTCTCCTTGGATTCGTCGCGTCAGTCCATCCATCACCAAGGCAAATAAAAATAGGCTAAGAGCTGATCCCTGGTACAATCCCATCAGAAAATGCTCCGAGTCTCCTCTCACTGTCGGTACGTAATCCTGGCTCCATCATACATATCCTTGATCGCCTAGTGTACGCCACAAATACACCTCTAATCGCCAAACATTCCATAGAAATTTTTTAGGGACTTTGTTGTATGCCTTCTCGAGGTCGATGAAAATCATATATAAATCTCTTCCTCTTTCTTCCTCTTCCTATACTGATTTACCAATTTTCTAATAAGATGAGTGATTAGTCAAACGCTCCATCATGAATACATAGTGACATATCTATAGTTTCGAAACAGGCCGTAATGTTTTTTGGGAGCTCAAGCTTTTTCTCATTTTTCTCTTTAAATAAAAGTATTTCCCGTATTTTCTTTCCAAAGTCATCTCTCTCCCCGTTAAAGAGCAAAACCCTCCCCCTTTGCTTCCACCACGCCGCCGTCCGCCTGCTTGCGGTAGCGATTCTCCGCCGTCTCTTCAGTACTGGTGATTTTTTCTTCCTTGCGAGTAACTAGCTTCGTCTCAAAAAACTTTCAGTCACTGGCTATTATGAATTTGCGTACTGAAAAATTTATAATAACTTGGAGAATCTGTTCACCGAGCTGATGATATTTGACATATAAGTTAAATTAATGTACAGAGTTAAGATAGAGAAAAAGAAAAAAAACTTTTGGCTTTGGAACTCCATTTCAAACGGATTTGGGCGAAATTTTCGCACTTCAAAACAGATAGTATGTGTTTTCTATTTTTGAGTATCTTCGTGTTAAAAGCTGTTTTCTAGTTACTCTTTGAGCTTCCATTTATGTTTACCTATTATTCAAATTTCAATGATGCAATGTTTATGTTTGTTTTAGTTAGTTGTAGGTTGAACTGCCATAAGAATGGGTGCATCTTTGACACAGCATAGGCAGCTATGTAGCCATTTGGCAATTGATTAAGAGAATAGTATTTGTTGCATTAAATATTGTTTGAGCTTATACTTTGCTTGGTGTCTTTTTTAGATCAATTTGCGTACATAAATTGAAAAGACGAATACCCCAAATTTGATCAAACCGACCTAATGTATACCCTATTTGGACCGTATTTATAAGAACATATTTATGTTCAAAACAGTTGGCACCTGAAACCTCAAAATCCTGTATCCGCCTCTGATAGATGGTCGACATGGAATTTGAGAAGTTTCCGCACTAGTTTGCGAACAGTAGCACTAGTCTGAGCTTTATCAAAAGTCATCATTAGTTAAGATTTTCATTAAGCAAAAGAAAAAAATATTATCCGCAGTAGTTTGGAGCCTTTGGCAGAGTCCTTATGGAATTTGACGCAGGCTTTGAGATGCTCCTACATTTATTAATTTATCACCATCTTTGGGTTGTCTTATACTTTTTCTAGTTTCCTTTTTGCATTTTACTCATGATACACTCGTAATTATTTTACATTGAAGCTGATAGAAGACGTTTCTTCACTGACTTAGCAGTTATCTTGAATGGAGATTGATTCAAAGGTACCAGAAGAGGCTGAGGGTTCAATGCAAGTTGACAGTAAGGTAAAAATACTTAATTTGGATTATTTGTACCATTCTTCAGGGTGACTACAGACGAGGAAGCTAAGACTTACTAATATTCTTCTTCTTTTCCTACTCGATTGTATGGTTTTAGGTCCCAGAGAAGGACGATATCTCTAACTCGATGCAGAATCTTAATATTGAGGGATCATCATCCTTCACTTTCAAGAAAAAGCCTGTCATTATCATAGTGGTTGGGATGGCTGGTAAAGTTCTATTTGTTTGCATTAAGGATTCATATGTATACCATATTTAAGATTCTAGCATTGCCCAAAGCTGTTTGTTATGATTTAAATCTTACTTGAAAACGTGATATAGTACTTGTTTTGATTGACGACCAGGTAGTGGGAAAACTACGTTTATGCATCGACTTGTTTGCCACACAATGGCGTCCAATCTTCGGGGTTACGTTTTGAACCTTGATCCTGCTGTCTTGACCCTTCCATTTGGTGCAAACATTGATATTAGAGACACTGTTAAATACAAGGAAGTCATGAAGCAATTCAATCTTGGGCCAAATGGAGGAATTCTTACTTCACTAAACTTGTTTGCCACGAAGTTTGATGAGGTAAAGTTTGATGTGATATGGTTTTCTTTGATTGAATAGGCTGTGAGATGACTTTCTAATGTGTCGCGTGAATATAGATGTCTGACATGGCATACAACTTATATATCCCATAATTTTAAGCTCATAAATGGCTTAAAACGAGCTGACATGGTTTTTCTTCCCACACTTCGTACTTTCTCCGATTTCTGTGTTAACACAAATTAAACACATTTCTCCAGATCCAAAGCCACTGTCCTTTTTATCATATCCAGATTTTAATCTTCAAGTTATTATTAGACCTGCTGGAGTAAGAAGTCTAATCCAAATTTAGATCTTCTCTCATATCTCATTATGTTCAATCATATACTTCCTTAGGTTCTGGTTACTCTTAAGGAATTTGAAGTTGGTCAACCTAGATTAATCAGCCCTTCATTAGCGTTGGTTTTCTGTTTTTCCCCTTGAACATTTGTTATGTTATCATCATCATCCTTTCTCCCCCTCTTTCCTCTACATGGCGACATGGCGACATGGCGAGTGCTGATAGAATCCTAATGGGAAACTCTTAAGAATTTAAACACAAGATAACAATGAATTGAAATTGCAAGAAATTAAAGATAAACGTGAGACACAAATGGTAATGATCTAAAGGCAAACTTGGATTGGTTACCAAACCCTCAAATAGAAACAACCAAGAGCACCTACACCATAGATGAATTCCACATGTGAGCATGGCTCATGTGAGAATTCATGGACAAGGTTCTTCAACAACTATGAAATTACACTCTAATTAAGATTACCACTAATTATATGCCTAAGTAGAATTCTATGAAAATATTAATTGTCATCCAAAAATCCACCCCCATCAAATGAAACCAAGGTAAGTATTTATAATTATGCCTATTACAACAAAGACCCAAAAGTGGCTTTTGCACAAATAACCCCACATGGGTTCTTCTTTAGCCACTTTGTGAAGTGACCCCTTTTCTTGTATCTTCCTCTTCAATATCCTCCCAAGCTATCATCCAAACATTATACACTCGTGAGATATTCTCTTCAAGTTCTTCCAACGCTCCTCCCTTCATGAACATGGATTGTAATTCTTGGAGCTCCCTTGCTTGGCCACGAGTGAATGGTCTTGAGCTCGCTTGGGTCATACATATCAAGTGCACTATGTTTCGAGGTCCAAAGTACTGGCTAGTTAGAATGATGTGTTTGTGACTAGTTTTATATTTTGATTGCTGCAAGGAACTGAAACTCTACGGATTAGCTGATCAAGCATTTTTTCTTTTATTTCAAAGAGTTTTCGTGCTGCATGGTGTTGGTATCACTGTGTGTTACTCATGTCTAGAAACCTTGCTTCGGGACCCTTTTGTTTTTCTTCTGAACAATAAGTTTGACTGCCCAGATGGTAGAAGCCTCTTAAAGCTCTGAAATAACAATGCTTCTCTAGAGTTCGCTGAAACATTGCATCATAGTCTTCCCTGCTTTTAAATCTCTCAAGCAGCACTCATGCATCTAAGCCCTCTTAAACTTCTTGTATGTTTGTTACTTTCATGCTCTTGGATGATGCCTGAGTAGTACTCCCTTCGTCCCAATTTAAGTGTCTTAGTTTGACTTGGTACGGAGTTTAAGAAATAACGGGAGACTTTTGAATCTTGTGGTCTTAAATTAAAGATGTGTGGGGTCTTTTGAATCTTGTGGTCTTAAACTTGCCTTGAAATTGGAAAACTTACTAAATATAAGAAAGACACTCTTTTTTTGGACAGACCAAAAAGGAAAGTAAGACACTTAAATTGGGACAGAGGATTGATGTGTTAAAGAGCACAAGTTCCATACTTTTTTCTGCAATAGTAGTAGTTTCTTGGCATTTGGGTTCTACTAAAGTTCTATTCAAAAAACAAACCTCATTGTCTTAGTAAATTCTTGAATAGGCTCTGTTGGTAGCTGGTTTTGTGTGTCTGTGATTTGCAGTGAGTTTTCCTTCCTTTTTTTTTGGTGATGAAATGAAATATCAATTAAAGGCTTCAAGAAGATGCAAAGATATACAAAAAAAGAGATGTAAGCTTTGAAACAAGCAAAAAAAACTATCATAAGACTAGGGAGCTCACAAAGTCCAAGAATAAGTGAGGGCTATTTACAGGGGAAAGATTAGCCCAACTAACTAAACATCTGCCTTTTAGGGAACTGATAGAAGTTGAAGTACCATCAAAATATCTGTGGTTTCTTTCACGTTGCCCGCACCCGTGTTAGATTCTCCAAAAACGCACCCGTGTTAGATTCTCCAAAAATGCACTACTTTTGGAGCATCCCACACGCACCCATAAACATTTCTGAAGAGTCCGATCAACATAGCTTTCAAGCCATATACACCAAAAAATACAAGGAGGTATCATACTCCAGATTTTGTTGATGGCTTTGTCAACTTTTCTGAGACCTGACTATAAAAGGCATAGACCATTGCAATCCAAAAATGGTTAAGAACATATTCCAGATTTCTGCTGCAACTGGACAGTGGATGAACAAGTGATGGATGGACTCAAAACTGGAATGGCACATATGACGTCTGTTGACAAGCTGAATGTTCCTACTGGCAAGGTTGTCTTGGTTCAAGAATGATCCATTTAAGACTGTTCAGCTAAAGCATACTACATTTGTGGGTCTCCAAATCAACCTCCAAGGCTACAAGTCTATCAGTGTCTTGCTTGAGCTCATAAGTGCATAGGCTGCTTTGTCCGAGTATGACCCCTCTCTAGAGCTGCCCCACTTCAGTGCTATAGTTTGAGTGCTCACTGAGTGATTCTCTAAGGATCTTAGAAGCTATGCTGCTCGGACTCTTCAAAAATGGCCGCGGGTGCATGTAGGATCCTAAAAAAACAGTGCATTTCTTAAGGATCCGACATGGGTGCGGCATCATATTTGAAGAGTCCGAGCAACATAGTTAGAAGATCCATAAGATCCTCAACTTCCCAGTCTTGAAGAAGATGCCTTCTCAAGGTAGGACTCCAAGTGTTGTTCTCTCTCTTTTTGCAATGGAAGAGTTTTAGTTAGATGGAATGAGAAATATGTTGAGGAAGGTGGAACTTTAGTGGAGATTTCCCTAGCCATGTGTCCTTCCAAAACTTTATGTTAGCCCCATTCCCAATTTGGAAAGATGTATTAGATGAGAAATCCTCCCATAGGGCCCTGCTACTCTTCCATATCCAGTGCCAAGAGGTGTTGTTACAGGTTTAGAACTTCAGTGAGATTTCCCTAGCCATGTGTCCTTCCAAAACTTTATGTTAGCCCCATTCCCAATTTGGAAAGATGTATTAGATGAGAAATCCTCCCATAGGGCCCTGCTACTCTTCCATATCCAGTGCCAAGAGGTGTTGTACAGGTTTAGAACTTCAGTGAGTTTTCCTTTTAATAAGTTGATGCATTAGGAGTGTCGAAATGTAAAAACTTGGATTAGAAAAGAGACGAAAAACTTGAAACAAAATAAATAGAAAAGAAAGCAAGATTTCTCCTCCCCCTTTCACTTCTATCACATTTCCTTTACATGCATGCTTATCAGTTTCTTCAAGAGAGTATTTAACATTTTGGGCTAGCTGTGTAGCACAAATTATCAACCTGAGGTGTCCTCTTTCTAGTTTCTTCAATGAAACATCAAAAAGATGAAGTCTTTACAAGATTATAGTAGTTTCTTGGCAGGTTTCCACTAAAGTTCAATCATTTATTTCTGCATTCAAATATAAACCACATTTTCTTAGTAAATTCTTCAATAGGCTCTGTTAGCATCTGGTTTTGTGTTTGTATGTGTGTGTGTGTTGCAGCAAGTTAAAAGAGACTAAAAATTTGAAACAAAATAAAAAGAAAAAAATTTCCCTTCCTTCCTCTTCTTTCTTTTAGTTTTTCCAAGGAACGTTCTGCTGCCAGGTGTCAACCAACTCACATAAGCCATTTTCACATTTCCACAGCAGCATATTTAGTTTCTTTCCCCTTGGGACTCTTTTCTACTTCAGTTGACAGTTCAATTTTCAAATGTTCGTTTTACATTCTCTCTTCATCATTTCTTAGAAGAGTAGCTTGCAGGGATTTGAGGGAAGACAAGCTTTACATGTATTATCTTTCTCTAGCTCCGTTGAGACAGCAACCTCGTCTACCTATTTGCAGGTAATATCAGTTATTGAAAAACGAGCGGACCAGTTGGACTATGTTCTCGTGGACACTCCTGGACAGATTGAGATATTCACTTGGTCTGCATCTGGTGCAATTATCACTGAAGCTTTTGCATCTACTTTTCCCACTGTGGTGACATATGTAGTTGATACACCACGGTCTGAAAGTCCAGCTACTTTTATGAGTAATATGCTATATGCTTGTAGCATCCTCTACAAAACAAGGTTGCCGTTGGTATTGGCATTCAACAAGACAGATGTGGCTAATCATGAATTTGCTTTGGAGGTAACAGAATAAATTCTGACGTTTCTCTATTTTTTCTTGAAAAGTGCAGGGAAATGAGGGGAAGAAATAGGGCTGGCCGTCTCCTCTCTCCACTATTAGTCATATTAAGTTCGCTATGGAAATTATTCCATTTATGCACCTAATATAAACCAATGACGATGTTCAAGAGAACTTATAGGTGGATCAGAAGCTATTATCCTTTATCTCTAATTAATTGACATTGGAACGATGAGACTATTATAGTGACAGTTTAATAGTATTCCTATTATGTGCTGTATCTGCTTGCTAAGTAGTTTAAACCAAAGAGTCATTATGTAATTATGATGGTTGCTGTGCAAGTGTGTGTGTTTATCATATATGCTATTATTGATCTTTTGAGTTCGTCACATATTCTACTTGCAGCACTTTGCTGCACATAAATATAGTGTCTTTTACCAATTAAAAAAGTTGTTATTGTTTATGTGCGTGCGTACATGTGTGAGGGGAAGGGTAGGAGAGAGAGGGAGGAGGGGTGTTTGTGGTCGGGTGTAGGATTAAATTCTTACTGTTGGATTCTTCAGTCCTTTGTGCTTGTCTGGGATTTTGATTTTTCATGTTACAACTTTAAATGCAGTGGATGAAAGATTTTGAGGTATTTCATGCGGCACTCGATGCGGACAACACTTACACGTCAACTCTGACTCGAAGCCTCTCTCTTGCACTTGAGGAGTTCTACAAGAATCTTAGATCAGTTGGGGTCTCTGCAGTTTCAGGTGCTGGGATGGACGCCTTTTTCAAGGCAATTGAAGCCAGCGCTGAAGAGTATATGGAAACTTACAAGTATTACACCAACTTAAACTTAACGTTTATACCTCTTGAAATATCACTGATAATTGGACAGGACATTGCTCAAAAACTATTATGTCCACTTTCTTACTGTTGCAAAAATTTCCTGTTAGGGCTGACTTGGACAAGAGACGGGAAGAGAAGCAGCGATTAGAGGAAAAACGCAGAAGGGATAATATGGAAAAGCTGAGGAAAGATATGGAGCAGACTAGAGGAGAAACTGTAGTATTGAGCACTGGTTTGAAGGATGCAGAAGGAAAGAGCAAGGTTATGATGGATGACGATGATGAAGAAGAAGATGAAGATGACATCCAGGTTTTTAGTGATGATGAAGGTGCCATAGACGAGGATGAAGATGAAGAAGTTGCTGGCTTTTCATTCTGAGACTGTACATGATGTCCTTTAAGAAAAAACTACTCTGTATAGGACTGATCAAAAAGTGCTAAACCCGAAATTGAGGACAGAAAATTGATTTTACTTTGTGTAAATGTGACAATCTGGCCACTGGTTGCATCTCATTTTGGTAGTTCAAGAGTTAGGTGATGTGGCTGTGTGCTTTTGCTGATGGAAAAATTTGACGGATAATGATGCCAACTGATTTACCTTTTCGATTCATACAATTTGCTTCGAGTGGACAGACATTAGGGCGTGTTTGGTAGGAAGGAAAATGTTTTCGATAAAATATCTTCATGAAAAACAAGTGAATTGTCTCACAGTTTTTCGATGTTTGCTTAGGAGAACAAATAGGAGTAGCATTTTTGCAGATAAATGTTTTCCAATATTTGGTTTGCGAAAGTAAACTGTTAATAATTTTCTTATGAGATGAAGTGATCGTAAGATTCAGGTTTCAATTAGAATTATAAAATATCAAGAAATATATCGTACACAATAACAAGAACTATACGATTATCTAAGATTGTTTAGGAATCACACCCAATAAAATGTATTGCCATAAACACTTTCAAGAGCAAATCTATTTTTTTTTATTTCACGCGAAAGAATATTTTACAAAGTTGATCGTAATGCGATTTCAAGTTAAATGAAACTTGTTAATTTACCATCTTCTTTGCTCTATCCATTTCCTTACTATAAAAGAGTGGTTGTGACTCGTGAGTTGTCTAACTTCAAACTAGAAAACAAAAAATTTAAAATATGCCATCTTCAAAAAATGACATTTCCACTATTTCGAGGGAAGTTATTATCGAAAAATTAGAGAAAAATGTGTTCTCGAGGGAAATATTTTTTCAAATTACACCCTTACTCTTTCTTAATTTTTTTGTATTACCGCAGTCAACAATACTTCATAAGTTTTTTGGGTGTTACTTGTAACATTTTCGTAGATCAGGGGTTGAAATGCAAATAACTGAAAATTCTTCTTTCCAGAAAATAAATATTTCTTCTAAGCACCCAGAATTAATAAGTATTTACCGATTTGCCTCAAAACCGCCATTCCAAGAGAGGAGAAAAAGAAACTCTCAAACTCATATTTGGGATTCGATAAACATATATTGTTACATCTCATAAATGGGTCATCACGGTCACGGTAATTTTCATTCAAACATTTTAACCATTTACCTCCATAAAAAAAATCCCCAAAAATAAGTAATTTTTTTTGTTAAAAATTAATGGAAATTATGTACGTGTTAGTATTAGAATGAAGGCATGTATATAATGGAAACTAATTTGGCTTTATAGGGTTAGTTGCTTGCTATATTGATTTATTATTTTATATATGTATAGTATTGTATTTGCAATTTGTTAATAATAGTTATTGAATTCAGGTGATAAAAATCGACCTAGCAAGAAGATCAAGTTTTCTTCCAAGGTTGTTCGATTTCCTAGCTAGTTTTATTTATTGTTTGGTGTTTTATTGAATTATAAATTGATAAAGATTGTATTTTTAATTTGTTTTTGTGGTTATGAAGGAGGAATATCGGGCTTCGACTGCCGATGATGATCAGTATTTCAATGAAGAAGGTGGTGATGATGTTCATGATGGTAATTACTCTGCCTTTACATTGAGTCCGGAATAGAGTGCATCCATTGTCTTAGAATTGGACTATATATGTGTAAGAGTAAATATAAAGGATCATTTAAAAACTATTACTTTCTCCGTTCCAATTTGTTTGTATTAGTCTGACTCGACATGAAGTTTAAAAAAAATATACTCCTTCCGTCCTAATTTAAGTGTCTTTGACTAGGCACAAAATAGAGAGAAACTTTTGAATGTTGTGGTCTTAAGCTAAACATGTGTATAATGTACTAGGACGACCTTTGGATCTTGTGGTAATAAACTTGCCAGTAGGATGTTTGAATTGTTTAATTTACTAAATATAGAAAGAAGAAAAGTAAGACACTTGAATTGGAACGGAGGGAGTAGAAGACTTTTGAATCTTGTGTTCTTAAATTAAAGATTTGTAGGGTACCAAAATGCCCTTTAAATCTTGTGGTCTTAATGTTGGGGTTAAAAAGTTACTAAATATAGAAACTGACATTCTTTTTGAAACTGACTAAAAAAGAAAGTAAGGCAAACAAATTGAAACGGAGGGAGTATGTACTATTGCCACACTTTATAATTAACACTTCGATGATGCTTTTATATGATAAATAAAACTGTGTTATGTTTTACTCAAGTGATGTAGAAAATTTTGAAAATGACTGTTGTATTTAGGCGAGAGGGAAGGGAAGAAGATGGATTTCACTAAATTGGAACTCAAACCCGATCACACCAATTGTCCACTGTGGGCTTGTGCGGATGGAAGAATTTTCCTTGAGACATTCTCTCCGTTATACAAGCAAGCCTATGATTTTCTTATTGCCATTGCTGAGCCTGTTTGCAGGTATCTGTTTTGTGTTTGACAAGCTGCAATTTATGTTCTGGTTTGTTTTTGGATGTTTGGAGAGGGTTAATGGAGTTACTTTTTATTTTATAGGCCGGAGTCGATGCATGAGTACAACTTGACGCCACACTCATTGTATGCAGCTGTGTCAGTTGGTCTTGAGACTGAAACTATAATAGCTGTTTTGAACAAATTGTCAAAGACCAAGCTTCCCAAAGAGATGATTGATTTTATTCATGCTTCTACTGCTAACTACGGAAAAGTGAAGCTTGTACTTAAGAAGAATCGGTATTTTATAGAATCTCCATTTCCAGAGGCAAGATAACGAGCTATATAGTAACAATGCTTTGATTTCAGATGTCTTCTTGACCATCATAATTGATTCATTTGATGTGATTATCTCTAGGTGTTGAAAAGATTGCTCACGGATGAAGCCATAGGGAAGGCTAGGATTTTGTCTGAGGTTTGTTTCAATGTGATTGAGTTGCTTGTTTTGTAGTCTGTAAAGGTTATCAAGAAATTTGCCTGCATTGTTTTAGACTTGTGAGGCAGAAATCGCGAAAAAAATGTCAGACCACATAGCTTCGTTTTGATGCTTTTATTTCTGTTGCAAGTCTATAACTACCAAGTGAAATTTTATTGTCCTTTTTGGTTAAGGATGGGTTTACTGTAAGCAAACCCGTAAATGAAATTGAACGCGGACATGATGAGTTGATAAACGGAGTAGATCTGGCAGCAGCGGCTGAAGAAAAAGAAACTCATTCATTTGAAATAGACCCTGCTCAGGTAATAATTTAATGTTTTGCAACAAGAAGGCCTCTTTTACATGTGGAGTTGGGAGTCTGTGGTGTCAGATGCTATGCTAATAAGTTGCAGCATTTGCATGAAATAAACGAACTGCTGATTATAGCATTTTGAATCCAGTTCCCAAAATTATTCTTGTTCTTTTAATTTTTCTGGTCTCCAGTTTTCTTGTGGTCATGTGTAAGTTACTCATTACTGATAAAACATCTTCGTTATGTCAAATCAATCGATACAAATGTGAGCATGGTCTTCGTTTCACCTGCTAAGGATGTTTAGTTGTTTGTCTCCGTCTTTTTGTTGTTTCCCCAGTATGTGGCAGTCTCATTTTGGAGCGAGGATTTGCACTGAAGTATAATGTGCGGGGATTTTGATACTGTTGGATATGACTGTAGTCACACCAATTATAATGCTGTTAGATATGATTCTCTAGCAATATGAATTAGTGGCGGTTTGGCTAATTAATGGAAACAACCTCTCTACCTCACAAAGGTGGAGGTAAAGTCTGCGTACATTCTACCCTCCCCAGAACCCACCTTGTGGGACCACACTGGGTTTGTTGTTGTTGTTGTGGTTTGGCTAATCATTTGGTTAACAGTTTTCTAGGACCAGACTCTAATGCAACAGTTCATTTCACTACTTATTACAGTTAATTGAAGTTTGAAGACCTAATAGATGATAATCAAATTTGCCTACTATTCTGGCACCATGTTTCACTTTGACATTTTTGCTTCAGTATCCTCCAAATATCTTCTTAGGGAGCTACAATTGCCCATTTATCTGCTGTATCTTGTGGTTTGAGACAAGTCATGCTAAGAAAATCTGTATGCTTGCTCTAGATGGAGACTTCTTCCCTTGGTGTTGGAACATCTTTGTGCGTGAAAACACACAACTTTATTGGCTTTACTTATTAGAAGATGACAGGTTTTCAATTTGTATATGGACAGGTTGAAAACGTGAAGCATCGGTGTCTACCAAATGCTTTGAATTATCCGATGATGGAGGAGTATGACTTCAGGAATGATACAGTGAGTTGCTTTTTTTCTTCTTTTGCATCAGGGGGACAGATGGACAGTGAGTAATTTAGCTGATGGAGAATCTTTCTTACTGTTAAAATAGGAATTGGACTCCCGTTGTTGAGAACTAGTTTGGCTAGAAGAATAAAAAGTCAATAATTAAAATATCTAAAGGAGCTTTTGGGTTTCAATCGAGATGCTAGACAGAGGAACTTGCAGTGGTGGAAGGATTCTAGTTTCTAAGAGCACTTGGTGTTTTGGCTAAATTGAAACTGGTATAGGGGTCCCACATATTGTTGACATGGTTTATAATGTATCAAGAAACAAATTCTCCGTCACTTCCAACTTATATTACGCTCTTTCCCCTTTGTCATGCTCCAAAATGTTGACACAATTCTAGTTTGATATAACTTCAAGAATTTAAAGTCATTAAACCATTCACACTTGAAACTTCGATGTGATCTTCCACTCTTTCCAACTACAAGTTTAATATATTATTCCACCATCATTAATATGTTATATAAGTCATATTAACATCTTAAATATCATGCCCATCCAAATACCGTTACATAAACAGAGGGAGTACTTAACTAGGTTTTTGAGTTGTTGGGTGGGCACGGAAGACATGAATTAGCTGCTTGAGCTAGTAACTAAAATGGTGCGGGACTAGTATTGCACCATGTTATGTGAAATCCATTATCGTGATCAGTAGCGGCTAATCAAACATTTGGTCTTGAGTATGAGAAGATTTGAGTAATAAATTATCTCGCATCAATGTATTTTCAGTTGTTGTTTGACAATCTATTTGGAGGGCGGGTGAGCTATGAGTTCTACAAATGGCTAAGTATTTCCGCTTAATGCCCACTGAACGTTGCAGGTTAATCCTGATCTTGACATGGAGTTGAAGCCTCAAGCACAACCACGGCCTTATCAAGAGAAGAGTCTTAGTAAGATGTTTGGAAATGGTAAGGATACAAAGCCAAATGTTACCAGGCAAAGGACTTCAATTTTTTCGATTGGTGCTTTCTTTTTTGCTTTGTTCTCTATTTGTTACTCTCTATCTCTATCACACATGGGTCAATAAATGTCCTTAACAAAAAAGGGTAAATAAAGGATTCTGGGGGATCATTGATTATTGTCACAGTAATTGAAGTCTTATCCTTCACATTGTAAGGAACACGGTTATACCAGAGAGATGATAAAATATTGCTCAATAGGAAGATATAAAGATGTGAGAAAGCTGCATCCTCGTGCTTGCAAAGAGGATATATGGTTTCTGTTTGAGTGTATTTTTAACAACATACCCAGTGAAATCCCACAACGTGGGGTCTAGGGAGGGTGGAGTGTACGCAGACCTTACCTCTACCTTGATAGGTAGAGCGACTGTTTCCGAGAGACCCTCGGCTCAAGACAGAGCATAAGCACAAGCAAAGCAAAAGCAAAGAAAGATAAACGGTCAGTATGAAAATGCTGATATCAAAAGCGAATAGCCATGATAGCGCATTCTGAAAAAGGAAGCAGTAACTAGCGCATGTAAATAAGCTACACAAAGTACACTAGAGAACACATAGTAGTAGAAATCAAACTACAGGGGACTATAAAATCATACCACGCCTATTAGTATGATAGGCTAAGCGGACCTACAGTAATAACACTATAACTACCAGTTTACAAGTGTAAGTAGGACTACGCTCGACTACCTACTACCCTTCTGCCCTAATCCGTGTCCTCCATAACGCCCTATCTAAGGTCATGTCCTCAGTAAGTTGCACCTGCGCCATATCTCGTCTAATCACCTCTCCTCAATACTTCTTCGGCCTACCTCTACCCCCTCTTGAACCCATTCATAGCCAACCTCTCGCACCTCCGCACTGGGGCATTTGTGTCTCCTTTACATATGCCCAAACCATCTCAACCTCACTTCCCGCATCTTATCCTTCACCGAGGCCACTCCCACTTTGTTCCGGATATCATCATTTCTAATCTTATCACTCCTTGTATGCCCACACATCCATCTCAGCATCTTCATCTCCGCAACTTTCATCTTTTGGATGTGCGAAGTCTTGACTGGCCAACACTCCGCCCCATACAACATATTCGGTCTAACCACCGCCCTGTAGAACTTGCCTTTAAGTTTTGGTGGCACCTTTTTATCGCACAAGACTCCAGATGCTAGCCTCCATTTCATCCACCCTGCCCAATACGATGTGTGACATCGTCATCAATCTCTCCATCCCTTTGGATAATAAACTCGAGGAGGTACTTGAAGCTTTCTTTCTTTGGAATGACTTGAGTACCAAGCCTCACCTCCACGCCTGTCTCATGGTCGCTCCCGTTACTAAACTTGCACTCCAAGTATTCTGTCTTGATTCTACTCAGCCTGAACCCTTTAGACTCCAGAGTCTGTCTCCAAACCTCCAGCTTAGCGTTCACTCTGATGCTAGTCTTATCAATCAGGACTATGTCATATGCGAATAACATACACCATGGCACCTCCCTTTGGATTTGTCGCGTCAGTCCGTCCACCACCAAGGCAAATAAGAATGGGCTAAGAGCTGATCCTTGGTGCAGCTCCATCATCACTGGAAGTGTTCCGAGTCTCCTCCTACTATCCGTACCCTAGTCTTGGCTCCATTACACATATCCTTGATCGCCCTAGTGTACGCTACATGTACACCTCTAACCGCCAAACATCTCCATAGAACCTCTCTAGGGACTTTGTCGTATGCTTTCTCGAGGTCGATGAAAGTCATATATAAGTCTCTCTTTCTCTCCCTATACTGCTCCACCAACCTTCTAATAAGATGAATGACTTTTGTAGTCGAACGCCCCGGCATGAATCCAAACTGGTTCTCTGAAATAGACATGCCTCTTCTCACCCTCATCTCCACGATCCTTTTCCATACTTTCATAGTGTGGCTTAACAGTTTGATACCCCTATAGTTGCAACTCTGGATATCACCTTTGTTCTTGTACAAAGGGATCATTGTACTCCACTTCCATTCTTCGGGCATTCTCGCCGTCTTAAAATGTCGTTAAACAACTCAGTCAGCCACTCTAAACCTGCCCTGCCTGCGCTCTTACAAAATTCAACTGGGATCTCATTAGGTCCGGACACTCATCTCATGCGCCATCCTGCGAACAACAACACCCTTAACCTCCTCAACCTTAATGTTTCTACAATACCCAAAATCTCGGTACCGACCTGATTGCTCCAGATCTCCCAGCACAATGTCTCTATCTCCTTTTTCGTTCAAGAGTTTATGGAAGTAAGACTGTCACCTCTGCCTAATATGCGCGTACTCCACCATTATTTTGCTGTCCTCGTCCTTGATACACCTCACGTGATCCAAGTCACGGGCCCTCCTCTCCCTCGGCTTGGCTTGTCTGTACAACTTCTTATCCCCTCATTTTCCCTCTAATTCCACGTACATGGGTTCAAAAGCCGCCGTTTTCGACGCCGTGACCGCTAGCTTTGCCATCTTATACAGCTCCCTATTCATCCACTTCTCCACCTCATCCTCGATTTCTACCAAATTAGCATACACCGCTTTCTTCGCTTCCACCTTCTCTTGAACTTTACCATTTCACCACCAACTGTTACTAGTTTTATGTTAGAACTTCAGTTTACAGAAAGTTTTAAAAGAGAAGGGAAAACGTTGTGTAGATATTCTAGCTTAGGGTCCATTGCCCTTGTCACTCTTGTTATTTTTATTCTAGCAGTCCCTAGTATGCCCCCCCTTCTGGGGGTTAGGCTATTTTAGGGGAAGGGGGATGGGAACTTTTTGGTAATGCAAGTCGGGGCATTTTCACACATCTTGATTTTTGATGGATGACCCACATCTAAATTATCTTGTGGTGGAGACTGGAGAGAGATTTTAAGGTGTTCGTATTTGGTTTGTTCCAAGAATTACATGAAATCCCATTGTATCCTGATTTTTCTGATTGGCAAAATTAGGTTTTAGTCGCTGATCTGGTTTTATTATAATAAATCTAATACCTATGGGTATGGGCATTTATCTTTGCTTCTGGACTTGGTGGTCTTTTAATTACATGATTTAAACTTACTCTTGAACTTTGTGCCAAATAAAGTAATCATGATAAATATGGGATGGAGGGAGTAAGCACATGGGTATCGTGACTGGAAAAATAGATACTCCCTTGCTCCTATTTTCTGGTTCGCTAGTTTGCCCCTAATTGAAGAGTGGAGCTGGCTTTTATATGGTTTTTGAAAAAGAAATGGGCTCACACATAGAAGTGAAAAATGAAAATTACCTTTTATTTTGTCCAAAATTCTGAGGATAAAAAAAGGGGTTCTAGATTTGATGTGCTATGTCCTAAAAACAATGAATACCGAAGGGAAGGATGCCATTAAAGGAAAATGGATACCATTTTCAGAATGGGAAGGTAGTTTTTTTGGTTGGAATGACTATTTAGAATTTCAGCATCTCTTATTTCCTTTTAAAGGGGAATTTAATCTTGGCTTAGACGCCGTCTGTGAGTTTCACAAAACATAGATGGTCTCACGTCCACATAACTGATGAAGGTAGTAGTAGATTGACTGCTAGCATATAAATTATGATGAATCCAATTAAAGCTGAACTCGGGTGTGGGGATTCATAAGTTGGGTTTCTGTTAGATTGTATGTTGTGGTTAAATTGTATGTCGAATGCTTCAGGAAGAGTCATAGTTGATTGATTGATTCGTGGTACCGAGTCGTAGTTGAATGATAGATTTAATGCTCTTGGCTGTGGTTAAAATATATGTTGAATGCTTCAGGAAGAGCTAGATCTGGAATTATTGTGCTACCTTGTGGTGCCGGGAAGTCTTTAGTGGGTGTTTCTGCAGCAAGCAGAATAAAAAAGAGCTGCCTTTGTTTAGCAACAAATGCTGTGTCCGTGGATCAATGGGCTTTCCAGTTTAAGTTGTGGTCTACTATCCGAGAAGAGCAGATATGTCGTTTCACATCTGACAGCAAAGAAAGATTCCGTGGAAATGTTGGTGTGGTGGTGACAACATATAACATGGTTGCTTTTGGTGGCAAACGTTCTGAAGAATCTGAGAAGATCATTGAAGAAATAAGAAATAGAGAATGGGGTTTACTCCTCATGGATGAGGTAAATCTTTGGTCTTCCATTGTTTCAAATTGTGCCTTTCAAATAAGTATCCAGTACATGTGTCTTGCTTTTCATGGTTAATGTGAAACAATAGTTTATTTTGAATGCTATCCTTGATGGCAGGAGTATCATATCCGTTACATAATGTATTTTTTACTTCTTCCGCTAGTGCTATGTGCAATTGGATTTTTTTTTAAATTTCTGGTTCAGTACAAGTATCTTGTGGGAAATGCATGTAGCATAATTTTTACCAAAGGCTAATTTCTACTTTGGAGATAGATATTAAAGGTAAAGTTTGAGTCTGTACTGGCATAAATATAAGGGTCTCTTTCTTGGCATTTATGTAGGTACACGTGGTTCCTGCACATATGTTTCGAAAGGTCATTAGTATCACGAAATCACACTGCAAACTTGGGCTTACTGGTACGCATTCCAAAAAGAGAGTTCTTGCAAATTGCAACGTTAATTTTGTTTGGCATTTCACATAATGGACTATTTGCCTTACTTGACAGCTACGCTTGTCAGAGAAGACGAGAGGATCACAGATTTGAACTAGTTGTATGAAGCGAATTGGTTGGATTTAGTGAAAGGAGGATTTATTGCAAATGTACAATGTGCTGAGTTGTGGTGTCCTATGACGAAGGAATTCTTTGCTGAATATTTGAAAAAAGAGAATTCAAAGAAGCGACAAGTACATCGTCTTTTGTAACTGCTCCATTCTTAATGCTTAGAATGCAATGTTTGATGACTTCACAATTGACTCAGTTTCATTTAGTTGTTCATCTCGTTGAGGAGACCAGTTTGTCCTTGGCCTGTGGAATAGCACTTGCAATTTCTAGCTATCAATGTGTGTTCCATATACGTGGATATATGTGGATTTCAAATTTTATTTTTCAAAATCATGTTTGTTTGACTTCTGCAAGGCAACTTTTCTGTAATATTATTTTGCGTTCACCCCTTCCTTTTGGCATATTGTTAGTGCTCTTTTTTAACTCTCATATCCATGTGATATTTCAGGCACTTTATGTGATGAACCCAAACAAGTTCAGGGCTTGTGAGTTTCTTATCCGCTCTCATGAACAGCAGCGTGGGGACAAGATCATTGTCTTTGCCGACAATCTTTTTGCACTTACCGAGTATGCAATGAAGCTTCGGAAACCTATGAGCTATGGTGCTACCAGGTTTACACAAGATGTCATCTCAATATTTATATAATGCTTTGCTATTTTAGACTATGTTGTTTGGACTCTCCAAAAATGTTTCTACCCCCATGTTAAATCCTCCAAAAATGCACTACTATTGGACGATCCGACACACACCCAACGGCATTTTTGAAGAGTCCAAGCAACATAGATTTTAGATGCCTTTTTGTTTACTATTCCATTTAAAATGTCTTAATGGGATTCTTTTTCCTGTTATGCAGCCATGTTGAAAGAACAAAAATTCTTGAGGCATTTAAAACTAGCAAGGAAGTTAACACCATATTCCTTTCTAAGGTATTGTGTTCAAGCAGATTTTTAAAATCACTAGCTGGGCGATTTGGATGGATGTTGCCAATTATGTGCCACAAAGGTTTTTTTTGAGTACTCTGCTTTGATGATAATTTGTTGATTACGGACCTTGGATTGCCAATTATTGCTCACTATCTTTCTCTTTACACACACATACATTATGCGTATGTGTAGGTGTGTGTTTACTTCAAGATCTTTGAAAGTTTGCGTCTGTGCTTGTGTTGAACCATGATTCTCTAATTTGTCATGCTATATTCATTTGCATTATGCCTCTTTCCAGTTAAAAAAACATACTCCCTCTGTCCCAATTTATGTGGCACCATTTGACTTGGTACGGAGTTTAAGACAGAAAGGAATACTTTTGAAATGTGTGTTCCAAAACAAGTCTGGCGGTAGATCATCTCATAAAGTTACATAGTTTCTAAATATAGAAAGGTGACATTCTTTTTGGGACAGACCAAAAAGGATATGGTGCCACATAAATTGGGACAGAGGGAGTAGTTTTCTTGCTACCTATGCATAAGTTTTACCTTTGAAGTTTTTCTTTTGTTGATGATGTGATTTCTTCTTTTGTTTACAGGTGGGTGACAACTCCATTGATATTCCTGAGGCGAATGTTATAAATACAAATTTCGTCACATGCTGGTTCAAGACGACAAGAAGCTCAACGTCTAGGGCGTATTCTCAGGGCCAAGGTGTGTTTGTTTTCTCGTTCATAATTGCCTCCCTTGGTTCGTCTTTACAATGTCGAATACAATCATGATAATTGATAATCGATCTAGTGAGTGATGCTCCAGGTTAAATCACAAATAGCAAGGTTGTCATTGCTCTCTAAGGTCATATATATGACGAAAAGATGTCAAGTCTTTTTTACCTCGATCTGCTACCATAGTGGTGGAAAATAGAGTGAACCTTTTGGTAATACTAGCTATTTTCAGGTGGAAGTTCCTCCTTATAAGTAGGAATATGCTTGAATAATATGAATTATGTACTTGGCTATAGACTATTCTATAAGCATCTTTATGCAAGAGAAAAAAAGAAAAGAAAAACAAACCTTCTTCCGTGGTTTTAAACATATAAGTTGAAATAACTTCAAATATTTAGCTTATGTCGAAACGGGCTTGGGATTGAAAATGGCCGCATTTCTAGGAAAGAACCATGTAGTAAGTCAGAGCTCTTTAATTTTGCCAATTGTCATGTGTACCTACTGGTATTAAGCACATCAATCAAGTATCTTCAGGTGGTCTTATCTTTTGTGGAAGTTTACTCGGGCATAAACTTGCTAGTGAAAGTCAAAAGGGAATTGTAATTTGAAGATAAGCTGTTTACTTTAGTGAAATGCATGCGTGTAATCAATATCTAACCTTAATATATCCTTGTCAAAAGAACCTTTGTGGGTAATATACTAGACTTTATGTCAAGAAAGAGGCTTGCGGCTTTTTTACCCGTCATGTGAACTAATGCAAGCTCTAGACTCCGTTATAAGTTTCCAAATCTAGCTGTCTTATAGCTCATTGTTGGGTTGACAGGGGCGGCATCAAGATAGGATGTCAGGAGGTAAAGAGGAGTACAATGCGTTCTTTTACTCCCTCGTGTCAACAGATACCCAGGTGCGGCATCCTTTTCTGTTTTGCTAGTTTCTGTTAATATTTGAATCTTATATGCTAGTTGGAAACATCTTAATAGTATGACCTTTCTAGCAATTTCCAAATGCAGGAAATGTACTACTCAACCAAAAGACAGCAGTTCTTGATCGATCAAGGTTACAGCTTTAAGGTACTGCCTCCTGGCAAAACCATTGATAGCATACATATTGTTCTACCTGGGGGTGGAAAAATTAGCCCATGACAGCATGACCCCGCCAACCTGTTCAAGTTTGGGCAGGTCATAGCTCAACCCATTTTGACTTTTTTTTCTCTCCCAATCAGCCCATTTAAAATTGGGGCTGATGTGTAGCTCAAATTGACCCATGAGAAACCTTGTCAAAATCTTTTTGAAGAGACTCTTGTTTAAATATGTTGACGGCGACTTTTCTTTTGTTTGATAAGGTATATATATCCCATTTAACCCGCCCAAATTTAGCCCAACCCACCTATTCCATACCACCAGTGGTGGTACCTTTTCTTCTAATTGCCCTTCGGACCTGTTCTTCTATTAGGTGATCACAAGTTTGCCGCCTTATGATTCTGGACCTGAGTTATCTTATCATCGTCTTGAGGAGCAGCTTCAACTTCTTGGAAAGGTTCTATTTTTTTTTTTGCTATACATCAAGCAAGGGGTTTTTTTCCTTTCCCACTTCACTTTAAGATGTTGCTGCAACTCATATGCTCTTTACTTCCACCTATAGGTACTGAGTGCTGGCGATGATGCAGTCGGTTTGGAGCAGCTAGATGAAGATGCAGATGACATAGCTCTTCAAAAAGCCAGTCGCTACATGGGTAATATGAGTGCCATGTCAGGAGCTAAAGGAATGGTTTATATGGAGTACAAGTATGATTACTATTCTTTCAATATAACCACATAAGTACATAACCCTCTGTAGCTTTTCTCATTTGAATGAATGCAGATTATTATTAAATGCAAACTTCAATATAGAAAGTGAAAATATTTGACACTAACAAATAGCTGTTTGTGTAATGCAGCACTGGGAAGAAGGGGCTTATTAAAAGCAAACCTAAAGATCCAACCAAGAGACATACATTATTCAAGAAACGCTTTGGTTGATTCATCCATTGATTGTATTTCTCCTTTACTTGTCATCTATTCGTGTACCAGTCCACCTAAGTAGCCATCACTGTTGTTTAGTTGGTACTTTAGGAAGAATGGCAGGTACTTGAGACATTGATGTGAATGTAACAAGCCCACAAACGTGAATATTTACAAAATTAAAGGCAAAACTCACCTGTTATATGGTTATTTCTTATGTTTTGTTTTCGATTCTAGGCGTAATGATCATAAATTTTGTTTTTGATTTTGAAGTTTCATAATTCGATCATCAATTACGCCTTAATTTCAAGCTAGTTGGTGTTGGTCATATGAATCCTTTCTATACGTTCGATTCTTTTGGGTCACAGTGCTTAGATAGAGCATCCCATCTTCTCACTGATAGTGTTTGGACCAGTTTGCGAGCATTTCCACAATTCTTTCGTGGGCCTTGCTTCCTAATTCTACACACTAAGACAAGTTAATCGTTGTTAGGATTTAAATTCTGGTCTCCATTTTGTTTTACACAAAAAATTATTAGTCATTGTTGATCAACATATGTACTTTTGACTAGACGGTAAATAAAATAGAAGGAAAGTATTTTTCACTTGTTTTCTTATATTTCTTCATCAAGATATGGTGACATCACACTGTGGTTCCAAAAAATGTGAAAAAACAACTAACCCTTAATATTAAAATATCGAAATTCATAGCAGGATCATATATGTTCACTCTTGTAGTGCTAACTAGTTAAACTTACTACTATAGGTTATGGTGGGATGCATGTAAGTATCTCTCCATTCTTAATCAGATGTTTCAGGCTCGTGCCTTGAGAATGGTTTTGCCTTTGATAGCGGACGTTTTATCTGTCAAACGGATACCGATCATCAGGTGAAAACCAAAAAAAGAGTTGCTATCTGTAATTGTGGATTACTATGTCAATGAATAAAGCAAATTATTTATGGGAGCGACTAGAAAAGGAGTGCAAAGTTCAAAATATAGAGTTTCTATTCCAAATTAAAGTGTTACTATTTGAAAATGATAGGTTGTAAAAATCGTACGCAGTCCAAGTAGTCCTTGTCTCCTTTGCATTACTTGTTATCCGAATATGTAGTTATAAAGATCGTTGTTACACAAAATAAGACATTTCTTTTAAGTGATTGATGGCTTGAAATTGATTAATATATGCCTATTGACATTTGACAGAACTACTCTTTTAATCAACTTGAAGTGCGTACCTTTTATCCGTTTGAGCGAGAGCCCTTCCCATGAGACTCTCGGATTATTATGGCCGACTTTCGTCTTTGTTCGGCCGGTCAGTCCCAAGTGACGCATGCTTATACCATTATGCTCAGGAACAAAATCTTAGCTTGAGCCTACCTTCGCAAACCTCGATTACTTTTTAGGAGACATCCACTCAAAATTCTCGTTATCAGCCCCAAGAAAAGCTTAAAAAAATTGATAAAAACTTACTTGCATCAGGTGATTACACATTATTGCTAAGTCATAATTAATTAATATACCTTGTAACCTTAATTTTTGACTTAACCATAATAAAGTAGTATGATTTGGTGTAAACGCCAGGTAAAAATAAAATTTGTACTAAGGAGGCCTACCAAACTTTCTTTTCGTCATGCATCCGATATACAAAACTTACTGATGGGTTTCAACTGAATCACGGTGGCTAGAAAATTTTACTATGTATATTGGTTAAAACATCTATCTGTGTGTGTATAAATCAACTATTGAATCCTCTAAGTATAATAGAGTACCATTCTTTTTGAATTTCCTTGATGAATTTTTGCCTCCGCCATTAGGTTCGATAACTATATTCACGTCAGGTAAATCTACTAAAAGGGTAATGCACTCCTGACCAAATAATTCTTTATTTTAGAACCTAAACTCGAAACCCCGGATCAAGGGCGAAGGAATAACCCCACAAGTACACAACTAGCACATTAGAAATATTCATGCTTCTTAATGAAAATAGAAAGGTGGTGGTTGATGGCTTCTCTACAAGTTGGAAATAGTTAGCTAGCTAGAAGAACTTTGTGATCATAGACCATAGGGTTTGACAAAAAAAAAGAAATAGGGACAGATTACGACTTGCACATATAATATAATGGATACTCTATTAATATGCACTAAATGGAAGAATTTGGTTAATTTCAAATTACAATCATTTAAAACACTTCGTACAAACACAAAATAAACAATGTAGAAATTTCAAAACTCTTGTTAGAAAAAGATTTAACATATATTATACCTTGTAGATATTCATTCTTATAATTACATTACCAAAAAGAAAGAGGAAAACATGGTTCAATAGAGGATTTTATTTCGACCAAAGGTTGTTCCAGAAAATAACTGTTTTGGACCAATTTACACTCATGTTGACAAAAGAAATAACAACCTGGACAAAAAGGAAAGGTCAAAAAAGCACGATGTCTAATCCCAGACTTGAAAAGGCAAGTTTAGTTGTATTGTAATACCTATAAGCTAGCAAACTTTCATTGGACATTACCTAAAATATCGAGAATATTGCTAGCTAGTTACAAACTCAAAAGCACTGGATATATATATATATATATATATAAGGTTCTTGTCATACGAAAATAACATTTAGTCTCTTTCCAAAAGAAAGTGATAGTGACTTAGAAGGTGATTAATACCAAAATATAGTAGTAGTACCATTTTACATTCTTTGTAACAACTTGCAGTTATTCCACAAGGATTTAAGTTGATAAAATGAAAAAAAAATTCTTATATTTGGGGGTTGGACTCAAATGGTCTTTTAAATATACACCCGAGCAGTTTTAGTCCTTTATGTTTACTAAAATTAAACACTTCTGGTCTGTACTATTATTGTTAAAACATATGACGGTGTTATCTTTGATGGAATTGGGTTTATTTTTTAAACTGAATAAACTATCAGGACGAATTTCTCCAATATCATTTCCCCATTTTGAACCTTAAGAAAAATATTATACAATGTAACTAATACATCTTTTGCTTCCTTCGAGCCTCAATTATATGAAATAGCGAATGAATCAACGTATATATTTCATTCGAATCCTCAATAGCACCTTTGTTGTAATTTCATATTTAAGGATTTTTTCTAAGGTACAAATTGGGAGAATTAATAAGAAGAAGATTGTATGTATGGTTTTTTTTGGGTCAACGGCTCACATGCTTCTCACGAGTCAATTCTGTCAAAGTTTACTATTGTTAACGGAGACACAAAATGCTCAATTTTGATGAACATAAATGATTAAAAATGCTCAAGTGCATATCTAAAGGACTCTTTTACACCAATACCGAAGTTTATAAAGGGACTAATTTTGTTATTTTCTAGATTTAAGTTATATAATTTTATAGTGTAAAGCTGTTTTACATTATCAAATTTTTGTCACGTGGTTAATAATTTTTTTCTAATCAAGTTACCAATTAATATTCATATTAAATATTTATTATATGCAATTACTATACAAAAATTATTGATCACATAAATATATTTAATAGGAATTTAAACTCGTTTCACAAGTCCTACTCGTTAAAAATATCAGCTTAAGAGTCAAGACTAGCTTAATAACAAGACCCCACAAACTTTGCAACTAGCATATCATGGAAAAGCATTTTTAAGTTGGGGAAATTTGGGAAACTGATGGCTTATCTGAAAGCTAGAAGAATTTTTTAGGTGACCATAGACCATATAGAGTTTGAAAAGTGATAAGAAATGGACATACTGTGTCCGCTTGGGCAGCTCAATTGGTTTCAAGGGGGATATTTGGAATAAGAGACCAAGGATCGAATCCCGTCAGCGGCAGTGTGGGGGTTTCTTCTTGAAATAAAGGAGGACCCCTTGTGCCTTGGCTGATAGTCTAACCTTTGAAATCAATTGAGTCACCATGATTTACCTCCTTCACAGACCTGTCGGACCGGGGTGTGGGGGCTCCTGGGGTGGGAGATTCCACCTTTTGGAATAAGAAATGGACATACTGTACTTCATTTGTTACACGAAAGTTTCTAAAGCATCTCATCTTAAGAACAACTGCAAAGGTTCTCATCGAATATTGAAAGTTAATGAAAATGTTATAAACTGAAAAGGATGCATCGTAAAAGATTATATTGGAATGACAAGTAACCTTTCATTTTCAATAAAAAAAGAATTTGGTTCGAGCCCTACAATAAAGTCATCTTTTATAGGAACCAAAATAAATGGCTGAATGGAGGCAGTTTTTCAGTCCCCTCCCTCACCTATATAAACACCCCTTACACCATTGTTGAGACACATAGATGATACACGAAAATACAGAAATATACACAAGCAAAAACAGTTATTCGTACAACTTCCAAGCATCATTTCGTTACTCAATATTCTTCACGGTAGCACTTGAGTTTCCTTTGCTCAAGTGTTCCATTGCTGTTTTATCTTGGGAGACAAATTGTCCAGGACGTATAAATGATACATACGGGGCAATATTGTCTTAAGGACAGAGTGCCACACTCGACTCAACAAAAACAGTTTCCAGTTTTTCTTGTGCAACAATTGTAATTTCAGATTTCTAGTTGAATTATTGAATCTTTGTTTATCCTTTCGAATACTTGTAATAGTTATATACTTCCCGTACTGCTTTATAAAGTACAACAGAGTAAAAACTCCCAACAATATTACATACACTAATATATTATAAAGAAGTTTAACACCGTAAATTAACCTGTGGTCTCATAAGTTTTCCCAAACAGCTACAGAAAATTGGTTTATTATCTTGGGATTATTTAATACTACCAACATATATAACCCGTTCTTTGAAGAGGGTGTGTAGTTTTTAGGGGTGACGTAAGTGGTAAACATTATATACAGTCGTAAAATTCAAATTGTATACACTGACAAAAAAAATTTACACTAGCAATAATGTTAAAAAATAATTGCAGCTTAGTTATTACTTAGTATTTTTTTATTATAATATTCATGCTAATATATACGTGTTTAAAAGTGAAAAATAGGAATGATAATAAGAAGTGAACACAGTAGAAAGGGAAACTAACACTAAAAATTTCAAGTGGACGGCACATGAAGAATAGAGAGATAGTGGAGACAAGAAGAATAAACAACTAATATGCAGTAAAGGAAGACAAAGTGGACATATATATATATCATAGAGAATAACTGTGTTATAATGGTGGTTTAGTCAACCGCAAGCCATCACTATAACTACTACATAGCATATATCTTTAGTCTGTCTATATTGCTATAACTGCTACATAGCATATATCTTTAGTCTGTCTATATACAATACAACAAATAAAAAAGAACAATACATATTTATGAGGAAGAATTTAATTTATTCACACTGATAGTATAATTTTTTTTTTATTCAAATAGTGAACATTAACATGTTACACATAGTATGTATCCTGCATGCATTATTTTTCCGGTTGCTAATCTCATTTTTTTTTTAGTTAATCATTGATAGAATAGGCAAATATATTTAGTCATAATTATATATATTCTGTATATGGTAGATGAATATTTTAGATATTACTTACCGTAATTGTAGCCTAGGATTATGCTTGTATTTTAGTATATGTACTATGACTTTGGAATGAAATAACCAAGGAAGAATATTTCTTACATGGTATCAGATTCTAGTGAAAGTTCCTAAACCCTAACTTCTCTCTATCTCAAACCGTCGCCCCCCTTCCTTGCGCGCCGCCGACCTTCCTTCTTGTTCGACAGCCATGTCTGACTCGAAATCCAATTTTCACCCAGCCCTAGCTGTTTCCAACATCAAATCTCATATCTCCATCACCCTTGAGATGGAAAACGTTCATTATGCGACATGAGCAGAACTTTTTAAAATCCATTGTAGTTCACACCGGGTTATCCATCACATAATTCCATCGGAAAAAGGCAAGCCGAAAACCGATGATGAGAAAGAATTATGGTTGACCCTTGATGCGACTGTCCTCCAGTGGATCTACGCCACAATTTCGAGTGATTTACTACATACTATTCTTGAGCCTGATTCCACGGCTATGGAAGCTTGGGATAGTTTACGTGACATAATCCAAGACAATAAGAATTCCTAGGCCGTCACACTTGAGTAGGAATTCTCCACCACTGATATGGCGGATTTTCCCAATGCGTCCACATACTGTCAATGGCTCAAGGTTCTGTCAGACCAACTCAAGAACGTCGGGGCGCTGGTAACTAAAAATTGGTTCGTGTTACAAATGGTTGTCGGCCTCACTGACGTATATAGTGGAGTAGGTACGCTCATCCACCAAAGCAATCCTCTTCCGCCATTCTACCAAGCTCGTTCTATGCTCATCCTCGAAGAAGCGAATTTTGCCAAGAAGACAACCATCGTGTCAAATTCCGCATTGGTTGCCGCTCCGTCCGATGAGAGTTTGTCACAATTTGAAAATTTGCCGCCAAATCGTGGCAAGAAGGGACGAAACGACGGTAATGGGAGCAAAAATTACTGCGGTGGTAGAAAAGGCGGCGGCAACTGCCACGGAGGAGGTGGCAGCAGTGGCGGCGGCTAGCAACAACAACCAGCCCAGTGACAGCCGCCATCCCAGTGGGGCAGTGGGCCGATACCATGGGCCTGGCAGTGGCCCTGGGGCGTGCCTCACTGCTCATATCCGTCGGAAATTAGGCCAGTCCCATACCTAGGCAAGCAGTCCAGGCGCAACGGACCAACATCAAGCCCAATCAACGACTGGTATTCTTGGGCCACTGCCGAGCCTGTGGCAGCATGCCCACTCAGCAGTGACGACCCCGACAGATATCGAGGGTGCGATTCACATTCTTGGGTTTAATCCGCCTGACGTAAATTGGTACATGGACACTGGTGCAACATCTCATATGACCTCCTCACAAGGTAATCTCTCGTCCTATTTAATTTGAGCAATAATCGTGGTATAATTGTCGAAAATGGTCATTCAATTCCAATTCGTGGTTATGGTACTACAAACTTGTCTCCCCCAAACCCACCGTTAACTTTAAAAAATATCCTTCACGCTCCTTAATAAATTAAAAACTTGATTGTTAGAAAATTTACCATTGATAATTGAGTTTATGTTGAATTTGATCTTTTTGGATTTTCAGATGGGGATGCGTCTAATGAGATGTGATAGTTAAGACGAGCTATATCCAATCACCATAACCACACATCAAGCCACATTATCATCCACTTTTACAGCTTTAGCTCATTCTTTAAGGCATGAACGTTTAGGTCATCCGGGAGCGCTTGTTTTTGCATCCCTTAAATAAAATAAATTTATTGAGTGTATTAGAACTCGCAGTTCTCATATTTATCGCTCATGTTCTCTTAGAAAACATGTTAAGTTGTCTTTTGTTGCTTCTAACTCTCGTACTGTTATGCCCTTTGATATTGTCCATAGTGATATTTGGACATCTCCCATTTTGAGCTCTTCGGGCCATAAATATTATCTTATTTTGTTTGATGATTACTCTAATTTTTTGTGTAAGTTTCCTTTGTCTAAAAAGTCACAAGTTGTTTCCACTTTTCTCTCCTTTAAAGCATACATCCGCACTCAATTTGAACGGAATATTAAAAATATTCAATGTGATAATGGTAGAGAATTTGATAATGGGCCATTTTGGTTTTTTTTTTGCAAAACTAATGGTTTGTCGTTTCATCTCTCGTGTCCATATACATCATCTCAAAATGGAAAAGCAAAAAGAAAAATTCGAACCATTAACAACATTGTTAGAACCTTGCTTGCCTATGCATCTCTACCACCATCCTTTTGGCATAATGCATTACAAATGACAACATATCTTCTTAACATACTTTCGAGCAAACAATTAGCCTACCAATACCCTCTCAAAATTTTATACCTAAGGGACCCATCATACTCTCATTTAAGGGTTTTCGGACGCTTATGCTATACTCCATTTCCTTTTACTATGATCAATAAACTTCAACCCCGGTCTACTCCATGTGTATTTTTGGGATATCCGTCAAATCATCATGGTTACAAATGTTATGACTTGTCCTCTAATAAAATCATCGTAAGTCTTCACATAATTTTTTATGAAACAAATTTCCCTTTTGCCAAATTGCATTATTCCGTGCCTTCTACCTATGAATTTCTTGACAATATCATACCCCAATATTTGATCCATAAATTAGCCTCCCAAACATGCCCAACTTTTTCGCGACCCAATTACCGAGCCCAGTGGCTGGCGGCCCAATTGAGCCTCTCGCTGGCAGCCCACTACCGAGAGGCCCAGTGGCTGGCAGTCCGCTGGGTCTTGACCCACATTCAAGCTCGAGCAGCCCAACGACTGTTGGCCCACTGCCCGATAGTCTAGTCACTGCCAGCCTACTTCCGGGCAGTCCATCCTCCTCGTCTAGCCTAAATCCAATTCCGGCCCAACGACCAATCACTCGTAGTCAACACGAGATTTTTAATCCAAACAAAAAATCCGGTCTTTACACCCATGTTGCCAAGTCACCACTGCCTCATAATCATGTGTCTGCCCTTAATGACCCAAATAAAAAAATAAATACGGATAATGAATTTAATGCTCTTATTAATAATAGGACGTGGGATTTGGTGTTCCCTCCTCTTGATGTTAATGTCATTCGGTTTATGTGGATTTTTAGTCATAAAGAAAAACCCGATGGTACATTTGAGAGGCATAAAGCCCGTCTTCTATGTGATGTGAAGAAATAACAGGTTGGTGTGGATTGCGATGAGACTTTCAGTCCGATGTTCAAACTGACAACTATCCGCACGGTCCTCAGTCTGGCTCTTTCGAAGGCATGACCGCTTCATCAGCTTGATGTAAAAAATGCCTTCGTGCACGTAGAACTCAATGAAACAATGTACATGTATCATATCATGGGGTACAGAGACCCTACGTATCCTAATCATGTGTGCCTGCTGAGGAAATCTTTGTATGGGCTCAAACAAGCTCCTAGGGCCTGATACAAGAGGTTTGCAGATTATGTTTCACATATTGGGTTTTTTAACAACAAGTGTGATCATTCTCTATTTATATACCGTCAGAGTAATGATATCACTTACATTCTTTTGTATGTGGATGATATTATATTAACTACCTCATCTGATGCTTTTCGCAAATCTATCATGTCACTTCTTGGCTATGAGTTTGCAATGAAAAATCTAGGGCCACTGAGTTACTTCTTGGGAATAGATGTGACACGTCATGCATGCGGTTTATTTTTATCCCAAAAGAAGTATGCAAAAGAGATCGTTGAACGAGCTGTCATGTCATCGTGTAGGCCGTCCTCCACTCCGATTGATACTAAACTGAAGTTGAGTGCTTCTTCCAGCAAGCCATATGCTGGTCCATCACATTACCGCAACCTTGCAGGGGAACTACAATATCTCACTTTTACGAGGCCCGACATCTCTTATGTTGTGCAACAGGTTTGTCTATTTATGCATAAACCGATGGAGGATCACATGCATGCTCTCAAATGCATTGTGCGGTATATTCAGGATACTCTCGATCATGGCTTGCATTTATATCCATCTTCGACGACCACTCTTATTTCATACACATATGTTGATTAGGGTGGATGTCCGGATACCAGACGTTTCACGTCTGGTTATTATGTCTTTCTTAGTGATAATTTGGTGTCTTGGTCCTCAAAACGGCAAGCGACCTTGTCGAGATCCAGTGCTGAAGTAGAATACCGATGAGTTGCTAATATGGTGTCTGAATCTTGTTGGCTACGGAACCTCTTTTGGAGCTTCACTGTCCGATTCTGAAGGTGACATTGATTTATTGTGATAATGTTAGTGCGATTTATCTCTCAGAGAATCCGGTTCACCATCAACGCACTAAACAAATTGAGTTGGATATTCACTTTGTTCGCGAGAAGATTGCTCGTGGACAAGTACGTGTCTTACATGTCCCTTCACGTTATCAGATTGCCGATATTTTTACAAAAGGTCTTCTGCTGGTTTTATTTGAAGACTTTCGGGACAGTCTCAGCATACGCCGACTTCCCGCTTGGACTGCCGGGGTGTGATAGAATAGGCAAATATATTTAGTCATAATTAGTCATAATTACGTATATTCTGTATATGGTAGATGTATATTTTAGGCATTACTTACCGTAATTATATCCTAGGATTATGCTTGTATTTTAGTATATGTACAATGACTTTGGAATGAAATAACCAAGGAAGAATATTTCTTACCATCATAGCTAACTTCTAAACTGGGAGGATGTTGAACGTGGAGAAGACACAACTAAAGTTTATACCATCAGATAACTAGTTTTTTCATTCTTAATTAGAGGTCTTGGATTCGAACTCTGAAAATTAAATCATTTTGATAGGAAACGGCTTATCCTCAAAGTGGACTTTCCGTTACGAAATCATATTAATCGAATCACAAAGCGAGTACTGAATATAGATAGAAAAAGAAATAACTAAAGTTTACTTCTTTTCCTGTATTTGGTTAGAACGAAGAAATTTCATCATGGTGACATGGATATATATTTAAAAGATCCCACTCGTTATGGTTTATTAATTGGTGCCATTCGTGCACGTATGGTATGATTTTCTTCTGCCATAATTGAAAATCAGATCTTATTTAAAAATGGTTGAAGAAAAACAACAACAAGAAGAATTTTTTTGACAAGAATAATTGAAGAATCGTTCTTCAGAATAAGAAAAAGCCACTCCAAAAAAGAAAAAGCCAATCCAAAAACATTTTTTAACTATCTTCTCATGCTTACCATAAAATCATTGAATTTTAAATATTTTATCAAGTATCTTACAATTTATTTTTTGGTCCAATCGAACTCCTAATCTATAGCAATGCAATGGTAGGATATATTGAAGCTGAAACTTAATTAGTACTATATTTAATTTAATTAAATGGGAATTATTCTTTCATGAGAAGAGAGTGTCTTGGTCAAAAGTGATCATATTCCTGTTGGAATCTTTGTTTTGTTGGGGGGTTTGTTGATCAATTTAAATATTACTTCTTTTGCATTTTGATCAAAAGTGTCTTTTGCATTTTGCTCATTCCATGTGTCACTGTTTCTCTCTCAAAAATTAAGTTAAAGTTACTCAAATGTTACCATAAGAAGAATAGAGCTATCAATTTAGTATGGGAAAAGGGTCAAATTTGCCCTTCAATTATGTTTTATGAAACACATTTGCCCCCGTTAAACTTTGAGATCAAATATACCCTTACCGTTTGCAAACTTGTTAAATTTACCCTCATTTGGATGGAAAGTGATGTGTACGCCACGTTGGATTCACATGGGCAGATATTAAACATAACCCTAACCCTACCTAACCAGCCCCCGTCGCCCTCCCCCTCACCCGCTACATCATCGCCGCCATCACCACCTTGGAACACAACCTAAAAATAACATTCTGCACGAGCTATGAATTTCTATATCCAAACAAGGAGAAATTACAAGCTTATCTTCTTATTTGTTTAACTTTCTTACATATCTCATGTTATTTCTTTCTTGCTCTTGATTTTGGCCTTAGCTTCTGGGTCCGAATTAAATTTTTAATTTTGATTCCAGTTTCTTAGTAACTTCCTATAGCTTAAAATCCTTCATTTTTCCAGCAAAGAAGGTGGCGTGGCGGTGGTGGCAGTTATGAAAAAATGATGGTGGTAGAAGAAAGACGTGGCTGAAGAAAAGAAAGGGAAAGAGAAGAGTGGCGAGCAGCGGTGCGGTGGTGGTGTGAAGCTCGTCAGAGCAGTGACGGGGAAGAGGGAGATGAGCGACGGGATGGTGGTTTGGCTGTTTGTCATTGGTGGGTGTGACAGAGCTGGTGGTCCAGCATCACAGTCATTGTGGAGGTGGTGGTCGACGTTGTGGTGGTGGTGGTTGGCCGGTTTGACGTCGAATGGGCTGTTCGGTTGTTGGTTCGTGGCATATATAGTGTTTATCGGTGGTTGCGAAGCAACAATGAATGTGGGGAGTTGTGATTCGCCGAAGACGATGATGACGTGGTAGGCCCGCTCGTAGATCTGCCCGGAGTTTGATGGGGTTCACCAGAGTGTTTGTTGGTCGCTGTGATGTTGTTTGATTTATGGTGTAGTTGTGCTGGTATAATGGTAGTGGTGTATGCAATGGGGGTGGTCGGCGTTGGTTGTTGGAGGTCGGAGTGGTGGTGCGGTTGTGGTTGCTAGAGGAGTGTTTGTTGGTGGCTGTGATGGTACAAGGGTCGTTTGGTTGTTGAAGCAGTGGGGTGGCGATGTGGTGTGGTAACGGTGGTTTGGGTAGTGGGGTGAAGGGCGGCGGCTCGTCGATGATGGCGGTAGAGCGGCGGTTGTTTGGTGTGGGTCCCACATGTCATGTGTTTGATTGTCCTCCACGTGGATCCAACGTGGCGTACATATCAACTTTCCATCCAAATGAGGGTAAATTTAACAGGTTTGTAAACGGTGAGGGTATATTTGATCACTTTAAAGTTTAACGGAGGGCAAATGTGTTCCATAAAACATAGTTGCATGACAAATTTGACCCTTTTCCCATTTAGTATTAAATGAGACCAAGATGGTACGATAAAGTGACTAAAAATTCTACTAGTATCTTTTTATATGGTGCAAGCTTTTTAACATGCACAAGAAAATGCTTCAAATTAAGTCTTCCTATTACACCACTAAGGTTGTGGTGGGATGAATATGATTTGAGGCGGAGACAAGATTTGATGTTTATGAGTTCAGGATCTTAGTTTTTTAAAGTTACTGGGTTCTAAATTATTAATTTGTAAAGTTCAATGAATTTTTAATACAAATATAAGGTTTGAACCAAAGCTACTAGGTTCAGCCAAACCATCACCCGATGAGCTAGCTCCACCCCTGAATATGATCCCTCCACCCTTAATCAAAAGTTTCGAATTGATTCGAGCCTTGAAAAAGAAAAAAAATATGGCAAGAAGCGATTCTCTCTTTAGTCCGCATTAAGCGACGCAAACTTGAATTAGTCGGTAGCATCAGAATGAGTATTACCAGACACCAGATGAAAAGCAAAACAAAAGTCTCTCTTTTGCTCTAAATAATTTAGTGTATAAATTTCACTTTGAAAAATCGATTTGTTCAATCACATGGTGCTCGAGAGTTAAAAAAAAAATCTATATTTAGTAGTAGAAAAATTCAAACTCAAATATATAATTATGTCTTTTATTAATTAAATCAACTTTTGGTAAACTCTACGTATCGATACACGATGCTTCATTTGAAAGAAAAGAATTCAACATTTATTGATCATTAAAAGGAAGAGCTGTCATAAAAAGATTTCTTTTGTATCATTAGGTCAAATCTATAAATGATTTAAAGATCAATTAATTGAATATAGGACACTAGCCAATGTGATTTTTTTTGAAACATTTGAACTTTATAATACAAGTGATTAAGTTATAAAGTCTTCAATTTGATCTTGGAGTTCATCTATTTTGACAATTAATACACTTTTCCTTACAAAGCATGATGAGTTTATTAGACAAAAAGAGAGATTTTATCACACAAATGGAAGCCGTAAAAATGAATTGTTCCTAACTAAAATAACAATTAAAGACCAAAAATGAGAAACACAAATTACACTAAAAAAAATAAAATTAGCTATGAACTTCGTCACTAATTCACAGTTAAATTTCTTGTAGCGAACAAATGTTTTTGATAATCCATTACTAAATAAAATTAACGATGAATTTTACTGTTTAACTATAAAATTTGCCCATCATTAATTTTTGTTATTTTAGTAATGTTAAAGAGCCATGGAAAAAATGCGAGTCGGTCATTGTAATAATCCATCTTTTTTTATTCTTTGAAGATACTTATTGTTTCTCTTTGGGGTTCACAAGCAAAGTTTTATCTTACTTTTATTTTGATAGGTGTCAGAAGAAGCAAAGAAAACTGTATTTATTTTATTATCACTTATAGAAATAATGGAGTCACACCTTTTCCTAACCTAATCAGAGGTTAATTAAAGATGGTATAATTCTAGCTAATCAAAGAAAAGGTTTTTTTGGGCATATTTCTAAATGAATCTCCCATAAACTTTTTAGTAAAGGAGATAGCTTGTCATTTCATTTCATTTCATTAATAAAAGATGGTGGCAACTATTAATTAAATAAATAAAGTTGCTTCTAAAAAGATGCTAATCAAGCTTTGGAAGGTGGTTTTTTAATCTGTGCTTACTACCTAGAAAGCATGTATTTGGCTTAATCATGCAATAAATACAAATGAATAAATGCTTGTTAACCGTGGAGCGATGCAGTGAGATGGATAAAACTCCTCGGTCATTAATTAGAAACTTTGGTTTTGAGCCCTGGTATTGAGGAAAATCTCGTAATAATAGTTGTACTTTTGAAATAACTATTATAATGGAGTTTCAAATTATAATCTCCATTATTACAGTCAAAAGGGCTACAAGTGAGTATTTATAAAATTTATCCAATTTTTTTAGTAGGGAGCACTGCAGCAGGTAAAATTCACAAATAATAACTTCCCAGCTTTTGTAGTTGGAGAATAGTCAATTTTTTAGAGTTTCAACTTTTACGAGTGAAACTTCAGGATATAGTCATGGAATTTCACTTACGAAAATTGAAATTGCAAGACAATAACTATTTTGCAAAGATAGGGCCGAACAATGGCCAATTGACGCTATTTCTCGGAGCACTTCTCCTTAAAATGACCATATGCGGCCTAATCTGAAATACTCGAGGAAGTAGGTTTCAGATATCAAATTATTAAAATAATAAAAAGAATAAATGCTTCTTTAGGTGGTTTCTTTTACTTAGTTCTTTTTGGTTTTATTACTCGCATTTGAGTTGTACATTGAAAAGCATATCTTTGTCTTGTCAAATACTTCTGAGCAAAGAAAATGTACTTAGCAAAGACAACTAAAAAATGTGGATTGTGGAGACATATATATTTTTATTTTCATTTTACAAATATAAATTAATATTAATTTTTTATTATGAGTAAGCAAAATCACAATGAGGTCACAAGAAAATGTCAATAAAAAGACATTCTGCCGACCACATTCTATCAAGGGCTCAAATAGTTTTAGCAAATTATGATTATATATATATATATACACTTGATTTGACAGCACAGAAAAGGTTTGATCAATATAATTTATGAGGTTCTTTTTAATTTTTTATTACTAATAATATTTTACTGTATATCTCCTAGCCTCTACGGTTTGAAATTCCTTGACTGAACTTTTCTGATAAATTATAAAATAAAAAGGTCCCATGTTCTTCAATAACTTTGCCACTTAAAGAATTCAAAAACAATTTGTTCTCTAGTAGTTAAATATTTTGTAGCTTTTCTTGTCCAACGGAGAGAAATTATTCAACAAAGGGTTAAATAATGTTACGCTAGTAGTTCATAAATTAATTATAACAATGAGGAAGCTAATTACAATTATGATTGCTAGCATTTCTTTTGTTAGTGCACCATAGTACATTTGCTACATATAGTCAAAAATCTAATTATCTCTTTCTGCAGTCTTTTTTTTCTCTCCACGATTAAGAAAAAATCACATTTTTACATTCTAAAATGACATTAGTGTGCGAGCCGAGGGGCTCTCGGAAACAATCTATCTAACCCATAAAGACAAAGGTAAGATTTGCGTTCATCTTACCCTCTGCAGACTCCACTGTATGGGATTACCCTGGGTATGTTGTTGTTGTAAAATGATATTAGTGTGCATCATTCTCTTTGATGAGTTTAAGTTTTCTCAAGATGGTGCAAAGTTTGCATGCTTATTAAATATTTCATGTTATTTATTCTTCTAACTAAAGTTTGCAAATAAATGAGCTCTAGCCAAAATACAAGAAGGAAAAAAGAAGAAAAATACCACAACAAATTAAAATGAGCAATGAAATTAAAATTTAGATATTTCACTAATGTGTAGAATTGTATACCCTATATACAATATATATATAGGGTATACAATGTGGAATCCTTATACAATAGGGATCCTATATTTACCATAATTACATAAGACTAAATATGGCTAAATAATATTGTATACATTCTAATACACCCCCTCAGTCTGAGCGGGAGGAGGCCGGACGCTAAGACTGAATTTGAAGTCAAGAAATAGTTGTCTAGGAAAGCCTTTTATGAATATATCTGCATATTGATAAGAGGAGGGCACCTGCAATACCTTGACATGATCGAGTGCAACCTTCTCACGAACAAAGTGGATGTCCATCTCAATATGCTTGGTTCACTGATGTTGAACCAGATTATGAGATAGATAGATAGCGGATATGTTATCACAATAAACCAAATATACCTTACATAACGGACACTGAAGATCTAAAAGAAGGTTTCGGAGTCAACCGATCTCAGCAACAACATTAGCAACACCTATGTACTCTGCTTCTGCACTCGAACGTGATAATATGGTCTGTCTCTTGGTAGACCAAGAAATGAGATTATCATCCAAGAATACACAATAGCCTGAGGTGGATCGTCGCCTGCCCAATCATCATCTGTATTTGACAACAACATGGTCGGTGCTGAGGGGTATAGATGCAGTCCATAATCAAGTGTGCCCTTAACGTATCGAATGATACGTTTAAGGGTAGTAAAATGAGGCTCACTGGAGGCATGCATGAATAAGCATACTTGCTGCATGACATAAGCAATATCAGGCCTGGTGAAAGTAAGGTACTGTAGTGCACCTGCAAGACTCTAGTAGAGAGTGGGATCTGACACTGGATTACCATCCAAAGTACCAAGCTTTGATTTAGAGTCAACTGGAGTGGACATGATTTTGCAATTTGCCATTTTAGCTCTGTACACAATCTTCTCTGCATACTTACGCTGACAAAGAAACATAATATCTGCAGATCTAGTCATTGAAATCCCCAAAAAATAGCTCAACTTCCCCAAGTTAGTCATATCATATTATGTTTTGAGCAATGCAATGATCTCATTTTTCAACAACTCAAATGATGCAGTAAGCACAATATCATCCACATACAATAATAAGTATGCAATGCTACTACCTCTATGAAAAATAAATAGAGAATTATCACAGTTGCTGCATACAAACCCAATCTGCATGATATACTGCGCAAAGCGATCATACCACGCTCTAGGGACATGTTTCAAGCCATAAAGGGACGTACAGAGACGACATACATACTGAGGGGCTGCATGATGAACAAAACCGGGCGGTTGATGCATGTAAATAATTTATTTTAAATCCCCATGTAGAAAGACATTCTTTACATCAAGCTTATGAATGGTGGCCGGTTTAACAACCGAACTGAAAGTCTCACCACAGTCAATACCCTCCTGCTGATTTGTGTCATTAGCCACAAGTCTTGCTTTATATCTCTAACGGTCACCACTGTCTCTGTATTTGTGACGAAAAAGCCACATGCATCGGATCACATTCACCCCCTCCGGTTGAGGAACCAAATCCCAAGTGTGTTGTTTCGTTAAAGCATTAAATTCTCCGCACATGGCCGCATTCCAATTTGGGTCTAATTTTGGACTTTTGAGAATTGGAGATGTGGTTTGTGTATATATGATAAATTGGACTTTGGGTTTGAAAATCTCGTGTTGTTCACGGGTTGCCATATGGTGTGTGGGGCAGGGGCAGGGGCAGGGGCAGGGGCAGGATGGGTATTTTGGAGGGGTGCAAACTGGGTTAGTGGCGAGTCAGGGGATGGGGTCTGGGTTGTGGTTGGCAGTTCCGTAATAGTGACAGGGAGATGTGGGCTCGGCACCGGTAACTGGGTGAATGTGGCTGAGTATCGATTTAGGTTGATGGGTTGAGGAGGGGTCGGTGTTAGTTCTAGTTCAGGCGACGGTGACGATGTGAGGTTGATTTGATGAGGTCGTCGAGGGGTGGTGTCTGGGTTCAGGTTGTCGATAAGAGGGCTGAGGATATGCAGATGGTGGGTTTGGCGACACGAGTAGCCGGTGAATGGAGGAGAAGATGATGGGTTCCGTCGTCTCTGTCGGTGAGCGACCTTATAAATGCGCAGGCGGGTTTGGCGACCCAAGTAGCCGACGAGTGGAGGAGACGATGACGGGTTTCGTCGTCTCTGCCGGTGAGCGACCTGACAGGGTGCTGACAGTGACAACGTGGGTAGGTGGCAATGGAACAATGGTTGTAGTGGTGGTACGGACTGATGCCGGTGATGGGAGACTATCGGTAGGGGCAATAGCGGGAGGTGATGGTGACAGGATGTGGGCTGCTACCGAAACAGTAGTAGCATGTCGGAGAGCTTGGTGGACAAGCGGTGATGTGTCCGAATCATCAAGAAATTTGTAATTAGTGACTCGAAATTTTTGAATGTTTTCAAATGGAAAAACATACTCGAGGGGAGAATTGGGTGGATTTTGGGATAAAATAGGCGGGTTGACGGACTGGCTAGCAGGCAGTGGGCCTGCTGGCCCAAGACTGGAAGCAGGAACATTTTCTGGACCGACAATAGAGGCAGAGCTGGGCTGGATCGTCGGCCCAGTTACTGGAGGGCTCGGAATGGGTGACAATACTATATGTTCATCGGGCAATGGGCCCGCTGACGAATTTTGGGTGTGGGATACGTCCGATAAATGGTGGATAATATACGGTGATACATCGTCATCAAAAAATTTATACGAATTAGGCCCGGGACTATTTACTTTTGCAAAAGGAAATTGAGTTTTATAAAAAATAACATGGAGACTAATGATGATTTTATTAGATGATAAATCAAAACATTTGTAACCATGATGATTAGACGGATAACCCAAAAACACACAAGGGGTAGAACGGGCCTGAATTTTGTTAATTGTGGTGGACGGAAAGAGAGGATAACATAAGCACCCAAAAACCATAAGATGCGAATACGAAAGAGTTTTATTATATAAGATTTGAAGAGGGGTTGAATATGTCAAACCCCTGGTAGGAAGTATTTCAGAAGATATGTAGTCATTTGTAGAGTATGATGCCAAAAGAAAGGGGGCACAGAAGCATGGACCAATAAAGTTCGGACGATGTTATTAATGGTTCAAATTTTTCGTTCAGCTTTTCCATTTTGTGAGGACGTATGAGGACAAGAAAAATAAAAATTTATTCCATTAGTATCACAAAAATCCCGAAACATCCCATTATCATATTCTTTGCTATTATCACATTGAATATTTTTTATTTCCCGGACCAAACTGGGTACGGATGAATGTTCAAAATTTTTAAAAGGTGAAACACACCTGAGATTTTTTCGCTAAGGGAAAAGTCCATAAAAATTAGAAGAATCATCCAAAAAAAAACTTAATAACGATGGCCCAAGGAACTGAGAACAGGAGATGTCCATAAGTCGCTATGAATAATATCAAATGACATTAAAGTGGGAGAAACAGAGTCTACAAACGGTAATCTAACAAGATTTTCTAGAGAACAAGATTGACAAATTGGAGTACGACGCGTACCCTTACAAGAAATAAAATTATTTTTATGTAAAACAGAAATAATCGATGACCCTGGGTGACCCAAACGTGCATGCCATAAGGAAGGAGCGATAACTGCAAAAGTAGATGTCAATGTTTGACTCGAGAGACCGGATGTGGGTGTGATATGATAAATATCTCTCCTACTATCACACTTCATGAGAGTAATCCCCTTCTTGAAATCCTTCACAGAAAAACCAAAAGGATCAAATTCAACAGAAATAAAATTATCAGTGGTAAGCTTCCAGACAGACGCCAAGTTTTTAATTAATTTAGGGGCATGAATGACATTTTTCAAAACAAGAGGTGGATGAGGGGGAGACAAAGTTTTATGACCGTAACCACGAATTGGAATTGAATGTCCATTACCAACAATTATGCCACGACTGTTGCTCAAATTGGAATAAGATGAAAGAGTACCTTGATCGGATGTCATATGGGTAGTGGCACTGGTGTCCATGTACTAATTCGGGTCCGAAGGATTTAAACCAAGTGTGTGCATCGCAGCTTTAATATCGATTGGAGTGGGGCCATTGCATGGTGGGTCATGAGGCCGAGGCCCAGCACACTTGCTGTCCCGGCCATCAACTGCGTCGAAACCGATTAGGCGATTCTGAATCGTTGGGCCTGAAGGGCTGGCCGGCCGAATGCCCATGGTACGAAGGTCCCAAAAAATATGGGTTGTTGTCACACTGTCCACTGGCCCAGCTCCACTGCCAGGGGGTCCATGGCTGGGACCAGTGGGGCTGCGGCCCACTGCCACCTTGCCGTGCATCGCCTCCATTGTTCTGGCCACCTCCCCCACTGCTGGAACCACCGCGTTTACCCCTGCGATTTTTGCCATTATTCTTCCGAGTATTCTTGTTGCCTCCGTGAGCACGATTTTGGCCCGAATTATCAATAAAACCTGGAGAATTAGTGGAGGACGTCATCATGACCATATGACTAGCGTTGGTAACTGCTTTTTTGGCCAAACCGGCTTCTTCGAGCGTATGCATGGAACGAGCATGATAAATTTGAGAAAGAGGACCGCTCTGACGAAGAAGCGTGCCAACACCACTATAGGCCTCAGATAGGCCTGCAACCATTTGTAGCACCAAACTATCATTCGTAACGGCCGCGCCAATGTTGCGGAGTTGGTTCGCCAATTCCTTCAACCTTTTGCAATAAGCTAAAAAGTTTGGGAAATCTTTCATATTGACGTGGGAGAATTCCTGTTCAATAGTAACAACTCTAGAATTTTGATTATCTTAAAATATATCACATATTCTATCCCAAGTAGCCTTCGCCGTAGCGTCAGGCTCAATAATCATTTGCAATAGGTCGGTAGATATAGTGGAGTAAATCCACTGAAGAACAGTAGCATCAAGGGTTGTCCATAACTTAGGATCATCCCCGGGTTTAGGCACCTCAGTATCAGCAGGATCTACGGGGATAATATGATGGAGGACTTGATGCGAGCGTACATGAACTTTGAACAGTTCGGCCCACGTCACGTATTGGACGTTTTGTATTTCAAGAACGATAAGAATATGGTTCTTGATGTTAGAAACAGTAAGGGCAGGGTGAAACGTGTTCTTAGCCATATTAGTAACGCAAGACGTGATGGTGGGATTTGGAAAAGAAATTTGGGAAGGGAATTTGCACGGAAACCGAGAGTAGTGGCTCGGATTTCGATGCACGAAGAAGTGAAATTTGGGAGAGAAATTTTTGACCTAGACTTTTGATACCATGAAAGAAATAATCACTTGATTATTCTCATTAATGAAAGAGTATTTATACAATTTACAATTTCCATAATAGGAAATCCTATTCTTTTTCTACTCCAAAAACCTTATTCTACTTGTACAATAATTATACAACTATGATAAGTGTACAACTCTAATTTAACTACAACTAATCTACCAAAAATAGAGCCATTAATCCGTGATATACACGGTATGAATATACCGTGTATACCACAGAATTTACAGCCCATAAACAACGAATATACAACCCATTGCCCGTGATATACACGGTGTATATCCTGTGTATGTAACCAACATGATTCAGAGACCACATTATCTACCCTCGATACTCGGCCTCGGCACTAGAGCGTGATAAAGCCGACTGACGCTTTGCAGACTATGAGACCAAGTTATTACTAAGAAACATACAATAGCAAAACGTATAATATCTGGTGTCTGGACAGCCACCCCAATCATCATCTGTATACGAGACAAGTGTAGACGTCGACGAAGGATATAGATGTAAGCCATAGTCAAGTGTCCCTGGGATGTTCCGAATGATGCGTTTGAGCGCATTCATGTGCTCAACCCTGAGATCATGCATAAACAAACACACATGTTGGATGGCATAAGTAATATCTGGTCTCGTGAAAGTAAGATACTGAAGAGCCCCTGTAAGACTGCGATAGCGGGTCGGATCCTCGTAAGGTGAGCCAGCCGCAACACCCAGATTAGGCTTAGTATCGACGGGAGTGGAAGTAGGAGGTCAAATTACAATTGTTGTGAAAGTTACTTAGACTTGCACGATGACATGCCATCACGCTTAATAATCTCAGCTGCATACTTTCGTTGGGATAAGAACAACCCACCTGCATGCCGAGAAACAACAATCCACAAAGTAACTCAAGGGCCCCAAATCTTTCATAGCAAACTCAGAACTGAGCATGATCATGATAGAATTGCGCAAAGCATCAGTGGAGGCAGTCAATATAATATCATCCACATATAATAAAATATAAGCCAGAGAAGAACCACGACGATATATGAACAATGATTATCAGACATGTTGTGCGAAAACCCAATAGACGAAACATAGTCTGCAAATCTCTTATACCAAGCCCGTGAGGCCTGCTTAAGCCCATACAAGGACTTCTTCAACAAACAGACATGATGAGGATATTTGGGTTGTCGAAAACCCAAGGGCTGATGCATATAAACGATCTCCTTAAGATCACCATGTAAGAAAGCATTCTTCACATCTAACTGATGAATGAGTCATGCCTTAGAAAGAGCCAGACTGACAACCGTGCGAATGGTAGCCGGTTTGACCACCGGACTAAACGTCTCACCACAATCCACGCCTACATGTTGAGTCTTACCATCACCTACAAGACGAGCCTTATGCCTCACAAAAGAACCGTCAGAATTATCCTTATGAGTAAAAATATACATAGACCGAATAATATTAACACCAGAAGGACGGGGTACCAACACCCACGTCTTATTTGCAATAAGAGCATTATATTCGTCGGTCATAACCAATTTTCAATTCGGGTCATTTAATGCGGACACTGGGCTACGGGGTAGAGGAGATTTAAGAACATTAGAATTTAAATTAAAATTTCTTTTCGATTTAAAAAAAACTCCGTTGACTACGAGTGACCGGTCTGAGACTCAGGGGAGAATTAGGTGGATTTTGGGAAATATCGGGACATGTGACGGACTGACCAGCACGCAGTGGGCCTGCTGGCCCAACTCGATAACTGGAACTGATGGCAAAACCCGATACTGGACCAGTTTCGGTATTGGGCTAGGCAACTGGCCCAATTATCAAAACGGGGGCTGAAACTGGCCCAATTATCGAAACGGGGGCTGAAACTGGCCCAATTATCGAAACGGGGGCTGAAACTGGCCCAATCACTAGACTGGAAACAGTGGGGTTAGGCGGAACAGTAGGAACAACAGTCAGTGGGCCCGTTGGTGAATTTTGGATGCGGGACAAGTCTGAAAATGGTGAATAATATATGGAGAGACGGCATCGTCCAAAAAATTAGACGAACTAGGCTCGGGACTACACACGTTAGCAAACGGAAATTAGGTTTCATAAAAAACAATATGACGACTAATCAAGATTTTATTAGACGATAAATCAAAACATTTGTAGCCACGATGATTTGACGGATAACCTAAAAACACACAAGGGGTAGACCGGGCCTGAAGTTTGTTAATTGTGGTGGACAAAAATAGTGGATAACATAAGCACTCAAAGACCGTAAGATGTGAATACGAAGGAGTCTTATTATATAACATTTGAAGGGGGGAAGAATATGCCAAACCTTTGGTAGGAAGAATGTTAAGGAGATAAGTAGCCATTTGTAGAACATGATGCCAAAAGGAAGGAGGTGTGGAAGAATGGACCAATATAGTTCAGACAATATTATTAATGGTACGAATTTTGCGTTCGACTTTTCCATTTTGAGAGGACGTATGAGGATAAGAGAAACGAAAATTGATACCATTATTACCACAAGTCCCGAAACAACCTATTATCATATTCTTTTCCATTATCACATTGAATATTCTTAATTTTCCGTTCGAATTGGGTACATATGAAAGCTCTAAATTTTAAAAAGGTGAAAAGAACGTGAGATTTTTTCACTAACGGAAAAGTCCATAAAAAATTAGAATAATCATCCAAAAAAGAACATAAAAACGATGGCCCAAAGAACTGATAATAGAAGATGTCCATAAACCACTATGAATAATATCAAATGACATTAAAGTACGAGAATTAGAGTCTACCAACGACAATTTAACAATTTTTCCAAAGAACAAGATTGATAAATCGGAGTACTACGCGTACCAAAAATAGAGCAATTAATCCGTGATAATATACCGTGTATACCATGGAATTTACAGCCCATTCAGCAACGAATATACAACCCATTTCTCGTGATATACACGGTGTATATCTTGTGTATATCACGAGTATTTATCAATTATCAGCAAATGTTTCCATACCTCCTTGAATAATTTCTTCATCAGTAGGAGACTCCATCAGTGCATCATTTTCACTAGGATAGTTTAAAATGTCTTCCACATCCATTGCATTTCTATAACCTAAACCATTGATAACTTCATGTAATCCCTGGATGCCTTCATCTTCACCAAGTGGTTGTTCAGTATTCATATATTCGTCTGACCGAATTTTGCAATGTCGAAAACAATTTGCAATAGTTGTTGTTTTCATATCAATATTTCAAGCCGCACTAATAAAATTGATAGCATTCAGCACACTAATTTTGTTTGGACTTGTCTCTCTTGACTCGTAGAGTTGCAAGATGGTTGAATAAAGACGACGTCGATAATGAATTTTCAATGCCCGAATAATTCCAGCATCACATGATTGAATCTTTGAAGTTGTATTTGGAGGCAAGAAAAATAGTTCAACATTTCTCAAGCCTTCAATAACCTTAGGATGGGAATGGCAATTGTCCAATATCAAAAGAACTTTTCTACCATCCATTCGTTTATCAAACCAGCAAACAAATTCTTGAAAAAGTAATCTAGTCATCCATGCTTTCTTGTTAGCTCGATAGTGACAATTAAGGTTATTCAAATTCACGTTTTTATAACATCTAGGATTATCATACTTACCAATTATCCAAAGTGGCACTTTGTCAGAACCGTCGTCATTGCAACAAACAACAACCGTAATCATTTCCTTGTCCTTCTTTCGTCCTTCCAATTGCTTTGTTGCAAGTGAATGATCTGCTTCCAAATGATAAAATAAACCAGTATCATCCTTACTGTAGATATCCTTCCATTGAAACTGATCTCATTTAGCTCGTATACTTGGTAAAGCATCCTCAACATTCTCCATAGCAACTGAACCACTTTCACCAAATCTTCGATAAGATTTAATTCCATGTCTCGCCTTAAACCGTTCTAACCAGCCACTTGAGAAATTAAATCATTGATCAGAGCTTCCATACATTTTTTGCTTTTTGCTTGGACTTGGATCATTTCTCCACTAATATTAAATTTCTCTTGATATTGGAGAAACCATTCATACAACACTTTTTCTAACTCTGAATATTTTGATAACTTGTGCCTCTTGATGTTTTTATTCTTTATCTCCATTGATAAATACTCTGCTGATCTTTTAAGAGTATTTGATATTGTTGATTGGCTGATAGAGATGTTGAACTTTTGCTCCATCCATAACTGCAAATCTTTTTGACTTAAAGTGGGCTGCTCATTTTTATGCTCACATAATGCTATTCTCATTTCATCAGTCAAGGTAGATTTTTTCACTCCTTTCAAATTTGAAGCCATGAAGGAGAAATAAAAGAAAAATCTAGTGATTTGAGAATGAAAAAAAACGTATTTATAGAGTTTGTGTTCATGCATAATATTTAATAATTTCTTTGTTACAATGTACTTTGTTTTATCAATATACAATTCATGCGTTTCATTTTTTGAAATTATTTCTTACAAAATACTTAATTCAAATTTTAGTTTCTCAATTAATAATAAGTAAATATTAATATAACGTTCATGCATGTATTACTCATTTACTAGCTTTTTTGTTAGATAGTTTAACTTAATTTCATCTTTTAGTTTCTCAAGAATTATAATTAATAATTATTAAAATAAAATTCATGCATACGTGATAGTTCATGTTCATCCTTTACTATATTTGTTATATGTACTTAGTTTAATTTTTTTAGTTTTTCAATACATATATTTAAAATTACATGCATGAACCTTAATTAAAATAATAGTGAAAATGTATAATAAAATGCATGTCACACGAAAAATATAAAAATATTATGTAAATGAATAAATATTTATTTATATTTATTCATTTATTGATGAATAAATAACCTAGCTAAATGAATATTTTTTGCTGGTCCCAATAATATTCATTTATCGAGATTATTTTTCAAGATTTTACTGTACAATGTTCATCACTACCCGTGCGACAAGAGCTTGAGTACTAGTGGAGCCAGAAATTCTAGTGAGAAAATTATAAAAAAGATTTAAGTTTATACACTCATTGTAATTTAACTTGGTAAAGCAATACTTACCGTTTATTGTAGGTCACCATTGGATGTTTATTAATAAAATTACTTGCAATTACTTTTTAAGTGAATTGGCAAGAATGCGACACTTGAGATATAAACTTGCAACCTAAAAATACTTTTGAGACACTTTTGTTACTGCATTATGGTCTTACCTTATGCATGTTAAGGGGATTAGACAATTATACTAATTCGATAAGATGCCATTAAGCCCGATACCTTTAATGGCACTACAAAAAGAAAGACATTGCCAATAACATTTTTTTGTTCATATATTAAAAGTTGTTGCCAAAAATACTTTTCAATTTTTACAATAACAAAAATAATTGCATGCTATTGCAATAACCTTCGATGCGATAAATTTTTGCAATAACAATATGTTAAAGTTGTTGTCATTTACGTTTTTAGCAACAATAAATATATTGTTGCTAAAGTTTTGTTGTTAATTCTATACTTTCTTATAATGTGACATTATTTTTTAGGTAATCTAATAATATAATATATATATTTTACATTATTAATGTATGAAAGTTAAACTAAAAAAATGAAAATAGGGAAACGACTTTACAATGTATTTTTTTTCTTTTTATTTTATTTATTTGTTGCTCTTCATAATATGCATGGTTAGGCAGTACGCACACAATGCATTTTGCATGGTTTTGCATATTTATAAGATTCTCCCAAAATGATTATTTTCAAACATACATTACATACTTTTCCAAAATGCACAACTCATCATCCATTTATACTCAATTATATTATTATTAGACGAAAACAAGACAGTCACCATTTACAGATTCATTTGATAGTAATCTTAATTTTAATAAATTAAAATTGGACAATGAGTTGTAAATAACCTTTTGACTAACAAGCGCCTGTATAAATAAATAAAAAGACAGAAAAGCAATTTCTGCTCGATACTATACTAGTCTACTCCCTCCATAAACATTTAAATTGTAGCACTTGCAAGTGCACCTAATTAACTTAATTATTCATAAACCAAAGCTACCATCTTGCTTTTCTTTGGTCCCACAGGCTAATACTACCCTTAATTTCCACTGTCACTAATCATGGTTAATCCAAGATTTAATCACTTGATTATAAAGAATTAATCTCTCATCATGACCCAATTCAGTGGCTTGAGTATTGTTGATGATACTGTGGTATTGAACCAAAGCTGTGATAGAATTGTCTTTTCCCTATTGCGCCTTGATGATCTTCTTCCTCTTCATGAACTCCTTCAATCTACAACCACAAAATTATATAAAAAGAAAATTATTACAAGATTAAGGACTCATTATTTCACTCAGTATTCAAGAACTTTAATAAAGCACATCCGAGATTGATAGGATCACTCCGTCCTTAATTAGAGGTCGATTTCATATTCGAATTCAGGGAATAAAAAATATCCTGCTATGTAGCAGTAGCACCACACTTTCTCTTTTAACGAGCCTTACATGATGTAAATCCGTTAGTCAGCGATTCAAAATGGATATCGAACACCGAACCAAAAAAATAAAAAACAATAAGCTTAATAGATTGGGACCCCTGAACTTGACACTTTTTATTCCGTGTACGCCTGAACTATTATTGGTCCTAAGCAATAGTTCATGTATACACCGAACAAAAGGTGTTAAGTCCAGGGGGTCTCTTTTTTTTTTTTTTTTTTGACGGCGAACGCAGCCGCTACTCTCTCGAAAAGACAGTGAAACCCCGAATCGACGCACAATAGCCTGCAAACCACGTCAGCCGAAAACTTTGAGGGTAAACTTTTTATACTAGCCATCCCCACCGCATCACTGCGGCTCCACACACAAGAAACCCCACCCCCATCCTGGCCCTACGGAGTGAGTACCGCAAGGCTTGCAGGCGAACAGTGGAGGGATTTTTTATGAGGCTTGGCACTAGTCTCGCTGGTCATGGGAATCGAACTCGAGACCCAAGGCAGCAATACCCTTAGTGTAATGACCACTTGGCCAAACACCTTGGATAAGTCCAGGGGGTCTTGAATGCACTGTGATGGGTTCAAAATTTAAGTGTTGTGATACCGAGTTTTGAAATGTATATTTAATTCTATATATGCACTTTTTAAAATAAAATTCAATCAAGAAACTCACTTTTGCCACTTATAATATACTTAATAAAATAGCTAAAATTCTAGCAAGAATAAAGCTTTTTAGTTGATTGATTGATAATAAAAAGTTTTGAAAGAGGGTTTCTTTTTTTCTTGTTTAAGAAAAAGTGTAGGAGAGAATATTACCCAAAGATCATCTTCATCTTCAAATCTATTAAACATTGTAGTTTTTGGAATCTCAACACCAGCTTCATCATTACGTGCAAATCTGCCACGTATCCTTGGACGATTGTCGGCTAGTGTTTTCCGACATGCATACTGTTGTACCATTGTAATTAGTCAATTAAACATTAGCACATGTAATAAATCCTTAAAGAATTTAGAGAAATTTTGTGTTAATTAATTACCTTAATGGTTTTGTTAAAATTTCTTTGGGTTCTTTTTGCTCTGTACCTATGAATCCTTTCTTTTCTTTCTTCAGCACTATAACGCCCCACTCTGATATTTGCTGCTTCCTCTATGAATGTTCTTTCTACTGATAATGGACTTGAAGATAAAGTGTTCCTTGTTTGACTTGTCTTCATCTTCTATTAAACAAAAAACGAAAGGTAAATTATCAAGAAAAAATCATTTATTTAGAACAAAAATTACTCTCTCTATCTTATATTAGTTGTCATGTTTCACTTTTCGAAAATCAAATGATTAACATTTTAAAATATATTTTTAAATTAATTTAGCTTTGAAAATAAATTAAATTAACTTTCGTAAAAAAAAAATATAACAACAAATATTGGCCGGAGAGAGTACTCTTTTTCTAATATTTGTTTTTATATGACGATGTTTGATAAGATACAACGGCTAAGAAAAAAAGATAAATGTTGGGACATCAAAAATTGTATGTAAAATTTATAGTTTTAAATATGTCAAGATGAGAACATACAAAAGAATTTAGAGTTGAAGAGTTTTCAGATTGAAATAGTGTATTTAATTCTGAATTCTTAAAAAGACAGTTCATCGGGCTCGGAGAAAAGTTTTTATACAAAGTAAGTGAGACTTTTTACGCAAATACAGAATTTGTATCAAAATAATACTAAATTCTACCAAACAAGTAAGCAAAAATATAGCTCTCCACCTATTTTCAAATTCTGAAAAATATCATTCTTTTTCGAACTTACTTAGAAAAAAAAATAGTACTACTAGAAAATGGGAATTAAGACGGAGGACTAACTTGCAAGTCACCAGTGCTGCAAACCCTTCTCATATGACCAGAAGAAAAACTATTTTCATCAGGGGAGCTAATTGCAGGTGTTTGGAGATTTGGGGACTCAATTAAACTATCAAACTGAGGTGTAAAAATAGAGAAACTTGGTTTATTATTATCAAATGAATTGCTACTAAAACTCCTCTGCATCAACTTCACATCATCATTCTCCCCACAACTTTGTGGCACCAATAAAGTATTACTATCACCAAAATCAGACTCAAAATTGACTTGAAATTCCTCTGATTTAATAGAATAATCACCAAATCCATCTAAACCAACTTGGCAAAGTGAAAGATTTTCAAGTTGATGACTTGGAGGTGAAGATGAGAGAAGGGCAATTTGGTCATTTGGGGTTTCTTGAATTAAACAGTTGGTGGACATAGTAAAGTTTTGATCTTGGAAAATATTATTATCATCATGGTGGGAATCAATGAAAGAAGGAGAAAAAGGGTCAGCAAAAAAAGTGTTGTCAAATACAAAGAGTTCAGAAGACATTGTAAATTTGAACACAACTCTCTGATCAAAATGTAGTACACAAAAACTTATTGAAACAGGACAAAAATGTACACAAAAAAAAGTGTGTTTCTTTAATCAATGCTCTTTGTCCACATTGATAGAGGAAGATGACAAGAAACTGATTTTATCTCTGATTTTTTCTATGATTCACTGAAGAAAGAGTAGCAAAAAGCTGTTCTGAAAGTGTAGAGAAAGAGAACAATTTAAATTTGGAGTGTTCTTATTTCTTAAGCAAAAACAAAAACAGACAAGGAGAGAAAGACTAGTCCACTTCCACTATATAAAGGAGGAGACTTTGCAATCAAGTCCTTCATTTTCTTGTGTTATTCAAGAGGAGTTCGAATAGTTTTAACACGTGTTTACCATTTCTTTTGAAAGAGACTATCAAGTACTTGGTAGAATTTAGGTAAAGGAAAATTGTTACTATTGGTAATAATTTAGTTGTGGAGTAATTGTATTTTCCTATTTTTTCATAACACTAATGATATTTAGCGAATCGAATAACATATACTATGATTTCTTGAATATATTTTTAATATATTTGTGTTGGATAATGGCAATATCATGTCTATGGCGGAGTCCTTGCGATGGGTCGGGGATGATTTGGGTGGGAATCATGGTCGAGCACAACACTTTTTTGTTTAATGGGCTAGTTTGAGAAAGAAAGTTGTCTTTCTATGAGCTATAACTTTTGACAGTTTGATCCTAAATGTTTTTAGTGAGAAAATGACAAAACTAGTTCCTAATGTTTGTGGATAATTTTAAAATAGTCCCTCAAATATATCTCGGAGCAGTTTGGTGCTTTAAGTTTGTTAAAAATGAGTATTATTGATCTCCATTCAATATTTAATAAACTCTAGTTGTTAAAGTAAACGTTTGATTTTAAGTTTGTTAAAAATGAGTACTTTTGATTTTTGTCATATATTTAAAATTTTATGTCAAATACAAACCAGTCACATAAAATGAAATAGAGGCCTTGGAGGCAGGTGCTCCGAATATGCTCTATTGATCATAAATTTTGCCTCCTAGACAAAAATGGCATGTATTACTCAATTATTCACAAGTTATAACAGACTTGATACTATATATTTATTCCAACTATCGTGTCAAATTGGTCACGAGCTATGATGTACTTAGAAATATTATATGTATTGTTCATTTGTTCATGAAGGAAATATCTTCCATGTCTATTTCATTCATTGAATACAATAATATATACATCAATATAAGATTAAATCTAGGCTACAATTATGGTAGACTATACTAAGAATATTTACATCATAATTAGAAGATATTTGATTTGATTTGATTATGGAAATAATAAAGGATTATTTTCATAATATCTAACAGTCCCCCGTAGTCTTAGCGGGAGGTTCTCGTATGCTGAGATTGTCCCTGAAATCATCAGAGTATGCGCGGAAGACCTTTCATGAATATATCTGCAATCTGATAGTGGAACGGTACATGGAGAACACGGACTTGTCCACGTGCAACCTTTTCGCGGACAAATAAAATATCAATTTCTATGTGTTTTGTGCGTTGATGTTGGACAAGGTTTTCTGACAAATATATCGCACTCACATTATCACAATAAACTACAGTTGCTTTTTCGATCTGACAATGAAGCTCCAATAGAAGATTACAGAGCCAACATGATTAAGATATAACATTAGCTACCCCTTGATATTCTGCTTCAGCACTCGACCGAGATAGTGTTGGTTGGCGTTTTGACGTCCACAAGATTAAATAGTCTCCGAGAAATACACAAGAACTAGAGGTAGAGCGCCTTGTGTCCGGGCATCCCCTCCAATCAGCATCTGTATAAGACGTGAGACCAGAAATGGTTGACTTATACATATGCAACCCAAAATCAAGAGTACTTGAACATACCGTAGAATTCATTTGAGAGCCCCCATATGTTCTTCCTTCGGGTCATGCATATGTAAAAAGACATGTTGAACTGCATATGAGATATTAGGTCTCGTAAAAGTGAGATATTGTAATGCCCCTGCTAAACTGCGGTAATGTATTGGATCGCCGTATGGAGACACTGAAGAGTTACTCAATTTTACCTTGGTATCTACCGGCGTGGGTGACAGTTTGGAAGATGACATACCAACTTTGTCAATTATCTTCTCGGCATATTTTCTTTGACAAAGAAACAAACCACCTGCATATTGAGTAACAACAATGCCCAAAAAATAGTTTAAATGCCCAAATCCTTCATAGCAAATTACGAAGCAAGAAGGGACATAATAGACTGGCGAAGTGACTCAAATGATGCTGTGAGGATGATGTCATCCACATAGAAAAAAATGTATGCCATGTAATTCCCTTTCTTATAAATGAACAAAGACTGATCGGATTTGCTATGTGAGATACCAATGTGGAGACGAACCTTGCAAACCTGTTATACCACGCCTTGGGGGCTTGTTTTAGACCATATAAAGTTTTCTTCAACAAAAAACATAATCAGGATGAATAGGATCTCGGAAGCCCAAAGGTTAGTGCATGTAAACTATTTCTTGTAGGTGACCGTGTAGAAATGTATTCTTTACGTTCAACTGATGAATGAACCATGATTTTGACAAAGCCAGACTGAGAACTGTCCTGGTAGTCGCTGGTTTAACCACTGGGCTGAAAGTTTCACCACAATCCACTACAACCTGCTGAGACATGCCATCACCAACAAGACGGGATTTGTGCCTCTCAAAAGAACCATCAGATTTCTTTTTATGACATAAAACCCACATAGAACGTATTATGTTCACATTAGATGGACGGGGCATCAACTCCCACGTCTTATTTTTAATAAGAGCATTAATATCATCTATCATGACAGCTTTTCAATTCGGGTCCGATAAGGCAGCTTTCAGATTTTGGCGAATTGGGGATGGTTGGACAGAGGACGTAAGATTAAACTGACGATTATACTAAAAAATCCCATACATGCCACGGTTTTCAATGGACCTGGGTGGGGCTGAGATGGACTGCTGGGTTACTAGAGTTTCGACCGAGGGACTGGTGGGCCTGGCCTGCCACTGGACCGTAGGAGCAGTGAGCTTCTTGGGTTGGGCTTAAGGCAGTGGGCCAGGCAACCAGTTCTGTGAAAAGGGAGAGGGAGCAGTGTGCTCCCTCATTTAGGCTGATTTTTGTTGGGAAATGGGTTGGGCCGCGACAGAGGGTGAGAGAGCAGTGGGCTCCCTCATTTGGGTTGGCCTATTTCGGGCAGGTGTTTGGACCGAGGGAAAGTGTGAGGGAGAATTGGGCTCTCTCATTTGGGTAAGCCTAATTTTGGCATCTTGCTGGGCCAAGGGTGCGGAAGAGGGAGCAGTGGGCTCCCTCATATTTGGACTATTAAAATTGTATTGCAAAAAAAGATATAGCCCCGTGTCCAAAAAACCATACGAGGGTGGGAAAGATGTTTGTATATTGGCAAACGGGAATTTGGATTCATAAAAATGTGACGAGAGATGATAATTTTTCCACTAGACATATCATAACACTTATAACTCATATATTTTTGTGGATATCCTAAAAATACACATGGAGTGGAATGAGCTTGAAGTTTATTTATCTTTGTGGAAGGAAAAAAGGAATAACACAGACACCCAAAAATCCTCAAATGTGTGTATGAGGGGACCCAATGATAGAGAATTTGTGTAGGTGAGTAGTTTGAAAGTATCTTGCTAGGAAGAATGTTTAAGATGTATGTAGCCATTTGAAGAACATGATGCCAAAATAATGGTGGTATGGACGCATGAGCAAGAAGCGTGCAGATTAGATTATTTATCGCTCTTATTTTTCATTTAGGTTTCCCATTTTGAGGAGAAGTGTGCGGACAAGATAGACGAAAGACCATACCATTTTTGTGACAAAACTCCTTAAATTGGTCATTTATAAATTCCACCCCATTGTCACATTGAAAATAGTTAATTGATTACTCAAATTGGGTTTGGATGAGCACACTAAATTGCAAGAAAATATTGTGAACCTGTGATTTTTTCCCAATTGGAAATGTCCAAACAAAATTAGAGTAATCATCCAAAATAAGCATGTAATATTTATGACCTGCTGAACTTAAACTCGGGGATGTCCATAAGTCACTATGCATGATATCAAATGGCATACTAGTGTTTGAAGTAGATAAAGAAAATAACAATTTAACATGTTTCCCAAAAAATACAAGATTGACAAACATGAGAACCCAAAGATGGTTTACAATCAATAAGCATATTTTTCTTAAGGGAGTTTTGCACAGGTGCTCCTGGGTGTCCAAAATGAGTATGCCATAAAGTAGGAGATAAATAAACAAAAGTCGATGGAGCGGTGACTTGGTTGTTGTTGGTGGAGGTGATGGGGTACAATTACCCAGTGCTATCACATCTCATTAGTCGCATCCCTGTCCGAAAATCCTTCACAAAAAATCCAAACGGATCAAAATTAACAGAAACATTATTGTCAGTGGTAAAACGGCACACAAATATCAAGTTTTTAATTAGTTTGGGTGCATGTAAGACATTGTTTAACTGTAAAGGTGGGTAAGGGGTGGTATTTTGGATTGCCCAATCCCACGAATTGGAATTTCTTGTCAACTGCCAACCACAATATTTTTATTACTACTCATATTAAAATAAGACGAGAGAGTACCTGTAGATGCTGTCATATGAGAGGTCGCCCCCGTGTCCATGTATCAGTTGTCGTCGAAAACATTGAGAGTCATATTTTGCATGGCGTGCTCAATGTCCGTCAGAACATAACTTGATGAATATGGTCTATGGGCTGCAAAAGCTTGTTGCGAACGACTACCGAGAACCCGGGGCTACCGAGATGATGGAGGAGGCCTGACCCACTGTGCCGTGGGGTACGGGCAGGGAGGTGCAACCCACTTTTGCGGCTGACAACCCCACGGTGGGTACTGCCCCCACTGTCCACCGGCTGGATGGTTGGGTTGCTGCCAGTGGGGTCTATTTTGGCCCTTCTGGCCGTGGTTATTGCCGCCACCGGCGGTTTGTCATCCACCCCGACCTCTTCCCTTTCCACCATTAATCTTTCCTTTGTTATTGTAGCGATTTTGACCCCATTTTGGTCCATTATTGTGTTGATTTGTACCACTGTCCGAACTAGAATTTTGAGGACCAAAATTATCGGTATACGTGTTGGTGGAAAGGAGGGCGGTGCCGGCATTATTTGCCGCCGTCGTCGCCAATTTTTGTTTTCGGATTTCTTCAAGAATCAATCTCGAATGAGCCTCATAGAATGGTGGTAACATATTACTTTGTTGAATAAACGTAGAAACACCATCATATTGTTCATTCAATCCCACAATTAATTGAAGAATTAACCTTTGATTCGTCACCGGTGCACCGACATATGCTAGTTGATCGGCAAGCATTTTCAACTCTTAACAATATGCGGAGACATTTGAAAAATCATCCAATTTGACATTGGTGAATTGATTTTCTAGATAAACCGCCCGAGAATTTTGTTGTCTTGAAAAATATTTTGCAAACGCTCTCATGCTTGTTGCGCTGTCGAATCCGGTTCCAATATGGTGTACAAAAGATCGTTTGATATGGTGCCGTAAATCCATTGAAGGACTATAACATCCAAGCGAGACCATAGTGCCATATCAATGTTTTTCTCCGTGACACCGGGTTGAGGGTTGGGAGGAATAATATGGTCTATAACTTGGTATGCATGTCAATGGATTTTGAATAACTCCGCCCAAGATGAATATTGCCATTTTCCCATCTTAAGAATCATAGGAATGAAGTTCTTGACGTTGTTAACGGCAAGAGCGGGATGAAATCTTTGTGGGTCGGCCATTGTTGCACAAACAAACAAGAAAGAAAAGAGGATGGAACCGAGAATGGGTTGTGGCAAAAGGAAAAGAGAACCCTAATTAGGGTTTTTGTCAAAAGAGACAAGAAAAAAAACTAGGGTTATGGAAGGGAAACCGAGAAGGGTTTCGGCTAATGGGGGGTGGGGGTGGAGTAGGGCGGATAAGGGCTAGGGTTTGGGTGGTTTAATTTTTGGCTCTTGATACCATGAATGAAATATCTTCCATGTCTATTCCATTCCTTGAATATAATAATATATACATCAATACAAGACTAAATCTAGGCTACAATTATGGTAGACTATACTAAGAATATTTACATCCACTTATAAGATATTTATTTGATTATGGAAATAATAAATGATTATTTCCATAATATCTAACAATTCACAATTTTTTCATCATTTTATGAAGAGTCATTCTTATAATTGACAAAAGAATTATTCTAAACATTATTAACTGAACAATGTATAAAAGGGCAGTCCGGTGCACTAAGCTCCCGCTATGCGCGGGGTTTGGGGAAGGTCCGGCCACAATAACTGAACAATGTATGTTATGAAAAATACAATTGAATTTGATCATATTATCAAATAGGAGTAATATACCTTTCATGAAAGCAAATCAGTATAACTGAAAAATTCTGCAGCATAAATAATACATTACACTACTTTTAATGTCCGTAACTTATTGAAGTATCTCAAGCTTCTAACTTATGCATATAATACAACTAAAATTTATGCAACATGACAACAAAAATTCTTGACTATAGCAGCATAGCTTCCTCGAGGTCAAATTTCAAGCATTTCGTTAAAGGGAGCTAAAAGTTAAAGACTACCCGGGAGTCCGGTACGCCCCGCGCAATTTCTTCAATTATTCGCCAATTCAAATAATACAGAGCTGGGTTCACAATTTGATGAATATTACATTATATAATGTTCAAAGCACCAAACAATTTACACCTTTTATTGTAATTTGACCATAGGTTGAATTTGTTTTTATATCCAAACAAATTTTAGTGTACAAGATTCAATCTCATAACGGGAAAACTGGAGAAGAAAACATAGAGGATAGGAAATATGTCTTGTTGTAAAAATTACTTTCCTCTTTCATTGTATAAAACGCTAAAATTGAGAATTGAATTGATTTTGGCTCTGCCACAAGACACTTCGTCTTCATCGACGAAGGTCGAAAAATAATGCGTAAAGGGTATCTAATTCATTGTTGCTCTTAATCATCAGGATTCTTTACAGTAATTTGAGATTTGTTTTGAAAAAATGGCGTCACACTTAAAGCCGATCCACCATGTAAAATTTCTTTCTCTATTAATCTCTATAACCTAATCTTCATTTCATATGACGCCATTAATAGGGAAAATTACATTTTTGGATCGCTCTAAAACATAATAGCCGGTAAATGTATATGTTTTGTTTATTAATATACATAAAATATACATAATCAGTGTCTAGGTTTTGTATATTTTGGCTAGCGCCCGTAATTAACTTTTCCCGATGGGCAAAAAATGATAAAAGACTCCATTAATATTGGAAGAAAATATGTTTGTATTGAAAAAATTGGATGATTTGACCCTATTGTTGTTCGGACTCTCAAAAAATGCAGTTGCACCCGTGTCGGATCCACAAAAAATGCACTACTTTTGGAGGACTCAATACACACTTGTCGATATTTTTGAAGCATTTGAGTAACTTATTATTCTTTTTGAAATGATGGAAGTATTTTGTAATATGAGAATGTGAGGTGTAATATATGTGCTTGCCTTTCTAATCGTTTTTCATCCAAAAATGTTGTCTACCTGTGTCTGATCCTCCAAAGAAGCACTACATTTAGAGGACTTGATATGCACTCATTGACATTTTTGAAGATTCTGAGCAACTCATTATTCTTTTTGAATTAAAGTATGTTGTAATATGGGAATGTAAGGTGTAATGTGTGTTTGCCTTTCTGATTGTTTTTCATGTTTTGTTTGCAGATTGGTGTTTCGCGCTGTGGTGGTGAGTTGTATTGCGTCTGTTTATTTCCCTCCAATGCTATTGATTTGCTCTTGAGTTGTGTTTGTTCCATGAATTTGATTGCTATGTCTCAATGTTCATTCCAAGGGGTTCATATTGAGTTATGAAATGTTATCTAAGAAATTGAATTCCTTGATGAAACTTTAGTATTGAGTTTACATTGAATTGTTGAAAATATTTCCTTCAATGAAAATATATTCCATCAACAGGGCGAAGAAACGACTTTTGTCACTTGATTTATCAATATGGGCTCTTACTTAAACATCTTATTCTTAACCAACATTGTTATATTGTTGACAACCTTTAGTACTCAAATGTATCAGCAAAACAACATCTTCATACCCTATCACGCACCTTTAATCGCGTATTAATTATCTAACCTGTCTAAACATCGGGAAATGATTTCTCAAGATAAAATATTTTCCTTCATATTAAACACACTTGGTTTCTGTGATATCCTATTCCTTGAAGTATGCGTTTGAGCTATACGCTGTATCTGCAGAAATTGTTCATTGCTTTGTTACAATTAAATACATATCACATTCATTGGAACTGTACAATCTATAAGATTGGCATTGAGAATGTAGGATTTAAGTTCGAGTGGATACGGAAATTGTGTGTGTGTGTGTTAAAATGCAGATTATTTTGACTTTTGAGCTACTTTTGAATTTAGTATTTCCCTGTGATGTGAATGAAAAAATAAAGTTTGTGTCATAGCAAATATTGCAGAACATAATCTTTGGTTGGAACTCAGTGTCGTAGCAGATATTGAAGAGCAATAATCTTAGGCTGCTTATTATGTCCTGCATCTGGATTATGCTTTTGGTTATTTATGTCCTCTAATGGATCTGATTAGTAAACTAATAGGACAAGACAAGATTAGCTGATAGCTAAAAGGATTAAGCATACCTTGAAAATAGATTAAGCATGCCAAAAACCAGATTATCCTTTTTATACGACATACACGTGGCACATGATGAATCGTTTATATATTTCATCCACATTCAAGCATCGAGCTAAAGTTTAGGCTAAAAGAGCTAGCTTAAATTAATGAAGTTTTTACGTGTTTGAGTCGGATAAGCAAGGATGAATACCAGAATTCACTTATAAGAGAGGGACTTGAAAAGCAGCAGTCTATTTGTATATACCGCGCTAACCAATATATACAAAATATATATACTGAATTATATATATATAATCTATACATTTGATGGCTATTTTGTAAATTAGATCAGTTCCTGGTGTTGCCCAACTATTCTACTGATCTTTAATTGATATAGTGCAACTACTTTTAGTAGTTATGTAACTTCCTCTCTGATCTCATCGACTGCAGTGGACCATGTTCATCCTATGTACTAAGGAAACGAGCTCTATATGGTGATATGACAAGGTAAGACACTTTCTCTTTCTTCAGCATCATGTTTGATAGAATATTTGTAAATATAGGAATAATCTTTAATTATCTTTTGTATATGATAGGTGTATAATTGGTTATTTGTTATCTTAATTATAGTCTAGGATTATGCTTGTAAGAGTAATATATTACTAACCTCTTTGGAAGGTAATCGACACGAAATCAAACACTTTCATGGTATCAGATTCTAGGGCAACTTTCCTCTCCACACATTTCGCCGTGCCCTAGTGCTGCTCCGCCTTCACCTCTTCTTCCTTCTCTCCTCTTTCTCGTCAGTCATGTCTGACTCAAAATCAAGTTTTCATCCCGCTCTTGCTGTTTCGAACATCAAGTCTCATATCTCCATTACTCTTGAAATGGAGAACGTCCATTACGCGACATGGGCAGAGCTCTTCCAAATTCATTGTAGGTCACACAGGGTTATCAATCACATAATTCCACCAGAAAAAGGCAAGGAGAAGGTGCCCACAACCGATGATGAAAAGGAATTATGGTTGACCCTCGATGCAACAGTTCTCCAGTGGATTTATGCCACGATTTCAGATGTACTGGGCTAAAATGCCGAGAAAGAAGGAGGTCGCCCTGTTCAGATGTACCATAAGGGACAAGAACCAATTGTTCATTGATGAAGGCAAAGGTAGAAGCTAGGTCACCAGCAGCCAAATCGGTGTTATCTGATCCTTGAGATAGAGAAGAAGATGAAGACATGGTTATATGATTGAGAAAAATTAGGGTTTTTTTGGAGGCACAAAGGAATTTGGGAACGACTGATGGCTAAATGAGAAACCCCTAGGAAGACGTCTCCCCTTAAATATCCCATTTCCTTTTGGAAGATGTGGATGACACGTATTAGGATTCTTTTCTTTCAAACACGCGGCTGAGATGCGTCGGAATTTATTTGTGGTAGCCGAGACGCCTCGGTTGAAAAGAATTCAGAGGAATTCATCATTGCGTACAGTTAGGACAAAAATGATTAAAGTGACACCCGCGGCTGCCACACGAAACGACGACTATTTTTTAATACATCAACTCAATAGTTGTACTCGAGTTATTGTAGGGGGCAATTGTTAACACTCAAAAATACTTTTAGTGTTTAGCCGAATCAAGCGGCAGCCGAAGATGGAAAATCTCAAAATGAGCAGGAAGCAGAATTCTAAGCCAATAACCGAACTGACTCGTAGCCGAATTTATTAGCCCTAGCCCTGGGCTAGAAAAGCTCCATCGGCTATCTCAGTAACTTGGCCGAACCATAAATCCAAGGAATGACTGGGACCTACATATATTTGGACGCCTCGAAGACCAAGTCACAACACCTTCTAGACCCTAATAAGCAGAAACAAACCATCAACAACTAGAAATAAGTGTCGTCGGTCGTGCAAGAGGAAAACAAGGAGCACAAATCGGCACCACCTCCTTATTGTTGGCTAGTGGATTTAGTGGGTAATTTAGTGGCTAACATAGGGGGATCACGTCTTATTTCTTGTAGTATAAATGTAAGATCAATTGTACAGAATAGAGAACACAATCAATCAAAAAAATTGATTTTTACATATCTTTATCCTATCTTTATCGCCTTTATTGCACTCTAGCTGTATTTATGTTTCTTACCACTTAGTTTATTCAATCACCATTCTGACGCTTTTTGGAGTAGTTGGGGAACCCATAGCTGGATGTTAGAGTTCCGCTTCCAGCCCAAATCGCTTAGTTAAGGAATCAATTTGTCATTCGATTTCGTCAGCCGATAAAACGCCAAACATTTTGGACGGGAACAAGATTATATTTTTTTTAAAAGACAACCTAAAGTGAAGCGTGGGCGGCTGTTTTCTTCATTTTATATTTTTCTTTTTATGTACTTTTTTCATATTTGTTTGAAGGAAAAAACATTCATGGGGTGGCATACATTTTCTTCATTTGGTGTTGCGATTTTAAATTTAACTTGTTATAACATGCTATATGCTAACGGAACTGAAAATTTAGTTTAGATTACTGTTTAGCTAACTTTTATTGGTGAGCTAATTAAGACGAGCATTTTTTCGACATTAGAGGTTAGCGTTTGCTACGATGAATTGAAAGTCAATTTTCAGAGAAAAAATATCCATCGGATGATCACTTTTTGGTACTACTTATTACTAGAATTTTTTTTCTAAAACAAACATCATTTTGTTAAAAAGGAGATCAAAATGATTTTTTTTACTTATAAACGGAATTTATTTTCTTTTTACAATTCTATTTTTCTAATTCTTACTCAAAATCAATTACTCCAACAAGATAATCAATCTTTTATATACTTAAAAACTACTACCAAAACACTATCCAATTTATTGACATTATTATATTATTATAATATAAATAAAAGACGGCTGCCTGCGACTTTCTATGTTTGACTAATTAGAATTCCATAAACATTGATGTAAGCAATATCTTGAAAAGAAATAAAATATTTAAAATGATAATAAAAGACAAAAAAAGAAGTATAAATTTAGCTGCGTGAAGCTACAAAGAAGTGACTTCAAAGAATATAATTTAGCAACATTCGGTTAGTTGTAATATTTCCCTTTTTGGAATATATTTCCAAAAGACAGCCTAAAATAAAGAGTGGGCGGCTGTTTTCTTTGTTTTTTCTTTTTCTTCTTTTATCTCCTTTTTTCATCTTTGTTTGAACAAAACATTCCTAGGGTGGCTTTTTAGTCAAGGAAAGGGGAAAAAGTAATAAAATAAAGTAAAAGAAAAAAATAGTGAAGAAATCGTAGGCCATTTTCAAAGAAGAAGAGCTCCAATTAGAGAATTATATCTGTTTCTTACATCACCCAGAAAATAATGGAATTTGGCGTACAAAGCTCAAAATCTCTAATTTTATTTTGGACATTAATTACAAATGTTATTTTAATAAAAAATTAATATTTTAAAGTACACTAGTACTAACAATAATTTATTTACAATAAAAAAATACTTGACTACTCAACCGGCCTGGTCCGGTATGGAATGAACTTATAATCATGAAATCGACTCGATCATCAGATTATAAGTTCATAACCCTAGCCTATTCTCATTTTGGGCGGAACAGATCTACTAATTCTTTGATTTCAGTTAGTAAGATAGTAAATAAAATGTCTTGGTATTAAACTTCTCCTTTTTGATTTATTTTTTTATTTTTTTATTTAGTGTTCAATATCCATATTAGATCCCGATTAATCCAATTTATATTAGATAAGGCCCATTTTAAAAAAAATACTCTCTAACATGATTTTTTCCACCACAACTCTCGTTGGCAAAAAAATTACTATAATCTATTCACCTCTCCTAATTGGGCTGGCTATAGAATAAGTGCAATTTGTTGTTAGCACGTGGCACTAAGGAAATTAATCCAACTATGGGAGCTTCGTTACGCGTCGAGCACGTCTCTAATTCATACTACGACGTACGAAGTATATAATTTTGTTCTTTTCTTTTTCGTGCACGAATGAACTAATTTTGATATGATTTGAATGTTAAAAGAAAATAGATATTCATACATATTTATGTGTATCTTTTGCAGTCCAAGAACTTCATATATATATATTTTCAGCTTAAGGAGGTCCTAACGAACTCCCTTTGGGGTTTCGACCCTCTAGCCTCGCTTCTAGTGTCTGGTACTCAATTTAATACACGATTAATAAAAAAATTACATTGAAAAGTCTCATTTTAAATCTTATTAAAATAATTTTAGTTTTAAAATTTAAATTCGAAACGTTTGATTATGAATACAGGAACATGACGGAGTATTTCAATTTGCTAAACTCTTTATAAGCTCTTGTTCTTCTTTGAATTTGGGAATCATAGCACATATTTTTTTGGTTAAAAAGAATCATAGAATTTCGTTTCGGAAGTAAGATATTTCGCTCACCTTAGAATGATAAGATGGATATTGGGTTCAGTTTAATTCGTTTTTAATGGTGCAAGGTGGATATTGTATAAGATAAATGTTAAAGTAATAGTCAGTCCCTCTGTTTATGTTTCTAGAACCCGTTTTAGTCTTAACGTTCATTTTAATTTCTATAAAATAAGACATAGTTTACTTACTTTTATGATTTTGATGCAATTAACTATAATTTGAGTGGTTATTCATGAAATTATTCCAGAACAATATTAGCCAAGATCTAGAACTATATTACCACTATGCATGACACAATGTTCCATCACTTTTCATTAATTTATTTCTCGTGCATTTCTATTGGTGGGACTTACAAATAAATTAACTGAGAATGAGAAGTAAATCGGTTATACTTTTTTTTTTAATTTTATTTTTAGTTTTCTTCATTTTCGACAAAGATTTTTTGGTACATATGACAACTTTCATATCGGATCAAAGGTTTGTGTTTTATTACCAAAAACAAACTATTTATAGATATTATTAGAAGGGTGGTGCAAATTTAGTCTGGTATAGCTTTTGATCTGCGACGAGTAAGATCAAATGAATATACATTTAATCAAAGATACACTTTTAACCTTTAAGTATTAATCAAGCGAGACGGAAATTATTTTATTTGAATGTTTCAGATTAAAAAAAAGATAATTTTTTTTATTATTCAGATCTAAATCTAAACTTGTCAAGTGGACAGGATTGACCCGTGTCCGGCCCAACTCGACTCAATTAAAACTTGAATCGAAACAACTCGATGGGGCTTGAGAGGGCTGGGTTGTGAGGACAATGGAGGGAGCAGGGGTGAACAAGGTCATGGTCTAGAATCTAGATAGATCGGCCCTAATGCAAGCTCGGTCTCGATCCACTAGTCCAGTAACTAACTTTTTAAATAACATTTTCCCGTTGTTGCCCAACAACTATAAACGGAAATTTTGATTAATGACCAAAAATGCGAAGAAATAAGAGTATTGGAAGTTAATTTTTTTTTATAGGGAGTGTTAGAGACAAACTCATGATTTGAATTTTATTGCTTTTGAATTTTAGGACAGTAGCCTTAAGTGTTAGTAACTAAGTTCTAAAATTAATCTTTGCACATATTTGATGAATTTCTCAACACATATATGATTTGGATCAAAGTTCCTGAGCTCTGCCGAAGTCGTGTTCTGAAGGCCCGCTCGGCCCTTAGAGTATTTTAATTTACCTGTATGATTGGACCTATTCACGGCGAGTGCGAATTAATCAAATTAGTGTATTTCGAATACCAAATATTTTCTAAAAATAAAATACCAATCTATAACTTAGCTAGGATAGACTTAGATGGGTCTTTTTGTGTTGGTAGGGGCCATCGAATATTAGTTACTCCATCAGAAAGCCCTATTTCGAAGACCTAAAACCTAGGTTCTATTCTTCCATGCTCACACCAAACCCAAGTTCGATCAAACTAAAAAGACATAAAGAGGGTGATAGCTCTAACTCATATGAACATCCTTTAGTTATATGTACTTCTTTATTATTTCTTTTTCTTTGGTTCACTGATTGGTCGAAGAAGGAATGGTTATAACTAAGAAAAAGATTTTTTTGTGAGATTAAAACTCTACATTAAATAATGAAATATCAAAATGAATATTTTGGTTTATTTAAGAGATTTGTATTAAGTCGATTTTCTAACTTTTCCCTCTAATTCTGTCCCTGACTAGTACTAGCCCGTAACATCGCAATTGAATTTCTTGGCTATAATTATTTATAGGAACAAACTCTTATAAATGAAAATGAATTACGCTGTGAGAATTATAAGATGTATGAAAATTTTCAACTTTTAATTACAACTTACAAGTCTCGAATTCAAGTTTTGAGAATAGCGGCTCCCCTCACATGAGCCATAAGTGGCGAGAATTTTAATTAATTGAGTTTGTAGGTATTGAATTTCTGATAATCAATGATAAATATTTTAAAAAATCGTACACTATTGAAGTGGAAGACAAGATCCGGTTTAAATGGCAAGGTACTAAACAGTGAACACCTTCACACAACAAGGCCTCATGGCTTATACTTATCTCTTACTTTTTAAGAAAAAAAGAAACTCTTAATTTTTCCCTGCAACAATTAAGGAAACGACCTACTATATAACCTCTGTTATACAAAACATGTCTGATTTTGTTTTAATTTTCTCCGTTTAGGTGATTAAATATCATTACTCTTAATTATAGATAGAAATTGTTAGTGAAGAGGTCAAAAGGGAAGAGGACACACACCGTTCGGTGAGTGACATACTGAATCAATCAAGCATTTCACCGTGCGAGCAGAGCGAGATGATTTTGTTAAAGACGAAGAAATACCAATTCCAGTGTATCCTAGGAGACGCCGTGCGTCAAGTATACACCGGATACCAAGTTTCCAGTAAATTATACGATAATGGAAGATCCTTAAGCATAATAGTCCTCGTTACATGAACAAGGGATATGAAACTAATTAAGGATTTTTAACATGTGATAGGAGATAGGAAAAAAATTCTTAGTCACTCTGAGTAGAGATCGAACCTCATTTCTCTAATCTCTAGCTCCAAACTTAAATCAATCAATTAACTGCACTTTTCAATTAACTCTAAAATAAAGTAATTACTCCGAACATATTATTAATTACAAGCTCGAGATTCTTTATTTAGGAATTAGCCTACTGTTTTAGAAAGAAAGACTACAAATCACTAACAGCCAGCATAACAACTGAACTTGTACAATTTGAGATACGTCATATATTAGCCACAATTATGACTTTATCCTAAAATTAGCACTTGGGTTAATTTAGAAAAAAACCCGTTGAGGAATATTTAGGATACACTTGCTACATGAGTTGCTATAACTACAAACTCAGTTCCAAATAAGTTAAGGTGAATGTGTGTCCTTTTCATCCCAAAATTTAATACTCCACTATTGACCAAATTGTGAGACACTAAAGTACAGTAACAGCCAAAATTGACTGAGTTTGGAAGAAGGCGCAGCTGAGCCATCCTGGACTTGAACCAAAGACCTCGCCCGTAAAGTAAATCATCACACCTACGGTAATTGAATCAGTGTTTGAGTTGCAATTGTAACAAGTGATAAAGAACCTTCATTAATTTCACTACTAAACTTAGAGGCAAAAAATGTAGTATTAAAAGTAGTGGTGTGTGAGCAGCATTATCCCTACTAGTGAAAGTAGAGAAGATATTTCCCACAAATCCCTCAACTCAAGTACAAAACATGTACATTATGTGAAAGAGTAAAAAATGATAAGTAACAGAAAAAAATACTACCTAACAACAAATAATACGAAAAAATGAATATTAAAACTATTTATCTGCATTCCGTGTTCTCAAAATTGTAGAGAGAGAGAACTAATGACTATACAATACAGTAACTTTTTTTTCACCTTTCCCCCTGTTTTTTTCTCTTTTCTTTTACCTTGTACTAAGTATATATACATGTACATTATCAAATCTCAATAACGCTACAAACCGGCGGCGGCGACCGGAGAATACTCGCCGTAAAAATCAGAAATACCAGAAGCCAACCATAACCTCTCATTAAAACTCTCTTGCATATCGTCAGGAATAAACGTCGTCCGGCAAAGCGGACACGTCTTCTGATCATGATCCATCCAACGGTCCAAACAGCTCCGATGAAATATATGCCTGCAATTCATCAACCGTCGGATCTCATCTTCACTATCAAATTCGTACAAACAAACCGCACAGCTCTCCGGTGGGTCAACAAGGTCGGAGAACTTCATCACCGGCAATAGCTCCCGGATTAGGGTTGCGGATACTGAATGGAGCTCCGAGTTTGATTCGGGTAGGGTCGGTAATGACATTTCGGGTTCGAGGTAATTTTCGAGACCTAGAATTGTGAAAAGTGTGCAGATGAATTTTCGGATGTAATCTAGAATTGTTAGTACGTGGACTAGTAATTTGGGTAGGAATAAATCCGTGTAACCCACTGGAAAACCCATATTTTTTATCGAAATATTAAAAAAAAATCGATTTCAATCGGGGAAGAATAAACACAATTTTGTGTTGAAAAGAAGAAGTACAAAAATAAACAATAAATTAATTGTGAGAAGCAAATTTGTAATTTGTGTGTGTAAAAAATGGTGAGATTTGGGAAGGCGTAGAGGAAACGGAAAACGGGGAAGTGGGTTATATAGGGTGCGAGGGGAAAGTGAAAGGACGGAAATGGGTCTGGGTTTGGATGAAATTGCAGGGAAACCTGTGAGGGGTGGCAGGGCGTAGGGCTGTTCATAATAATCCGATACATCGATCCTATCCACGATCCGGTCGATTCGATTCAAAAAATTGGATATTCGATCTAATTTTTTGAGTTTCGGATATCTGAAAAAAAATCGAATCGGATACAGATCACAATTTCTTTACTTTCGAATATCCGAAATATCCGATTTTTTTATTTTTTATTTTCTTTTGATTTTCCCAAAACTTAAGTTGAGTTATGTTGATTGGGTTGTAGAATCTTCTTATGGGAGTGAACAAGGTAGCCTCTTTGACTCCAAGAATGGTGGAGGCTATTATATCCGCTCAAGATTGGCTTCGAACTTCTTATGAGTCTCTTGTGATAGAGGAAAGTTTGCTTGAGTTGGAGAATATGGAAGATGGTTAGTTTTATCTCAATTATTTTTAAAATATATTATTACATTCGTATTTTTGTTTACTTAATACTAATACTATCTTTTTCCTTGTGATACTTGTTTTGTAGGTATGAAAGATTTGACTACGGAGCAACCAACAATTGATCTTGATGAGTCGTTGGATACTTTTGAATGATGTAATAGTCTACTAGACTTATGCTATTTTGCATGGTGGTGAAACTTTATGAGATTTTAATTTGTGAACTTTATTTGTATTGGTGTATTAATTTGGATGTTTTAGCTAGTAGTTAATGTATTGGACATTGCACCTATAAAGTTGTATCTTTTCATTTTGGAGTTTTACTATTTGTTAGAAATTACAAGTTTATATCCTTGAAGAATGAAGACTATATTGTTGTGTATTGGTCCGTCACATGTTGGGTTGAGGTTATTTTAGTATTTAATTGTGTTTACTTTAAGTGGTATGTGAGGTTTCTGTTGAGCAAATTTGCTTAAGAGAGCAGGATATTTATGTGGCAGTTGCTAGAATGATGAATGTATGATAAATTTTGGATATCCGGTTATCCGATCAGAAAATTTTGAATATTCAATTTTTCTCGTATCGGATTCGGATTATAATTTTACCGATCAGAAATTTTCGGATATCCAAAATTTCGGATCGGATAATCCGAAATGAACAGCCCTAGCAGGGTGGGGGTGGGAATGAGGGGAGTAGGGACATGAGGATGTGTTTGTATGTATACGCTAATGTCCCATTTGAGAGTTGTAGGGGGTGCAGTTGTCGTATAATTTGGGCCGCTCACTGATGAACACGTTTTTTGAAAGAAATAATTCCTTAATTATTTTCATTAATGAATGAGTATATATATAATTTACAATTTTCATAATATGAAAAATCATATTTCTATTCTACTCCCAAAACTCTATTCTATTTGTACAAAAATTCTACAATTATGGTAAGTGTACAATGCTAATTAAATACAATAATATACTACCAAAATTACCGTGATATACACGGTCTCCTTATTTCCTTATATGGCTCGTGTTTCCGTGATATGTACGGTATACACATGGTAGTGTATATACCGTGTATATCATGGGTATATCAGGTTTATTTATCACACCCCCGCAGTCATAGCAGGCGGTCTTCGTACGCTGAGACTGTCCCTAAAATCATCAAATAGAACCGAGGGAAGACCCTTAGTAAAAATGTTTGCAATTTGATACCTGAAATGGACATGGCAGACACGTACTTGTCCACGAGCTACCTTTTCGCGAACAAAGTGGATATCCATCTCGATGTGTTTAGTGCGTTGATGTTGAACCGGATTACCAGAAATATAAACTGCACTAATATTATCACAATAAACCAAGGCAGCTTTCTGAATGGGACAATAAAGTTCTAATAGAAGATTATGTAACCAACATGATTCAGATACCACATTGGCTACCCCTCGATACTCGGCCTCTGTACTAGAGTGATAATGTAGACTATCGCTTTGTAGACCATGGGACCAAGTTATTACCTAGAAACATACAATAACCAGACGTGGAGCGTCTGGTCTCTGGACAACCACCTCAATCGGCATTTGTATACGAGACAAACGTAGAGGTCGACAACGGATATAGATGCAAGCCATAGTCAAGTGTTCCCTGGATGTATCGTATAATGCGTTTGAGCGCATTCATGTGCTCAACCCTAGGATCATGCATAAACAAACATACCTGATGTACGACATACATAATATCCGATCTCGTGAAAGTAAGATACTGAAGAGCCCCTGCAAGAATGCGATAGTGGGTAGGATCCTCGTAAGGTGGGCTAGCCGCATCACACAGCTTGGGTTTCGTATTAACTGGAGTGGAAATAGACTTACATAAGGACATACCAGCCCGCTCAATTATCTCAGCGGCATACTTCCGTTGTGATAAGAATAACCCACCTGCATGACGAGTGACATCAATTCCGAAGAAATAACTCAAGGGGCCCAAGTCTTTCATAGCAAACTCAGAACTAAGTAGTGTCATGATAGACTTGCGTAAATCATCAGAAGAAGTGATCAAGATAATGTCATCTACATATAAGAGAATATAAGACAGGGAAGTACCACAATGATATATGAACAGAGAATTATCAGACCTACTGTGAAAAAATCCAATAGTAGATATATAGTCTGCAAATCGTTTATACCAAGCCCGTAGGGCCTGCTTGAGCTCATACAAGGGCTTCTTCAATAACACATACATGATTATGATATTTGGAGTCGTGAAAACCAAGGGCTGATGCATGTAGACTGTCTCCTTAAGATCACCATGTAAAAAGGCATTGTTAACATCTAGCTCATGAATGGGTCATGTCTTGCAAAGAGCCAGACTGAGAACAGTGCGAAATGGTAGCCGGTTTGACCACCGGGCTTAATGTCTCACCACAATCCACGCCTACCTGTTGAGTTTTACCATCACCTACAAGTCGAGCCTTATGTCTCGTAAAATAACCATCAGAATTATCTTTATAAGTAAAAATCCACATAGACCGAATAATATTAACACCAGAAGGACGGGGTACCAACTCCCATGTCTTATTTTCAATAAAAACATCATATTCGTCGATCATAGCCAATTTTCAATTCGAGTCATTTAATGCAGACACGTGGTTACGGGGTAGTGGGGATTTAAGAACATTAGAATTAAGATTAAAATGTCCTTTTGGTTTAAAAGTACCCCGTTGACTACGAGTAACATACATGTGTGTCGAGGGAAAATTGGGTGGATTTTGGGAAAAAGTCGGAGGGGTGATGGACTGGCCAGCATGCAGTGGGACTGCTGGCCCAAAACTCAAAACTGGAGGCTGGACTGAACTAGAAACTGGGCCAGAAGCTGTCTCGGTAGTGGGCTAGGCAAGCGGCCCACTAGCAGAAACTGGGGCAGAAACAGTGGTTGTTGGCGGGCAAGCAGGTAGTGGGCCTGTTGGCATTCCGGGGGTACTGGATTGGCCCATTAAGTGGTACATAATGTACGGTGAGACTTCGTCACCTAAAAAATTATACGAACCAGGCACGGGACTACACACTTTATAAAATGAAAATTGGGTCTCATAAAAAATAACATGACGACTAATTATGATTTTATTAGACGATAAATCAAAACATTTGTAACCACAATGATTAGATGGATAACCCAAAAACACAAAAGCGGTAGAACGGACTTGAAGTTTGTTAATTATAGTTGACGGAAATAATGGATAACATAAACACCCAAAAACTCTAAGATGTGAATACGAAAGATTCTCATGATAGAGGATTTTAAGAGGGGATGAATATGACAATCCTTTTGTAGGAAGTATGTTATGGAGATAAATAGCCATTTGTAGAGCATGATGCCAAAAGGAAGGGGGTACGAAAGCATGGATCAATAAAGTGCGGAGAATATTATTAATGGTACGAATTTTTTGTTCGACTTTTCCATTTTGTGAAAACATGTGAGGAGAAGAGAAACAAAAAACTATGCCATTAGCATTACAAAATTTCCGAAACAACCCATTAACATATTCTTTGCCATTATCAGAATGAATGTTTTTGATTTTCCGTTCGAATTGGGTACGGATGAATGCTCTAAATTTTAAGAATATAGAAAAAACTTGAGTTTTTTCGCTAACGGAAAGGTCCATAAAAAATTAGAATAATCATAAAAAAATAGAACATAATAAAGATGGCCCACAGAACTTAGAATGGGAGAAGTCCATAAATCACTATGAATAATATCAAAAGACATCAAAGTACGAGAAGTAGATGCTACAAATGGTAATCTAACATGTTTTCCAAAAGGATAGGAATGACAAATTGGAGTACTATGCGTATCCATACAAGAAATAAAATTATTTTTATGCAAGGAAGAAACAATGGACGACCCCGGATGATCCAAACGTGCATGCCACAAGGAAGGAGCTAGAGCGACAAATGTCGATGGCATGGCTTGACTAGAGAAACTGTTGGTGGGCGTGATTGGATAAAGATCTCCCCTACTATTGCATCTCATGAGAGATATCCCCGTTTTGAGATCCTACACCGAAAATCCAAATGGATCAAAATTAATAGAAACCCAATTATCAGTGGTGAATTTACGGACATACACCAAATTTTTAATTAAGTTTGGGGCATGAAGGGTATTTTTCAAGACAAGAGGTGGATGGGGGGAGACAAAGTTGTATGATCGGAACCACAAATCAGAATTGAGTTGCCATTACCAACAATAATGCCACGATTTTTGCTCAAATTAAAATAAGATGAGAGAGTACCTTGGTCGGACGTCATGAAGTGGCGCATGTGTCTATGTACCAATTCACGTCTGGAGGATTTAATCCAAGTGTATGCATGGCGACCTCAATATCGGTTAGTGTCAGGATCGGAGTTGGGCCCGTAGTAGTGAAGGCATGTGGGGGCCGAGGCCCAAGCAGACCGCCCTGCTGACCCGACCCATATCAATGTTATGTGACACCTGAAGGTCCAGAAAAATTAGGCCTGTTACTGGGCTGGATCGGGGCCCAACTGCCTGAGAAGGGCAGTAGGCTGGATTGGGCCATTGGCCGCTGGTACAGGCCCACTGCCAGGGGGCCAGGGCTGAGACCAGGCGGGCTGTGGCCCAATACCCCAAGGCCCACTGCCAGTATTTCTACTGTTCCGTCCGTCGCCGTTGTTGCGGCCGCGATTTTTGTCATTATTCTTACGGTTTTGACCCTTCTTGATGCCACCATTGTTGCGGTTTTGATCCAAATTGTCAACAAAACCGTGGGAGTTATCGGATGAAGTCATCATTACCACGGAACTTGCGCCGATAGCCGCCTTTTTTGCCAAGTCGGCTTCTTCTAATGTTAGCATCGAACGGGCTTGATAAAAAGGGGGAAGCGAATTACTTTGTCGGAGTAGAGTCCCAATGCCATTATGGGCCTTATATAGGCATGCAACCATTTGGTTACGGAGTTGGTCCGCCAATTCCTTGAGCCGTTTACAGTAAGTTGAAACATTCGAGAAATCTTCTATGCTGACTTGTGAAAATTTTTTCTCAAGAGTGACCACTCCGGAATGTTGGTTATCCTGGAATATATCACGCAATCCATTCCAGGTAGCCATAGCCGTAGTGTCCGGTTCAGTAATCGTCTGTAAATGGTCGGTAGAAATAGTGGAGTAAATCCACTGAAGGACAGTAACATCAAGAGTGATCCATAGCTGAGAATCCTCCATGGGTGTAGGAACAGCGGGAGGAATGATGTGATGAAGTACTTGATGTGAGATGGCGTGAATCTTGAACAATTCCACACATGTCGCATATTGGACGTTTTTCATCTCAAGAACAATAGAGATGTGATTCTTGATGTTGGATACAGTAAGGGCAGGATGAAATATGTTCTTTGATGTAGACATAACGAAATAACAATAGGGGAATGAGGGATTTGGAAGAAAATTTGGGAAAAGAGGAGGAAGAAATCGGTTCGGAAATCGAGGAAGGGTCTCGGAATTCGAGGAAGCCGAGAGTAGCAGAAGCTTTTAGGGGAGGAGGTATGTGAGACCTATACTTCTGATACCATGAAAGAAATAATCATTTGATTATTTTCATTAATGAATGAGTATATATACAATTTATAATTTTCATAATATGAAAAATCCTATTCAAATTCTACTCCCAAAACCATATTCTATTTGTACAAGAATTCTACAGTTATGATAAGTGCACAATGTTAATTAAATACAATAATATACTACCAAAATTACCGTGATATACACAGTCTCCTTATTTCTTTATGGCTCGTGTTTTCGTGATATACACGGTATACACAGGGCAATGTATTTACCGTGTATATCATGGGTATATCAGGTATATTTGTAACATCCCGTACTTTCGGGCTATGATTTGAATCGCTAGATGTATGTAAATAGACCCGAGCGTTGGAGGATTTATGTCATATTCATGTACGCAAATAAAGAGCTAAATATATAAAAGGATGTTGTCCCGAAATAATTTAGAACTTAAGAAATGTGACGACGGAAATTGGAAATAATAGCTGTATGTCCCAAAAGAGGTTATGGACTAATGATATATCGCACGATTATGACATTGAGTATATGAATGTTTTATAAGTCATTGATATTTAAGTGATTTGGGATCAATAAATTAATTATGTATGTGATTGATTAATTGTGGGATAAGTGAATAGTAGACATAGTCCATGTGTAGCATGAATAGGTAACAATACCTATACAATTTCCATGTGTCGTCATGAAAAAAAAATAGCAAATGACTGAGATATTAAGACAGGTGGCAAAATATTGTGCAAACACTTTGTTTAGATTAGGATTTCGTTATGGTTAAGTCGTCCATTAGATAATGCTTTGATACAAAAAAGATTCACTTTAAAAATTATATCCATTTTTACACCGTCATTCATCCTTAGCTCAAATGCTATATGAACTTAGCAATTCATTCTTCACATATGTGTGTAGAACCGTGTGAAACCACCAACTTTCAGAAATTAATGTTTTGATGTAGTTTTTCATTTATCATAACATTCCTCACTTAACATATCATAACCCACATATCTTAAGGATATGCAAATATATTTGTACGAGGAACATTGTCTCCTTCTTCTTACTTGGCTTCAACGTGAAATCATTTCATGGAAGCATCATCGACGTTATTTCTAATTGATTTCGTTACTTCCGGGGTGCAAGTAACGTGTAGATGGGTTTTATATCTTGACTTTTTAAGATTAAAAAGTGTTAAATGGGAGGTTCGTTGTTGTCACTAATAGATCAATATTCAGGTATGTTAAGGCAAATCATTTCTTCTTTTGGCATGTTCTAAGTACGAAACGTAAATGTAATATTGTCTCATAAATGATTCTACTCTTAGTAGTTAAAAATGTTCATGTTATCCATTCCTGTTGTCAAAACATGTCTAAATATGTTCCTAAGTCCTTATTGAGGTATATGGAAAAATATTAGTATTCATAATGTTAATCGGAGGTGAAGCGATATTACTTCACTCCGACAAACTTTTAGTGTCTTATTGTCATATCATTCATGAATTATATTCATACCTTGACCTCAAATGAGCTATATACTCCACTATATATATGCATTATATATATGTATGGGATATGGGAAAAAGGAAGGTGTTATATACGCACACCACCTACAGTTGATACATATATACACGATGATGATTATGCCCACAGAGGCCGATATGATATGATGGAATGCCCACAGAGGCTTGATGGGGTTGTATACGCTTATATATATGAAAGACCGCATTTGTATTGTGCATGACATTTAGGCATATTATGGCCCTCAGAGGCATTCTACACAGACATGATATTTATGCATATTATAGCCCTCAGAGGCATTCAGTACAAGTTGGTTGTTTTTTGTCTCATGTTACTTTCAGGTCTCTATTATGCTATTTTCATGCCTAACATACTCGGTACATCGATCGTACTGACGTCTCTTTTGTCGGGGGACGCTGCCTTTTATGGCCGCAGGCTCAGATAGAAAGGGTGACGATCCGGACTAGTAGGTGGCTGGTTCAGCTGATATTGGAGGACTCTACTTGTTCCATAGTTGTAGTCAATGCATAGGGGTATGGCGGGGCCCTGTCCTGACCTTATGATATCACGTACTCTTTAGAGGCTTGTACACAATTGTCTTGTGTATAGTAGTCATGTATGGCATTAATATGTATATATGCATGGATTGAGTCCTTCTATTTGTAAGAGTTTACACAGTATCTTCCCAGTTTATTATTCCATGTGTCAGCCAGTTACCTCGTGACGGCCCTAGTGGCCATGCTTAATTATGGTTAGCTGGTAAATATGTGATTAATGATGCTCGACAGGTAAGGTCCGGGTGCCCGTCATGGCCCTTCGGTTTGGATCGTGACAATATTTATCATTTTTTCCTCTCTTTTTACGATAAAACTTATACTACTCCTATCAATTTATTATAATTAAGTAATTTGCTTAGAGTCTATCGAAAATAACTTCGCTATTCCTCTAAACTATAAAGGTAGGATAAGATCTGTGTGTACTATATCTTTCTCAAACCCCACTTATAAAAATATATTGGATATGTTATTATATAGTTAAGTAATTTGATGAAGTAATAATATATTAACTATTTATAATTAAATTAAAATATTTATATATAATTAATATCGTGCATTTATTAATTTGATCTTACTATCTGATGAGGATCAACTTTTATCTATTTTTACTTCCAACCATCAAAGTTTTGAATTCTTTTTCACCACTTCAGTAATTTTGGATGGATTCTTCACACTATCCCACCATGAGGTTGTTCGCTACTGTAGTACTCATCACTGTGAAGTTATTGTAAAAGGGTGTGATAGGATAGTTTTGTTGATTTTGTTAATCAAATAACTCGGGTTTGAGCTGAAATCTAATGATTTCTTTCGGTATGAAAAAGCTCAAACCATAGGCATCTTCTGTGAAAATTTGAATTAATCAAGGTATAGCGCTTCAAATTCTGGATGTTTAAATTTAAAAGAAAAGGAAAAAAACAAAGAATTACAAGCTTTGGAGTATGAAGATCAACAAAAAATGGGAATTAATACATTACATAGTTCTTTACTTTTAAAAATAAAGATGTTAGTGTATTTAGAGGTGTCAAATTTAACCCATGAAATCATAATTCGCCCAACCCATTCAAGTTTGGACGGCTTATTGACCTGCCCATTTGTTAGTTTAACCCATTTCAGCTCAACCCATCAAAATTTGGGTTGACATCTAGCTCAAATTGATTCATGAGAAATCTGTCAAAATATGTTCAAAAAAATTATTTTTTTATTTGATATGTTATATATCGCCATAATAAAGAAAAAATAATAATTTATTAGGTACTAAAAAATTCTAAAAAAAAATAAGACAATTAAAACTTAGTAAGAATTGAGCGAGTTGAGTTTTACCCACTTTTTAATCCATTTCAATCCAACTCATAGCAGCCCAAACAACATTTGGACGGGTCAATAACCGGCCCATTTATTAACTCAACCTATTTTGATCCGCCCAAATTCAACTCAACCCTCACATTTGTAACCCATAAGTGTACTGTAGCCCTTGGAGTTGTCTGACTACATAAATTCAATTACATAACGTTTAGTTGATATCCAATTTGACTTTTGAAAACACATTCAAAAAGAAAAGTTTGGAGCTAAATGAAGTACTACTACTAATTTGAAGGACAAACTTCTCTTTGTTTGTATATAATTAGACATTTTGGGATATCTCATGTAAATCTTCACTTTAAGTTAATGGTTGAGCATGACATATTTGGAAAAAAAATCCAACTAAAAACGAAGGTATTCGCAAATATCTAACTATGAAAAAGTAAAGCACAACAACATATTTAGTGAAATCCCACAATATAGAGTTTGTGGAGGGTAGAGTATACACAGATCTTAACTCTATCTTGGTAGGTAGAGCGGCTGTTTCCGAGAGACTCTCGGTTCAAGACAAAGCACAGGCCGAAGGGAATGAAGGTTATTTTGTGCATTTCCTTTATATCATTTTCCTTCTTTTATTTTATGACGAATTTAAATAGTCTTTCTGGTTTTCTATTAAATAAAAGCATATACAATTCTGAAAGAAATAATCCCTTGATTATATTCATTAATGAAAGAGTATATATACAATTTACAATTTTTCATAATAGGAAAATCATACTCCTATTCTACTCCCAAAACCCTATTCTAGCAGTACAAGAATCCTATAATTTTATGGTAAGTGTACAATACTAATTAATACAATTATTTACACTACAAATCAGCCACAAAACCGTGATATACACTAATTATGGTAAGTGTATATCACGGATACAATACAACTACAAAACCGTGATATACACTACTTATGGTAAGTCTATAGCACGTGTATATTTAACACACCTCCGCAGTCATAGCGGGCAGTCTTCATACGCTGAGACTGTCCCTAAAATCTTCAAAAAGGACCGAGGGAAGACCTTTGGTAAAGATGTCTGCAATTTGATACCTGTAAGGAACATGACAAACGCGTACTTGTCTACGAGCTACCTTTTCGCGAATAAAGTGAATATCCATCTCGATGTGTTTAGTGCGCTGGTGTTGAACATGATTACCAGAAAGGTAGATAGCACTAACATTATCACAATAAACCAAGGTAGCTTTCTGAATAGGACAATGGAGCTCTAACAAAAGATTACGTAACTGACATGATTCAGAGACCACATTGGCCACCCCTCGATACTCGGCCTCTGCACTAGAGCGTGATAATGTAGACTGATTCTTCGCAGACCATCAAACCAAGTTATTACCAAAAAACATACAATAGCCGGACGTGGAATGTCTGGTATCTGAACAACTACTCCAATCAGCATATGTATACGAGACAAGTGTAGATGTCGATGACGAATATAAATATAAGCCATAGTCAAGTGTTCCCTGGATGTATCAAATAATGCGTTTGAGCGCATTTATGTGTTCAACCCTGGGATCATGCATAAATAAACACACATGCTGTACAAAATACGTAATATCTAGTCTCGTGAAAGTAAGATACTGAAGAGCCCCTGCAAGACTGCGATAACGGGTCAGATCATTGTAAGGTGAGCCAACCGCAGCACCCATCTTGGGCTTAGTATCGACAGGAGTGGAAATAGACTTGCACGAGGACATGCCAGCATGCTCAATAATCTCAGTTGCATACTTTCGTTGGGATAAGAACAACCCACCTGCATGACGAGAAACAGCAATCCCCAAAAAATAACTCAAGGGCCCCAAGTCTTTCATAGCAAACTTAGAACTGAGCAGGGTCATGATAGACTTGCGCAAAGCATCAGTGGAGGCAGTCAAGATAATATCATCCACATATAATAAAATATAACCCATGGAAGAACCACGACGATATATGAACAATGAATTATCAGACCTGCTGTGTAAAAACCCAATAGACGAAACATAGTCTGCAAATCTCTTATACCAAGCCCGCGGGGCTTGCTTAAGCCCATTCAATGACAACTTCAACAAGCAAACATAATGAGGATATTTAGAGTCTCAAAAACCCAAGGGCTGATGCATATACACGGTCTCCTTAAGATCACCATGTAAGAAAGCATTCTTCACATCTAACTGATGAATGTGACAAGCTTTGGAAAGAGCCAGACTGAGAACAATGCGAATAGTAGCCGGTTTGACCACCGGACTAAACGTCTCACCATAATCCACGCCAACCTACTGAGTCTTACCATCACCTACAAAACGAGCCTTATGCCTCGCAAATGCACCGTTAGAATTATCTTTATGAGTAAAAATCCACATAGACCGAATAATATTAACACTAGAAGGATGGGGTACCAACTCCCACGTCTTATTTGCAATAAGAGCATCATATTCGTCGGTCATAGCCAATTTCCAATTCAGGTTATTTAATGCGGACACTGGGTTACGGGGTAGAGGGGATTTAAGAACATTAAAATTTAAATTAAAATGTCTTTTTGGTTTAAAAATACTCCGTTGACTACGAGTGACCGACCTCAGACTCAATGGAGAATTTGGTGGATTTTGGGAAATATCGTGACATGTGACGGACTGGCCAGCAGGCAGTGGGCCTGCTGGCCCAACACGGTAACTGGAACTGATGGTTGAACCCGAGACTGGGCCAGAACTGGACTGGAGAGGCGGCCCAGTTGCTGGACCCACGACGACAGATGGTGACGTTACTGGAGAACCAGCGGGCAGATCGAGACTATTTACCTTTGCAAATTGAAATTGGGTTTCATTGAAAATAACATGGCGACTAATGATGATTTTATTGGACGATAAATCAAAACACTTGTAACCACGATGAGTAGAGGGATAACCCAAAAACACACAAGGAGTAGAACGGGCTTGAAGTTTGTTAATAGTAGTTGACGGAAAGAGCAGATAACATAAGCACCCAAAGACCCTAAGATGTGAATATGAAGGAGTATTATTATATAAGATTTGAAGAAGGGAGGAATATGCCAAACCTTTGGTAGGAAGTATGTTTAGAAGATAAGTAGCCATTTGTAAAGCGTGATGCCAAAAAGTAGGGGGTACGGAAGCATGGACCAACAAAGTTCGGAAAATATTATTAATGGTACGAATTTTTCGTTCGGCTTTCCCATTTTGTGAAGACATATGAGGATAATAAAAAGGAAAAATAATGCCATTAATTGCACAAAAATCCCGAAACATCGCATTATCATATTCCTTGCCATTATCACAGTGAATTTTCTTTATTTTGCGTTCGAATTGGGTACGGACGAATGCTCTAAATTTTAAGAAGATGGAAAAAACTTGAGATTTTTTCGCTAACGGAAAAGTCCATAAAAAATTAGAATAATCAACCAAAAACAGAACATAATAACGATGGCCCACAGAACCTAAAACGGGAGAGGTCCATATATCGTTATGAATAATATCAAATGACATTAAAGTACGAGAAGTAGAGGCTACAAATGGTAATCTAACATGTTTTCCTAAAGGACAGGATTGACAAAGTAGAGTACGACTCGTACACTTACAAGAAATAAAATTATTTTTATGCAAGAAAGAAACAATAGATGACCCAGGGTGACCCAAACGTGCATGCCACAAGGAAGGAGCTAGAGCTGCAAAAGTAGACGATAAGGCTTGACTCGAGAGACCGGATGTGGGCGTGATAGGATAAAGAGCTCCCCTACTATCACATCTCATGAGAGGAAACCCCATCTTGAAATCTTTCACAGAAAACCCAAAAGGATAAAAAAATAACATAAACGAAATTATCAGTAGTGAATTACGGACATATACCAAATTTTTAATTAATTTAGGAGCATGAAGGGTATTTTTCAAGACAAGAGGTGGATCTGGAGGAGACAACGTTTTATGACCATAACCACGAATTGGAATTGATTTGCCATTACCAAGAATTATGCCATGATTGATGCTCAAATTGGAATACGACGTGAGAGTACCTTGGTCGAACATCATGTGTGATGTGGCGCCGGTGTCCATATACCAATTCGGGTCTGGGGATTTAATCCAAGTGTATGCATTGTGGCCTCAATGTCTGTCGGAGTTGGTGTGGGGCCCGCTGCCTGAAATGCCTGTGGACACCGAGGCCTAAGCACACCGGCCTGCTGCCCCGACCCAGAAAACAGCTCGTTTACTGAGAATGGACCTGAGAAACTGGGCATGGGATGTTGTGAAAACTTAGCCCAGTTTCCCGGGTAAGGGCTCGGAAAATAGCCATTGTATGGCCAAGACGGACTGGCCCAGTTCCACTGCATAGGGGCCCACTGCTGGGCCAAATTTTGTTGCTGCTGCCCACTGCCCCGAGCGCCACTACCACCGCCACCACTGTTTCGGTCGTCACCATTGTTGCCGCCTCGATTCTTGTCATTATTTTTACGGTTTTGACCTTTCTTGCAGACCGTTGTTGGGGTTTTGGCCCGAAGTGTTAACAAAACCATGAGAATTATCGGACGAAGTCATCATTTCCAGGGAACTGGCGCTGGTAGCTCCCTTTTTTGCCAAGCCGTCTTCTTCTAAGGTGAGTATCAAACGGACCTGATAAAAAGGGGGAAGCGGATTACTTTGACGGAGGAGAGTCCCCACGCCATTATAGGCTTCAGATAGGCCTGCAACCATTTGAGAACAAGACGATTATTAATAACGGGCGCTCCAACGTTACGGAGTTGGTTTGCCAACTCCTTGAGCTGTTTACAATAAGCTGAAACGATCGGGAAATCCTCCATGCGAACTTGGGAAAATTCCTGCTCAAGGGTGACAACGCTGGATTGTTGGTTATCTTGGAATATATAATGCAATCTATTCCATGTAGCCATAGCCGTAGTGTCCGACTCAATAATCGTCTGTAGAAGGTCGGTGGAAATAGTAAAATAAATTCACTGAAGGACGGTAGCATCAAGAGTAATCCATAACTGAGGATCATCCGCGAGAGTAGGGGTAGCGGGAGGAATTATGTGATGGAGAACTTGATGTGAGATGTCGTGAATTTTGAACAACTTCGCCCACGTCCTATATTCGGCGTTTTCCATCTAAAAAACAATAGGGATGTTGTTCTTGATGTTGGAAACAGTAAGGGCAGGATGAAACACGGTCTTAGACATAACGAAAGAACGAATGGATTGAGAAGGAAAATTTGGGAAGACAGGAAGTAAATTTTGTCACGAAATCCGAGAAGGAGGGCACGGATTCCGATGCAGTTTCGGCTGAGTAAGGGGCACGGAAACCGAGAGCAAAGTTGGAGAAGAGCGGAAGTAATTTAGACCTAGACTTCTGATACCATGAAAGAAATAATCCTTGATTATTTTCATTAATGAAAGAGTATATATACAATTTACAATTTTCAATAATAGGAAAATCTTATATTTAACAAATTCTAATATATGAATGACGTAAAAAAGTTGTGGATAAACAGACAAATATGACATATTCTATATGACCATATATAAAACTCAAGGAAAAAACTAGGATATACAGTTTAAACAATTCATTTGGCATTTCAACTTATGCACCAACATTTAACATAAAAGATTTTAAATATATAATTTTATTTGGTTGGGTATTAACAGATAGTGTGGATATATGTTACGTATTGTAATTCGGAACATATTTAGAATTTTAAATTTTCTTTACCAAGACTATAAATAAGTTTTATTGTCAAGAATTAATCATGGCAACATTCGTTATATGTCTAAACAGAAAGTAATTATGTCTTGAACAAGTTGATTATTTATGTTTATGACAATTTCAGAGATGAGTCACAGCCCACAAAACAGAAGAGAGAAAAAAAGGTACTAATTGTTCTGTAACGAAGTTTCGAGGAACTAATCTTTGTATATCTATTATTGTGAAACTAAAAAATCAAATACCATTATTCGTACAATGATCCATTGATAAAAATGTTCACGCATGCGTTTAATTTTAATTGTGTTCATATAAATGAGAGGAAGCCGTTTGACGTAGTTTAATCATGTCCTGCACATGTATCGGTAGGTGTAAAATTATGGTGAATGAAAATGCTAAAAGAGGATAAGCTGGTAGATCAAAAATTACATAAAATGTATTGAAGTTGTCTAAAAAAACTTACAATATTTTGAAATCAATATAGACTTAGCTAAAAATATGACATAATAGAAGAAATTAAAACATTCATATAGGTGGTATCTATTAGTTGGGAATAAATTTTAGTCTTCTTAGTACGTTGGTTTGCACTTATTGCTTTTCTAGAAGTAATTTGATCTTATCATATATTTATTTGCCGGTAAAGAGAACTTTTATTGTTGTTGCTATTATTATTATCATAATTATTTAATTTTTTAATGTTAATTTTATTTAGATGATGATGATATGAATAGAATTTAAATAAAAAAGTCTGATCAGTAAAAAATCATATAGCCAATCCGACTAAATTTTATTAGTTAATATTAGGTGATGTACCAATAAAAGGAAAATGACTCGTTTGAGAGCCAGTGGCAGTAGCTATCTTTTTCAACCTTTTTGCCGAAACTTGACCTTTATATTTTCAATGTATTTTGAGTACAAGTTTTTGCTATCTCTCAATGATGAGAGTGATTGAAAAATGACCACAAAAGTACTTGTGAATTCTAGTTACACCTTATTAGTTTGATTTTCATGGCCAAACGCCTATATACTAAATGTAAAGTCGAGAAAATGCCAAAAATATAATAGACTGGTACTCTATACTCGCTTTGCTTTTATAATCTCGCACCCTATTTCAAAGTAAAAAATGGTAAGGACAAAGAAAATCTATCGAGATATTGTTTAAAGAGGTCTTTCTTTTTTCTTCTAATGATAAAAGCAATGGGACCAAAAGGGAAAAGTCATGACGGAATTATGCAATATCCAAAGGCATAAAGTGGGGGCTAATGGTTTCTAGCATTTAATCACCCCCTTTAAAAAGCACGAGGAGAAAAACAAAATTGAAGAAAAAAACAATCATTCATCTTCTTAGCTTATTGAAAACTCTACAAGAAAAAAAAAAGCACGACAAAACATATATGATGAAGAAACAACAAATTAAAGAAAAATACAATAAATCATCTTCTTAGCTTATTGAAAACTCACAAAAACAAAAAAAGGCCAAAACATGATAAAGAAAGAACAAAATAAAATGGGGAATAGAAGGAGCAAGAATTAAAAAGGGACTCACAACTTAGTAGCTAGTGGGTGATTTTTGGTGCAATATCCAGTGTTGTCATTGTTGCATCTTAATTAGGGTGCCACTTTGCCCATTTATTTTGTCCACTTTGTTAAAGAAATCTTGAAACTTATTTTCATGTTCTCTTATTTGCCTCCCCTTTAATTAATCACTATCAAAGGGTGGAGCTAGAGGCACAAGGGTTAATCTAAAATATTTTTGGCTAAAATTATACTAATGTATATATATATGTATACACACACATTAGTATACTAATCGAAAATTGAATCACCTTGACAATTCTGTGCGTTTACCTTTTTATATTTTAATTTTTTTTTAGTGAAAATTCATGATTTCAGTACTGATTAATCACTATATATTAAACTTAAATCTTGAATCATCCTCTTATTCTAGTGACAAATTATAGTTGCATTAAAGATAACATCTATAGTACAAAAATTTTGTAAATATATTCAACTATAAATTGAAGGATGTTGGTGGGCCAATAAACATGATTCATTACTTTACTCCAACAATTATGGGTAGTGAGATCTAGCTAATTTTATTTTTTTTTATAAATGGAGATAATGAGAAATGAATATATATGAGCTACCAAAGAATAACATGTCTATGAATCCACGATATAGAGAGAGCAAAGAGAACCAAAAGCAAAAAAGAAAAGGATTATTGTGGGATCGTTTGGAAAAGGAAATAAAAGTGCAAATGTCGGCAATGGGTGGTGATAAGGGTGAGCGGGTCCGAGTACCCTAATTTTTTTGAACTATTCGGACACCCAGTAAATTACCGGTTCCTAAATCTACTATCCGGAACCTACCCATATCAATCATTACCCGAAACCTACCCCGGGTACCCTGTAAACCATTTATGTCATAAATACTACTCTGCATTATCAGTGACTGAAACGGAGGAAATCAGTGACGGGAAATCTGAAATGTGTATTCCGTGACTGAAATCAGTGACAAATGGAGGAACATGATACACCACAATCACTAAATGAAGAAAATATTACAAAATTACTCTGCATAATTCAAAAAGTTAGCATAATCTGGAAATTTAGTGACTGAAATTGCAGATATGCTTGAGCCTAAAATGGAGGAAATCAGTGACTGGAAATCTGAAATGGAGGGTTTCCCGTGACTGAAATCACTAAATGAAGAATACATTACAAAACTCCAAATAAACATAAAACAAAAATACATCTTCTAAAGAAACAAGAGATGCCAAAAAATTTAAATAAACGCCATAAATGCCACATGTCCACTTGCATACTAATCTGCCATTATGTCCTCCGTGACACAAGTAAGCTTTACAAAAATAAAATGAAACTATTGTGAGATTCCAAGACAAAAGATAATACACAAAAATAAAAATTCTAAATAACCCAAATCCATAAAACAAAAAGAAAGAAAGACCTAGTGACTTACCTTCCTCATATTTTTCTGCATCTTCGATATATTGCTCAACACTAATGGATTTTGAAGATGAGCGCAACCAATCTTGGCAACAAATCAAAGCTTCCACAAATTTAGGAGTTAGAGAGTTGCGAAATTGATCAAGCACTCGACCAGATGTGCTAAAAGCTGATTCCGAGGCTACCGTGGATACGGGGATGGATAAGATGTCTCTAGCCATCAAACTGAAAACCTTGTAAGTCGACTTAGCAACATTCCAATCTTTGACAAGTGAAGCTGGATCAACAAAACCAAAATTTTCTCCATCAACACTGTCAATAGAGCCTTGAGACTCGTCCAGTGCAATAGAATCAACCATAGAAGAATGATTTTTGTCATAGAATGCAAAAAGACGTTCCAATACATTCATTACCTTACTAACCATCAGTTCTATTTTAGCATCATCAACACCAATCCTTCTGCAACTCCAATTCAGAAATCTCAACTTATATCGAGGATCTAGTACTACGGCTATCAACACCATCATGTTTGTTCTCTCAATACTCCCATAATACTTGTCAAATTTGGTTCTCATTTTTGTAGCCATCGCCTTAAGGTTTTCATTATTATTTTGGCTTTTACATTCAGTTAATGTTGAAAACATGCTAATAACTTCATGAAAATAATGGTTAGTTGTCACATAGAGACTTCCTGACATCCTAATAGTAGCCTCATAGAAATTTTTCAGAAATAAAGACAACAAGGATGCATTTTCCCAATTCTCATCTTTCGGGACACCACAATCAAGCTCAATCACAAAAGTCATATCATCATCTTCAAGTATTACAAATGCTTGTTTGAACTTACTAGCACTTTCTAACATAAGATATGTAGAATTTCACCTCGTACTAATATCAAGACAAACAGAGCCCTTATAAGTTATGCCCTCTTCAGTTATACAACTTTGGAATTGTTGTGCTCTACTTGGGGAACTCATAACATACTTAACTGCAGCTCGAATTCGACTAATTGATTCACGAACCTCACTCAACCCATCTTTCACAATCAAATTCAATGTATGAGCTGCACATCTCATATGAAAAAACTCACCCTCCCAAAATAAGGGTATTTCTTAACTTGTCCTTCAAATAAGCAATTGCCACATCATTAGAGCTCGCATTATCAACTATAATTGTTGATATACGATCTCTAATTCCCCACTCAATTATACATTTTCCTACAATCTTACAAATATCCCTACCTTTATGGCTAGGCATAACAACAAAGTTTAGCAATCTCTTATGCAAATTCTAATTTTCATCAATAAAGTGAGCGGTAAGACATAAATAGCTCAAATTTTGAATGGAAGTCTAAATGTCAGTGGTGAGAGCAATCCTAGATTTAAGAGATGACAACTTATCTTTTAAGCATGAGTTTTCACAAACATAAAGTTTCATGCAATCCCTAGCAACTGTGAATCTTGAAATATGCTTAAATAAATGTTGTAATGCAGACACAAAACCCCTAAAACCTTCACGTTCAACCGTTCTAAATGGTTGCTCATCAATAATAATCATCCTAGCCAACATGTGCCTACAAAAATCTTTATCATATTTCCAAGTGCTAAACATATGCTCATTATCCCCATTTATACTACCTTTAAAATGAGCACCAATCAATTTTTGCTTCTTGTCAATATTGTGAGGATACTTTTTGCAACTTCTCAAATGTTTCCACATGGATGAGGTACCATTGTTAATACTATAAGCTAAGCTTTCATTGCAATAATTACATATAGAAACAACATTACCAATTTTCTCATCTATTGCTTTAACAAAATGCTCCCAAGCCTAAGATTTTATTGCATTCTTTTTTTTCGATGGTGCACGAGTTGTGGATGCTGTGCTAGCCTCAGCCATCTACCAAAAAAGTATCAAAATAAAACATTGTCAGTAACTATGACGTACTAAGAAAGAAGGATAAACCAATTAGCCATAAAAATATAAACTAATTTATCCATAGAAATATAAACTAATCACACTCAAACAAAACAACAACTCCAATATATTGAGCATAACAACGAACAATAAAAGGGAATCCTCATTTTCTGATGATTCAATTAGGACATAAAAATAGCAACTTGGAGACAAACCCACTCAGATTTCTGATGATTCAATAGAGAATCTTCATTTTTCACTCTTATTGTTTCTTGTTATGCTCAATTTAATTGGAGTTACTATTTTTTTTCTTCATCATACATTATGACAAAACATTATGATGAAGAAAAAAAACAGTAACTCCAATAAGAGTTCCAGTTTTGCTAGACATCAGTGACCCACTCTGCTTGACTCAATAAGAGTTCCAGTTTTGCTAGACATCAATGATTTGAGCCAAAAATCTTTTATTGTATGTGGAAGACAATGTAATGTAACTGATGTGGTATGAAGGTAGATAAATGCAATTAGGTTTTGAAAGAGTATTTTTGTAACAAGCTCATTAAAAGCCATTACTTTTTTTGCTTAAAGCGATGAAGAGATGAAAAAACTGGAACTCTTATTGAGTCAATTTTTAAAATGCAATATTACCATAAGAGCGTATCAAGCAAACCAGAGAACATCAAAAATAGCAACTTGAATACAAACCCATATCAAGATAGGCAATATTACCATAAGAGCATATCAAGCAAACCAGACCATAAAAAATCTCTTTTTACTTCTCGAAACATCAAAATATTATGATGAAGAAGAAAAATAGTAACATTATGACGAAGAAGAAATCAACCCAAACTACTTCAGACTAAACTAACAGAAATCAAGCCAAACTAATTCAATCTAAACTAACATAAATCAACCCAAGCTACTTCAGACTAAACTAACAGAAATCAAGCCAAACTAATTCAGACTAAACTAACAAAAATCAAGCCAAACTAATTCAATCTAAACTAACAGAAATCAACCCAACCTTAATTCAATCTAAACTAATAGAAATCAACCCAAAATAATTCAGACTATTCTCTATTGAATCATCAGAAATCTGAACTATTTAACACATACAAGACCAGATCTATCTCATGCAGTTTTGATATTAAGTCAATACATGCAAAAACCTAATGTTCTTCACTATGCAACAACTTTAAGGGTTATTCATTACCTTTAACAAGACCGAGAGGAACTCGAGCGTAAAACCGCAACCTTTGTCAAGCTTCTGGAGTGAGAAACAATGACAACAAGAGAGAGGAGAGGCTGCGAGTGCGAGGCTACTGCGACATGCGTAATGGGTGCGAGCTGCGTAATGGCGACTGGCGAGGCTGCGAACTGCCTCTAAATGAAATGAGAACTGAGAAGTATGAAAATTAGGATTTAGGGTGACCTCACATTGTGCCATGTGCGTAGTGTATTTGTGTGCGTAGTGTAGAAAGAGAAATAGGCTTAGGGGTCGGACCTAATCAACCGGACTAGGCAAAAAATGTAAACGCCCCAAATCCCAAAAATAAATAATTTAAATGAGGGGTGGGTTCATAGGGTCCGGGTATCGGTTCCGGGTCCGGGTACCCGGTTTTTATTTTTCGGAACCGGAACCAAACCCGACATTGATCACTTCCTAATTTTAATACCCGAAACCTACCCGTTATTATAATATATCTACCCGGAACCTATCCGTTAGTATCGGTTTCGGTTGGGTATCTGGGTATCCTATACCCGTGCTCACCCCTAGGTGGTGAGTGATGAGTCATAGCCAACCTTCCAAAGAGCATGTTTTTTTTTTGGATTTAGTGTAAAGGTGTGGAGTTTTCTACGCCAATGTTGGATGGGTAGGGTACTTGTGTTTTTACTACATCTTCTATTATGCTCTATTCCAAAACTCACTCATCCCATCCTTTATATTCAATCTTGAATCAATGATAAAGTTATTTTAAGTGTGATAATCTATAAATTATGAGTTCGAGCCATAAGATCAGTCAATGATGCTTATGTCATGAATAGGTTGTGTACGAGATATTATCTCCTTTGGGTGTGACTCTTCTTGAATTCTGAGTGAATACGAAATATTTTATGCACCGAACTTCTAGTGTTATATATAGGTCACGGGTTCGAAACATAAAATTAATTACTGATACATGCATTAAGATAGGCTGCCTAGCAACTAATACACCCCTTAGAGTGCGACATTTCTGCATGTGGTCGATATGAATACGAAATATTTCGTGCATTGGACTGCCTTTCATTTCTTCTCAACTTCAAGTCCTAGGAATCGAAAACTTTCCTGTAGGAAGTGGTTTTGTCATCCTTTGGAAGTATATTCGATACGAATTCAAATTAATTGATCAATAAACTCCCGATATCGAAAGGTTGAACCCATAAGAATATTAGCCTTATTATAAACGTATTAATTTTTTCACAATAAACGTATTGATTGATTTGGTTAATTTCGAGCTATATATTAACATTTAAAGATCTTTTAAAAAAATATAACTTATACTAGTTCTTCATTTATATATTATCACAAATGATAATTCAACGGGCACTTTTATTACATCCGTAGTCTTTGAAAGATGAAAACCGGTGTATGTAATTCAATCCATTATAAGAATTACTCGTAATAGCGAACTTAAATCCATTAAAGTGTATTTCTTACCCCAAATCCTCCACCTCACCCCACCCCACCACTCACTTGTTGGAAATTTACTAATATGGAATTAAGTTTATGACTCGAACAATTGGGGCCCCGCACGTCGGAAACATCGTTTCCACACACGTGCACTTATAGTGCCAAATATCATAAATTTCGTTAGTGAAAGAGATATTGGTACGTAAGTAAATGTGTGAGGCATAGAATGATGGAATGTTATTTGCTAAATGACAAGTGTTCCACGTTGGTAAATGAAGAAATGATTGTGCGAAGTGTAAGATGGTATGGGTCGAAAAAGGGCCGCGGAGCCGAGAAGGGCCGCGGCGCCTCCCGGACTGGGCCACAGTGTCCCCTTGCAGCGCCGCGACGCCTGATTGGCAATAAGCATCGTGAGTTTCTGGCTGAATTAACGTCGCGACGCTTCATTGGCAGTGATTACTCGACGGAATCCCAAAGTTTTGGTTGTTGAGGTGGTTTCAATGGCATTGAATCCACTCAATAATTTCCACTACTTGGACCATTATATTTCTGCATTACTTGGGGGTTAAATGTCATCCATTACATGACAATTGAATGCCATTATGGGGCATTTGAAAGGCCATATTGCACACCTATAAATTGAGGCCTTTGGCTCAATTCTATAGATGAACAGAAATGAACAAGTGAACATACTTACAAGTTAACAACACCACAAAGAGATCAGTTTTTCTGATGAGCAATCCTTCTCTTATCAATCTTCATTATTCATGTTCTTCGCTGGGATCATTTGTGTAGGCTTTGCACATTTGATAGTTTGATGTTTCATCTTGGGAGACTATTTTCCACACTTCCGTAAAGCCTATACACGGGAAAAATCTTGTCTTAAAGACAGAGAGCCATCTCTCGACTCAACCGGTGGTGTTGTGATTATCTAATTGGTTGCTAAGTGTTTCAGGTGTGAATTTGAATTTCAAAGGACTCTAACCGTTCGGATTATCAGCCGATCTACAAGTTACAAGTGTAGCAGTTCATGTTCTTGTATTTCTAAATACAAGATCCATATTTGAAGTTCCAATTCAAGATCAAGAGATTGACAACTTGTTGTTGTAATATTTGTTGTTTATCCTTTCGATCATTGTAATAGTTATTTACTATTTGCATACGTGCTTTACATATCCAACAATTTTAAGACAAAGTAGTATTAGTATTCGAAAGATGTTTGCCAGCAGATATGGTCCCAAATCTGGATGTGGTTTTGTTCATGAAAACAGTTATGTTGACAGTTTTGTTGACAGTGCAAACACTGTCTCTGACAACAACCGTGCTGTTGATGGTCAAGGAGTTGATTGTGTCACTGCTCCCAAGAGTAGCGGAAACCAGCGCCCACGAGAGGATGAGGAAAGCAACTGGGACAAGAGGCGAAGGCTGAAGATGCTGTTTTATCTCATAGCAGAGGGCTTATATCTGTCCCAGACAACGGTCCGAATTATGGTAAGAAAGATGTGGACACCCGGTCTGACTGAAGTGGGCCAGAATTTAAATGGTCTAAGTCATTTATCCTTCATTATCTATAATGTGTTTAGATAATATATAATTAAGAGTGTGTAAAGCAAGGCTGGGAATATGAAAGTGTTTTCATTAAAAACTTATTTTTCCTACACTCTAAAATCAGATATTGAATGTCCTTCCTTCCCTGTTAAAGATTGGACTATTGTTAACAAAACTTAAAAGATCCGTTCTTTTTGGTGTAATTATTGTCGCACCCGATTTTTACCTGCGGGATTCGCGACTTGATGGCATCGATTCCCTCTGGATTGGATAAAATGCTTGCTTTGAGGAGTCGCCACCTAATTATTCTAAGGTGAATTAGGGCACCTAAATGTTAACTAAAAGCTGCAAAATAAACTCCAATTTTGTGGTCTACGAAACTAATGAAATTCTGGATAAGGGTTCTTTATTATCCTAAAGGGAAGGGGTTAGGCATCCTTTAAGATCCGCTAACTTGCGGTTATCCAATCAAACTCAGGTTAATTATTATAGTAAGAAAAATGCATGTTTTTACAAGTATAACAATAATGTTGCAAGTAGTTAATGAAATGATGCATTTGTACAAGTATACATTTGTATGACATTAATATATATGTAAAGCTAAAAGAATGTAAATATGTAATTGTATGAAAATTGATAAAAATGTATGCAATGTGATTTTTATGGGCGACAGCCTAAAAATAAATAAACTAGCGATTTTCAATCTTAAAACTAATCGAGCCTAAAAATAAATAAACTAGCGATGGGTTTCCAATTTTAGACTACCTTATTAATTTATTCTATGTCTACCTATTTTAAATATTTAGATAATTTCACGAGTACAATAATATTACAATACAAAATGAAATAAAGCTGAATTAAAGAAAGTAAAAGACAACAAAAATAAATAATCTCCGAGGGGTATTTGCCTTCTTTGACTTTAACCCTTGCAAGCTGTCAAGAATAAACTGTTAGAAACAATTGAATATACATAACTTCGGATCCGTAACCAAAACAATAAATGTTTTGATTACGGAGGGCTCAGACTTAAATTTTGAAAAGAACATTCCAATCACGTCGTGGCTGCAAACATATGACTAATGTAGTTTATTTTGATTGCCTCGCCTACTAAACGTGTTGGTCTCTCGGGTGGAATAAAAAAGATCACTATAATCACGTCGTGGCTGCGAATATATAATTCACCTCGCCTACTAAACATGTTGATCTCGGATAAAAGGTTTAAGTCTTCATCCTTGCCCAGAAGTTATATTTCCGTCTTTGCAACTGTGTAGGCCTCAAAATCGACGGATATTTTCATCGGCCAGTGTAGTATCGTGTTCAAATCAGTAAAAATAAAATCGGGAATCAGACGCGAAGAAGAAAGAAGCAGCAGCAGGAGTAAGCGATAGCGAGAAAAGCAGAGGCAATTCGAGAAGGCGGGATGTTTGGTAAATAAAAAAAAGCGTAAATATCCATTGCCGGGATGTTAAAAACAATCTTTGGCAGTGAAATGAAACGAAAAAGCGCGGCCTCAATTCAATTTCATCGGCCGTAATGCGATATAAATAAGGCAATAAAGCAGTAGAACAATAAGATATCCGTTGCCGGATACTTAAAATGTAAAGCGAAAAAGCGAGGAACGAAATGAAAAAGTGCGGCCTCGAATTCAATTTCATCGGCCTAAATGAAGTATTTATTTAAACTAGTAAACCAAGAAGACAATCCGTACACGGATGTTTAAATGCCAAAAGCGATGGCGAGAACAAAGAAGCGAAAAATGCGGCCTCAATTTAATTTCATCGGCCTAAGTGCGATATTTAATTCAAAGCGATAAGCAGTACATATCCATGGCACGGATGTTTAAAGCGATAAATTAAAGAAAGCAGAGAAATGAAAGAAGAAAAAAGGCGTGGCCTCGAATTTAATTTCATCGGCCTAGTGTAGTATCGTGCTCAAATCGATAATTATCCCAAGTGTAGCAATCGGTAGCACACCCCAAAACATATAGCGGCAGCAATTTTTCAATCAAGAGTAGTGTATGTTCCTTTAAACTGTAGTAACCATTTTTCGAAACACAGAGGCGGTGGACATCAATATGCACCGACAAATCAAGTGCAAGAAATTCATTCAACAGATACGGCGACAAGTAGCCACAACTTACCTCAAATTTTCTCAAAGTACAGATTCGAGAACAAGGTGGAGTGGAGCACCAAAGTGTTTCAAGTGCGATGAGAGCGACCATTTAGTAGTAATAAGTTGCGCAATACAACAACCACCTTATCCCAAGAAGGCAATGAGGTAGTCTCTAAAGTAAAGCCAAATCGACCTTATAGGCAACTATGATGAGCCGAAAGTGAAGCAAAACAAGTCATCCAAGTGCGATGGTTGAGCATATCATTTAGCTCAAAGAATGCAACAGTTGATTTCAAAGAAGGTATAGCCGCCCTTGCCCTTAAGATCAACAATCACCCTCCTCATAAGAGCACCAATTTTCCCAAGTTCAAACAGGGTGATTCATAAACATGCTAACAGGACTCAAAACTTTACCCATCACATAGTTCACAAGATATATGATATACCTGGAGATATACAAGGACATACAACATTGGTATACAACTAGCGTATACCCGACCCTTTATTCCTCATATACCTTGAGATACATCACCTTGAATCCAGCCAATCAAAGGAAGTAAAGCGATGTAAACCAAACTTCACAACCAAGAGGGAAGAATTATCTAAAAGGGCATTACAAAGTACAAGATAATTTACAAGCCAAGTAAAACATGAAGAATCTAGGCACGAATATGAAGACACACACACATCTTTGTGGTTTATAAGCGATGCTTGACCTTATGCTCATATTGTGATCCTGTTAGACAAATGTTATTAGCCATATTTATGAAAAAATGTAGCAACTATATTACAAAAATCAAGTACAAACAACTTAACAGGACATCATATATAAACTTTTGCTAATCTTCCTAGGGCTTACTAATCAGATTCAATCGGACTAATCAGTTAACAAAACACATCTAAATATGACTAAATAAATAAATTAAGAATTGAACAGGCTATGTAAATTAGGCATTTTAATCACATAAGCGGGTAAACTAAATCCTGAATACTCAGAACAAACAAAAGAAACATAAAAGAGAAGGCGAATTTAAACTCACCGACTTTCGATTCAACTCGGACCCGAGCGGGAATGGACTCAACATCGAAACTATAATTTGAAGGAACAGATTTGTTGGAACAAAGCAAGAGGAAATGCAACACACGCCATGGCTGCGGACACCGGATTGCAAATTGATACCAGACGTCGCCCGCCAAGATACTGGTCGGATATCCTCGGTGCATTTGAAGGAAATTTGTGCAATTTCTTCACGTAGTACTGATGAGATAAATTATCATCATAGCCCGATTTAATTTGACCCGACCGGATATGACCGAGAAAGCGATATCACAAAATAGACCGAAACCACCAACATCGACACCGAAAACCACCAACAAAAGTACCAAAAACCACCAACAAAAGTAAATCGGAAACCTCCTTTTCGGACTTAGGACCTCAAAATAAACCCCCAAAACCGGCGGCGGTGTGGGTGGTGTAGGATGGCGGTGAGGTGAGGTGGCCGCGTGTAGGGGTCACGGTATGGGGTTGTCGATCGTGGGTATGGTGGGTGGTGTCGTTGAGGTGATGGTGGGTGGTGTCGTCGTTGTGACCGGCGACGTGGGGTCGCCGGTATGGCGGTGTGGGGTCGCGTCGGGGTTAGGGGTCGGGGTGTCTTGGCGATGGAGTGAGTGAGAGAGTGAGATGAAAGAGAGAGTGAGAGATATATAGAATGTTGCGGTGATGATAAAAATGGGTTTGGGGTGGGTTTTGTTTTTGTAGTGTTGTGTTTTTAGGGTTAGGGGATAAAAATGGGAGAAATAAAAGGAAGGAGATGGGCCGAATATGGGCCTTTTCGGTTGGGCACAGGTATTTGTTTTTTTGGGTTGGGGAAATAAAATGGGTGATGGGTTGGGCTTGGATGAAAATGGGTTTTAGTTTGGGTTGGGTAGGAATTGTTTTGGGTTGAGTAGAAGTTGTTTTGGGGAAATGAAATGGGTTATGGGTTTAGAATATAAAAAGAGATTTTATTATATAAAAGAAAGCTTTGTAAAATTTATAAATTGTAAAGATGATAATATGATAAAATATAATATTTACGAAATGCTTGATGCTTAAAATAAAAAATAAAAATGCAATGCCGTTTTGCGAAAATAATAAAAAATAACATATAATATTAGGATAAAAGTATGCTTGTGATATAAAAGTGCAAATGACAAATAAAAAATGCAAATAATACTAATAATAATGATATATATACATATATATGCCTATATTTTAAAATTATTTTAAAGTGTCAAAAATATTAAAAATTGCAAATAAAATCATAAAAGATGGGACAAAATTGGGTGTCAACAATTATTAAAAGTGTGTAAAGTATGTTCGCACATACGAAGAAGAGAGATCCACTGACTATGCGAAAACTGTTACCACTCTTAAGTAAACGCCAGGGATTTCCCTGGGCACCAATCACAAGGGAAGAAGACTAAGAGATAATGGCTTATCTTAAGACGTTGAACCTGTCACCTATCTGACAGAAGATCCTTCAATTGATAGGATGATATTGGACACTCAGTCGTACAAAGCCTACGGGCGACTGAAGTGGGCCAAAATTTCCAAGTCTTAAATGATCTGAAGGCCAGAAGAAAGGCAGAAAAGTAATGAACACCTAGTGAGGTGGGACAAAATTTCCAGGTCGTAAATAATCTGAAGGCCAGAGGAAAGGCATAAAAGTAATGGACACATAGTGAGGTGGGCCAGAGTTTCCAGGTCTTAAATGATCTGAAGGCTAGAAGAAAGGCAGAAAAGTAATGGATACTTAATGAGGTGGGCCAAAATTTCCAGGTCGTAAATGATCTTTAGGCCAGAAGAAAGGCAGAAAAGTAATGGACACCTAGTGAGGTGAGCCAGAGTTTCTAGGTCTTAAATTATCTGAAGGCCAGAAGAAAGGCAGAAAAGTAATGGACATCTAGTGAGGTGGGCCAGAGTTTCCAGGTCTTAAATGATTTGAAGGCCAAAAGAAAGGCAGAAAAGTAATGGACACCTAGTGAGGTGGGCCAGAGTTTCCAGGTCTTAAATGATCTGAAGGCCAAAAGAAAGGCGGAAAATAATTTGGACACTCAGTCTGCCAGAGCAACTGGAGTGGACCAGAGTATTCAGATCATCTATGATCCGGTTACGCCCTAACCACGGACAATAGGTTATTCATATGAAGCAACGCCACCTCTAAAGTAGAAGGGGTTGGAGAGGTTGTCCTCAATAGGAATTCAGGGAATGGGATTACTCTAAAAGGAGGTGATACATGTCCCAAACTTGGTTTAAGGGACGTCGTTGGTCAAGCTGGTTTGAGACTAGTCCAATAGGTCTGTAATAACTAAGAATGATACAGAATGTCTGTAGCTAAATGAATGATATATTTGTAATATGTGCGTCTATGTCATCATAAATTAAGACACGTTAAATAGAAAGTCATTCAAAAACTAACGAAGTTGAGATTGTTGCCTTCTGTCGACATAAACCCTCAAAATGAATGTGAGGTAGGCGAAGAGGCAAAATCACATTTCCATTCCGTCAAAGGAATATTGAAAGAAACACCGCTCCTCTAGAACTTAGTCACACCTACATGGGTAATTTGAAGTTTGTACAAAATAGAGGGGGGAGACAAGTACTTTGTGACTTTCATTGACGACGGTACAACATATTACATCATTTGTTTGTTGAAAAGCAAAGATGAAGCTATTGAAGCGTATAAGCGCTACAAATCAGAAGTTGAAAATCAACTAAGCCTATAGATTGAGAAATTCGTAGTGATAGATGAGGAGAATGTGAAGCATCGTGTATCAAACGACTTCTCCTTACTCACCTCAGTCTAACGGTGTTAGCCAAAATGCAAAGGAGTATGCCCAAAATATGTGGGGCAAGGCAATCCTTACCGCTAATGCGATTCTCAGAAGAACTCCGCATAAGGATAAATATAATCCTCCGTGTGAAACATGGAAAGGATCCCACTTACAAATATTGTGATGTGGGGTGGCTTGGTAGAGGTTGGAATACCGAAACAGGTCAAGTTAGACTTAAGACTGTAAATTGCATAACCACTGGATCTGCAAATAACAGTAGTGCTTATCATCTCTTGGTGTCAAAAAATGCTGAATTCTTTGAGGATAACTTTTCTTGAGAAGGAAAAAAACGTAATTGCTCGAGGTTAACAAGAACCCGCGAGTGACTGATTCTCCGGAACCAGACGTTCCAGAGCTACATGACTCGGAAGTTGCTGACTATCTGAAACTTAATGTTCCAGATCTACAGAACTCAGAGATTCTAGATGTTGAACCGAGATGGAGCAAAGAGGGAACAAAGACTTGTTCCAGGCCTTCTAGCTTGTATGATTGAGAACAAACCATGGACAATTAACAAAGAATTGTCATCTCCAGAAGCACTGCTTTGGAAAGAAGCTACAGAGAGAGAAATAAATTCCATCATATAGAACCATACTTGTGTAATGGTTGACCTTCCTCCAGGAAAAGAACCTTTAGGTTGTGAAAGTGGATACTAAAAAATGAGTACAAAGTAGATGGATATACTGATGAGTATAAGGCCTCGGCTACTTGTACATATGCTCCCATGTGAATAGCTTAACATCCATGGCCATTGCAGTCTTGCGTGACATGGATGTTAAAACAACCTTCCTAACCGGAGAGTTGGAAAGGGAGGATCAGAGTTGATTTGTTGGAATGTTGGGCTTCTTCCTGAACTTTCATTTTGGTCCCTGAAATGTTTACATTTTGGTCATGAAAGTTTTAGATAAAACAGAAATAATGAATCTGACAACAGAAATATTGACTCTGAAGTTAGAAAGCTAACGATTGGAAAACCAACAGTCTGAAAGTGAAAGTTATACTGAAACAAAAGTCTCGATATGAAAGATATGAGTATCACATATGACATCTTAGGAAATGGGATTTCTAAGACATCTAACAGATTGATCTAATTTCAAACTCAGTTGTGAAATAGTTGACAGTCTCGTTGAAGCCACCAATGGATATGAATCATAGAACTGATTGGAATCATGGTGCACCCATATACAAGGAGCGTTATACGCAGGTCACGTGTAGTTCAATGTATTGTACACACTACAACTGACCTGGTATCGGCCTACAAAGCAGATCAGTTGAACTAAGGTTCACTCGTGATTCTGGAAATAATCGATAGAAGGTATTAAATCGGATATGACGATATCTGAAATATTTGGATTACGGTATTCTGGATGTCTAGCAGTTCTGGGAGAACACAGTGATGCAAACTGGACAACAGACTTGAAGAACACCAATGCCACAAAAATCCTATAAGCAAACTTGCATCGGCCGATTCATGATGGAATCAGAGTTTATCGCTTTAAACAAAGCATGAAAGAAGTTGAGTAACTTCACGACTCCTTAAAGGACGTCCCTTATTGGGAGAAACCCGTGCCTTCAGCAGTTATACATTGTGGATAGCCGGTCTGCTTCAGGAATGGCACGAATGACGGCGTCTGGACATATCTGTCGGATCTGTCGGAGACATAAGACCGTATGACAGTTGATCATCACGGGTGTCACTTCTTGATTACTAATCAAATGATATAGCAGACCCTTTAACTAAGGAACTACCCAAAGATCAAGAGTTTTGCCTGTCTAGGGTAATGGGTTTAAAACCCAAACAATACGAACCTTTGCGGTGGTAACCCAACCATACTGACTGGAGATCCCAAGAATTTGGTTCAATGGAAAAACTAAGATGCAAAATGTTCAGTTGAGAGCTTCGGTGGAAGCAAAAGCACTTCGGATGATGATTTCCTTAAAGAAACATGAATCCAAAGCCGTTCTCGCGATAGATATTAAAGTGCTACATGCATGGTGGGTAAAGTTTAAGCTTTCAAACCTTTAACGATCCTCAAATGGTTGAGGTTAAGGTTAGGGAAACTTTTAATAATTCCTAACACTTGTGAAGTGGGGTATATAAGGATACCTTGTAGGAAATCAACTATTTAAGTGCGAGGACATGCCGCCTCAAATGAACGCACTTAAGAATCCAAGTGTGTCCACGGCCACAACGGACAGAACAATAAGAAGAAAGGAATAAATGAGAGGTATTGTGTTGGTACCGTTTCTTGGCTTATATTAAACACTGATGGTTCAAGACATCACGTTCATCGCGCAGTAAGTAACTCCGATGGTATTCAACTAGGGAAGGTTCAAAGTGGAAGCTACCACTCATGATGCAATATCTTTCGCTGAACGATTGCTGAAAGTAGGCACCTTGTGTGTATGTCAAAATCTCTTTCAAGAGGGGATTGTTGGAAATTTACTAATATGGAATTAAGTTTATCCCATTATTTATGACTCGAATAATTGGGGGCCCGCACGTCGGAAATAACGTTTTCACACACGTGCACTTGTAGTGCCAAGTATCATAAATTTCGTTAGTGGAAGAAATATTAGTACGTAAGTAAATGTTTGAGGCATAGAATGATGGAATGTTATTTGTTAAATGACAAGTGTTCCACGTTGGTAAACAAAAGAAGGATTGTGCGAAGTGTAAGATGGTACGGTTCGAAAAAGGGTCGCGGAGCCGAGAAGGGTCGCGACGCCTCCAGGACTGGGCTGAGGCACCGCGACGCCTGATTGGCAGTGAGCATCGTGAGTTTCTGGCTGAATTAGCGTCGCGGCGCTTCATTGGCAGTGACTGCTCGACAGAATCCCAAAGGTTTGGCTGTTGAGGTAGTTTCAATGGCATTGTATCCACCCAATAATGACCACTACTTGGACCATTATGTTGCTGCATTACTTGGGGGTTAAATGTCATCCATTACTTGATAATGGAATGCCATTATTAGGCATTTGAAAGGCCATCTTGCACACCTATAAATTGAGTCCTTTGGCTCAATTCTATAGATGAACAGAAATGATCAAGTGAACATACTTACAAGTTAACAACACCACAAAGAGATCAATTTTTCTGATAAGCAATCCCTCTCTTAGCAATCTTCATTATCCGTGTTCTTCGCTGGGATAATTTGTGTAGGCTTTGCACATTTGATAGTTTGTTGTTTCATCTTGGGAGACTATTGTCCACACTTCCGTAAAGCCTATACACGGGGGCAATCTTGTCTTAAAGACAGAGAGTCATCTCTCGACTCAGCCGGTGGTGTTGTGATTATCTAATTGGTTGCTAAGTGTTTCATGTGTGAACTTGAATCTCAAAGGACTCTAACTGTTAGATTCTTAGCGGATCTATAAGTCACAAGTGTAGCAGTTCATGTTCTTGTATTTCCGAATACAAGATCCATATTTGAAGTTCCAATTCAAGATTAAGAGATTAACAACTTCTTGTTGTAATCTTTGTTGTTTATCTTTTCGATCACTTTAATAGTTATTTACTATTCTCGTACGTGCTTTACATATCCAACACCCACCCCAACAGGATGGATCAACACATATTCACCCTTAAACCATGTCTAACAAGGCCAAGACATGGTACCCCACGGAAGAATGGAATTATTATTATTGAAGAATATATATTATGAAATATCCACATATACAATATATATAGTACATTATTTTTTATCCAATGTAGAGAGATGGCCCCCCACCACCCACCTCCGACCAGTTGGAAGGGAACACCCTTTCTCTCCTGCTCAGACTCATCACATTTTCATTTCACTAATCTCCAAAAACCCCTCCACTCAACTCTGCCTCCCTTCCTTTGTTTCTTCCTTTGTCGTTTGCTTATGCAAATTAAACACTTTCCATCAAGAAGCGTTTTTAGAAATTTGTGTTTGTGTGTTAGTTGTTCATTTAACCAAATATGCTTTTCACAAAATTCTTTGAAAGCGTTAGCAAATCTTGTTGAAATTTAAATTCAGAGTTAGAAGTAGGAAATTAAAAAGTATTTAAGATTTGATATTTGTTAGTTTCTTTAGTTCATGCCTAAATATATATGATCTATAATCAAAATAATATTGGAATAGATTCTCTAGCTTTTTAATCAATATAAGGTTTTCACTATTATAAATAGTAAATAGGGATAGTACTGACTATTTCTGCGCAGGAGAAATGTCATGAGAATAATTGTGTGGAGGACAATCTAGAGAGATATTGAGACTGATGAGATTATAAATGAATTATTTTTGGGTATTAAAAACCATCATCTGTTTTGAAAAAGGTCTTTTGTGAAAATTTTCTAACACTCAAAAACTTTTTTTTGGGTACTTCGCCATTTAAATCCGGATCATGCTTCACAACCCCTTAGTCCGTACGATCGATCGGGTAAGATCAACTAATTTAAAGGGATTAATTTGGTCTGAATTGTCGGGTTGATTTTTATATATAAAAAATAGAGTGACTTATAATATGAATTTAGAGTAGTGAACAAGATGATATTATAATAATGAAGGATATGACTTATGTTATTAGGGATTATAATTTAAATTTAGCAATATATCTGGACATAATTTACAACTAACAACAGTGATGTGGCTTTCAGTCAGCACTTAATAATTGGATAGACTCATAGAGTTGTAAATAATATGATGATGATCATTATATATTTGTTTTTCGTGTGTACTATGCTTCCTTAGTCCAAGTGAGTCAATTCGATCTTTTTGACAGAATATTTTTAATTAGTGAGTACTATTAATTATATACTGATCTATTAATAAGTTGAAGTAAGTAAATATTATTTCCTTTATTTAAGAAGAATGGCTTGATTTGAAACATGAGGTTCGGAGTAGCTAATATTTTTCAGACGAAAAAAAACTCTTAGTTACAATTCTTTATAAATAAAAATATTAATAAAATGTTTGAAAATTTATTTGACTTCCGAAATAATAATGTCCTCATAAGAAATAAGACAGATAGATTAGTTTATATGTAATGATTTTAAGACACATAGGCTTTGTGATTAGGAAGAAGATTAGGAGTTAAGCCAGCTCAACTCCCACCCTTGTTGATTCCATTTTAATGATGCCAAAGCAATCCCACTAGCCCTTAACAAAATTAATTAATTAATTATTAATAATCCATCCGTTCTTGTAATTAAAATAGGAGACTTCCATGATAAAACCAAACCAGATTTGTACGCGTTTAGTTCCAAAATTTTGGACTAATTTTATACTTAAGGTATCAGAAGTTGCCTGCCATTAAGTCTAAGAGTATAGGATTACAAGGCATGTCAGAAATTGTCTTTGTTTTATTTATAACTATATAGGTTAAAATTAATTAATTACACTTTATTAATTAGACATTTAATATTAACTTGCACCAAAAAGTAAAAAAAGAAGCTAAATGTTTCTTTTAATCCCGCTTAATTAGAAACGTGATACCACAAACCACTAGCCTCATTTGGCTCAAAATTAGTAGTACAAGATAAAAAAAAAAGACCTATCAAATGACTAATCCCATGATCTTGCTAAGTTCCTATTAAGTATTTATTCATTACAAAAATAGGAATTAACTACGAAATTCATCGCACTAAAAAGCTCGTAGCTGACAGGATTTTTGATAATCCATCCCTAACTCATCGTTAAGTAAAATTAGCGATGAATTTTTGTTGTATAGACACAAAAGTTGTTTGTTGTAAATAACTATCTTTTTTTAGTATGTGTGTGTAAATTTAAAGAACAAATTATAACGAGTGATGTTGAGGAGAATAAATATTACAGAAGCTTTCTCAGTTTAATTCATTGAGTTTGAGCAAGTGATATGTTTGTGTGTGTGTGCAAAGGTAATTGTTAACTTATTTTAGCAAGCGAACAAATATTTTCCTCATGATTATTTGAGTTATGAATTATCAAAAATGTGAAACTATAATGTTTAATGATGAGGATAATATTTCTTTCACTTGCTAAAATAATTGAAGTTGAAATCTCTACAAATATATAGTATTGCTTAAGATCAAAGTATTAGTATTAAATTGGCCTAAAGGAATGAAAATTCTCCGGGTAAAGAATGGATCTTGGTCTAACTCAACCCTAAAAGCTAGCTTGTAGGGTGAGGATTGTTCAAGTCCATATAAGGAATTGATGTTCACATTCCATTTTCAATGTGAGACTCTTAACACTCCCCCACACGCCTATACCTCGTTAACTGGAGCATGAACAATATAATTTGGGGGCCCAACATCGGTGAACAAATGATTGGAATGAGCATGACTCTGATACCATGTAAAGAATGGATCTTGGGCCTAACTAAACCCCAAAAGCTAGCTTGTAGGGTGAGGATTGTTCAAGTCCATATAAGGAGTCCATGTTTCCATTCCATTTACGATGTGAGACTCTTAACACTCTTCATTATTAAAAGTTTCAACTTCAATTATTTTAGCAAGTGAAAGAAATATTTTCCTCATGATTAAACATTATAGTTTGACACACAATATAATTTGGATGTCCCTTGAAGTCAACTTCATTTTAATTAGCGGTTGAAAGAAAATTTTCATTTATGATTGAACACAGCATACTTGAAAAACTGCATGCAGGTGAACAAAGTTATTAGGGTATTTGAGAGAATATCATGTGAAAAAGAACTTTATTAGTCAAAATGAAATTCAGTAGGAGTATAGTTATTTCACATCATCACGTTAAACAAGACATAATTATTCATAACAAAGTCATAATCCAACATATGTTAGAATGATATTAAGCGCGTAATTCTAGCAAATAGTACCAGAGTTAATGTTAAGGGTTCAATTCCCAGTAAATGTCATGTTGTGTGTGGAGAGATATCATAATTCTAACAAATGATATCAGAGTCAATGTCACGGATTCAATTCCCAAAAAATGTCGTGTGATAGGTATTACAGAGGGAAAAGTGTTGAACAAAGCCAACATCCCGTCTATGATGAGTCGCAGGTGATGAGTCCCGGATAATCCAGATCGGAAGTCATATCATCAAATATGGTGATTCTTGATGGACTTTGGTATTAATACCAACTATAGCTTTTGGTATAATGATATACTCTTGACTCTATAACATTGACAAATTATAATATACTAGTCATATAAAAATATTAAATCATTCTCTTTTTTCTTTTAATTTCCTCCTACATTAAACTAAAACAACCAAAATATGTGCGGCCTTATAGCGTTAAAATTACTGAGTTTGCATAAAATAAGTTTTCTTACAATATAGTACAGTACTAATAAGTACTTTATGCTCTCAAATTCACATAGTTGAAGCAACAACTCATAAATTTCAACGTTCAGCAGAGATCTATATTTTTCTATTTCTAGAAATTCACAATAACTTTAACATTATAAGGTAAATGCAAAAGTGATAGTAATTTTTGTTGGAAATTAGCCTTTGGCGGGGAGATGCGTCCACCCATCTTTGATGAATTAAACACTACTGTTCCACATGTTGGAGACCTTGTCTCTTCGCACATGCATGATCTACGAAGTGAGTAGATGACCGTAGGGCCAAGAATCGTCTAATTTCGTTGAGAAATGAAAGAGATATTGGTCCACGAAGTAAGGTGTTTGAGACATGAAAATGTGGTGTGAGACAAATCTACCATATCGGTGGGAATAGGAAGAATTGCTCTCTATATAAGTCTCTAATTGGTAAAGGGTTTGGGACCCCAAGGGTATCCCATGTGTTTAAAGGAGGGAAGACCTAGATGTGTTTGGGTTCAAGGCTAAGCCCACACGCGCGCCGCCGCCGGTCCGGTTCCGGGCTCACGGGCTATTATCTTTTTGAACCAGAGAACTCTGCCAGATGTACAGTTTGATCCCTGAAGTTTCATATGTACAGTTTGGACCAAAATTTTTTCATATGTACAGTTTGGTCCCTGAAGTTTCAATATTTACAGTTTGGTCCCCATAGTTTCTGGGAAGGTGACGGAAGGCCGTTGGACTGCGTTTTGGAGCATTAATCAGCCAAGTAATGGCTGATTAACTCTCCATTAACAGCCCATTAGTTGGGCAATTGAGCAGCCTCCTTCATGACCTTAATTCACCTCATTCATGGCATTAAAACCTGCCATTACAGCCTTGTTTGTGGCTGTTGGACAGCCCCTCCTCATGCTATATATTGAGCTTCATTTGGCTCAAAACACGAGGAAGAAACAAGCTGAAAACAGACGGGAAATACAGCAACATTGCAGCACAAAAACAGACTGAAAAATCACGAAATCAGTGAGCAAAAACTGCTCGAAACAGTGGCTGAAAATCAGTCAAAAAAATAGTGACCAAACCCTTACGTATACACAAGATATACACTATAGAGACACTATATACACAGAGACAAAAGAGAAGAGTAGACAGAAACTCTTCCTTCCTATTCCATATCTTCAGCAAGTCGAGTCATATTTGTTTTCTTCATCAGGCTCAACCTATTGGCTTTGTAGTGTTGAGATTAAAGTGTTGTTTTATCTTGGGAGACTATTGCCCGCTAACGTAAAAACATATATACGGGGCAATCTTGTCTTAAGGATAGAGGGCTATCCTAGACTCAATACACAACGTTGTAACGATCCAGATTTAGTTGTTTCTTGATTTCAGGTTATCAAGATTCAAGACACAACAAGCTTGCGGCAAGAAAAGAAGATTGGCCTATTTGTTCAACAAGATTCAATTTCTGAAGATTGAATATCTGTTCATCCTTTCGAATACTTGTAATAGTTATTTACTCCCCGTACTGCATTATAAAGTACAATAGAATACCAATAATTTTTACTAGAGCACATCACATGCACTTCTGAAAACTTGTTTGTAAAGTGCATAATATTGTTAAATTGTTACAGCTTAAGACAAAACATGATGATTCACAATCAATAATTAAGTAGTATTAATTAGTACAAAAGCTATTTATTCACTCCTCTTATTAATTGTTTCCACTGCATGTTACATGTCTAATGTGAATTACAGTAATGTTGGCACCCAATTTTATTCTTTTTACTCAATAAAAATGACAAATTACAGCTATTCATATACTGTAACAACACTATCTTTGTCCCCCTCACCCCACAAATGAACAAAAAAATAAATAAATTCATAATACTAAGATTGTTTGTTTGTGCAGAGATTACACAGCGCTTTACTGTAAAACCACATTTTGTTTCCTAAAGAAATTAAAGCTGCCACTGTTAGTGTGTGCGTTTTGTTTATGTCAGGAGATGCTTTGATTTTGAGTTTGAAAAAGTGAAAGGAATATTCTTTCTGTAACTTAATTTAGTAATATATAACAAGAGTTTAACCCCATGTACTAAAAATTTTCACACACATTATCAGATCACCAAAAGATTATAACAGAAAACCATTCATAAAAATGGAATAAGTAACTTTGAAACCAAGTCATGTTAATTGTTAGGTATCTATTACAATAGATTAAAATATTAAAATAGTGTAAAAAATTTATAGACTATATATCGTGATATAAACCAACGTTAACAGAGGTAGAGACGGCGATAGAATTTTGAGTTTATAGGTGTCAGATTCTCGAAATATAACTTACTAGATTCTGAATAAATTATTTATACATATGGAAGAATTCTTTTACCACAAATATCGCGTTTGAGCCAAAGCTACTAGATTCTGCCGAACCCGTAAGCGGAATTGTAACTTCGTCGTTGAACATGCAGAGTCACAATATAATTAGGGGTTTAAAGTTTATGTGTTTTGAATTTTTTCGCCCAACCCATAGCTCATTTTTGTCAGTAGATTGGCATATATATAAACACACAGTGAATTTGTTGGAATCTGTAACTTATATTATAACTCTGCGGCTCTGCGGCTCCCGACTTATAATAGTGTTTGGTTTCTCTCTCCTTTTTTAAAAAAAAATTCCTATTGGGTGTCTGATACCCGCATTGGAACCTTATTAAATTCGGATCTCGCATAGCCGGGCTCATTTTGGGGGCAGCGCTCTCAACAAGATTTTTGTCATTCTCAAAGTTCGAACTCGAAACTTATGGTTAAGAGTGGAGGGATCCGACCATCCCATCACAACCCATGTTGGTGTGTTTGGTTTATCTCTCACGCTCCCCACAAAATGAAAAAATGGTCCTATAGTTTTAGAGTCCTTCATATTGGCAACAATGAGAAAACATTATCTCTTTTGATGTGGATTTGTCGTTTTTTTTCCTTCTTCTTTTTGAGTTTTTACTGATTTGGATTTTCTTTTCTGGCAGAGCTGGCTGTTCTTTTCATGTTTGCAATCAAGATTAATTGATGTAACATGTCCTTTGCTTGCTTCTCTTTCATTCATTATAATTAAGTTACAACATCAACAACATGCATGCAACTTATATTTCCATAATTATATATATGGATATAACCTAACTTATGATTTGATTTCTCTTCTTGTCATCTTCTCTGCTTTCATTTAGGATTATACTGTCTCATCACCTTTTTTCGTTTCCCACTTGATGTTTGTATTTATTTTAGGCTTTGATTAATTTGAATTCGTATCATATAAGATATATTAATGGAAAAACACACCTTACAATATTTTTTTCATTCTCAGGACTTAAATTCAAAATTTTGTAGTTTAGCGCAGAGGAATTCTATCCATCTTACCACAATCTTCAGTAGTGTCTCATCACTCAATATATACTTGAAGAAATAAAAATATAAAATAAAGTTTTGCTATATGTGAAATTATTTAACAGTGTCGTCTGGGTATTAATCACAAATTAAACGAGTTGAAATTGTAGAAGATTTAAGTATTACAGTATGTTTGATATAGGCGAAAATCATTTTACTTACAATTATCTTGACTTAAACCTCATAGTTTATTGCTCTAACTAATGATCTAAACATTATGATTGATATCTATTCGAAATTTTCATTAAAATGCCCTTCGATAAGCTAATATTATTATTAATAGTATTTATTATCATCAATCAAACACCCTAAAATATTTTTTAGGATATCTGTCGTACCAAACACACTCTTAATTTGTACTTAGAAAAATGTAGGGCAATATTTTATTTTATATAAATGTATATAGTCGTAGTACAGTAAGAGCCCACATGCTAGGATCAATTGAAGGAGAGATCAAAAGCCAAAGAGTAGGGAGATTTGTGAAGTGGACTACTCTTTCAGACTCAACGCAAATCAGAATACACTATATATATATATATATATATATATATATATATATATATATATTTATATTTCTACACTTCTCTGATAACGATATTAGCAGAGACATTAGTCAGATATGTGGGTCATTCTATCATGTGGGATGTCTCTTGTGTTCTTCTACCTAACTACCCCCCTCCCCCCAACGCAAAAAAAAAAAAAAAAGCTATAGATTCAATAATTAAAGTGATATAGAATTTGGTAAAAAAAGAATTTATACTCGGTATTTACTTCAAATTATATTAATTAAAGGTAAAGTATATGTTAATTAACTATGATTTAATTGTAATAGTGTTAGGGTGAAACTAGAGTGTCCGCTATAAGTTCGATCAAACCCAGCACTTTTGGTTCGAATACTATATTTGTCCTAAGATTTCATTATATATACAAATTATTAATTTAAAATTCAGTAATTTAATTTTTTTTTAAAAACTCATAAATTTTAAATTTTAGATCCACTTAATTATACATGTGAAACATGTTTTAAGTATTCATTAGACTAATATAAATACTGGGTGCCAATAAATTTTACTAAACCCCTTGGAATGTCCCCATCAAAGAAAAATAAAGTGCAAGCCAATGAGCAGTCTCAACTTTCAAATCATGGGACTGTGACCTTTCGTTGACCAACAAACATCTTTATTCAAATTTATTTTAATAACATATTGGTCCTAATTTATTTAGTTCTTTAACAGACTTGTTTGTTTCTTGAATTTCTTCTCTTTTGTTATGTCTTTTAGTTGGGTACAAATGCTCATAAGACTATCTAATTCTTTTTCTTTTTACCTAAAACAAGATGGCCTAGTTGGCTAGTTCGAGTATGAAATTCAAGCTTACTACTATATTTTTATTGATATAGATGCTTATTTTGTCCAAATTAGTTATTCAACTTTAATACTGAACAAGTATATTTATTTTTTGTTATTCGTCTTGTGAACTCAATTTGTTCTAGTTAATTAGAGGCGTATCTACAATGTAACTTATGAGTTCGCGTGAATTCAGTAGATTTTGTCTAGACGATTATGTAAATGTATTAAGAAATCTATTAAATACTTATAAATATTTAGTTGTATATATAGTTATTATTATATATTAATTTAAGATTCATTTGAAAATTAACAAATTTTAAATTCCGAATCTACTTCTTGCTGAGAATGTAAAGCAATGCGGTGATGGATAGAACTAGCAAACACTATATGTATGACAGAGAGATTTATTAATGAAAAATAGGTGAAATTTTAATTGTTAAAACAATATAATTATCCAAACATAATTAATGAGAAGGGAGATTGATTTTACTTCATGAAAAGTAACTAAACCAAAGTTGATTGTACTTGTGATATCCACTTTTAAGATATGCTCTGCTACTGGGTAAAACTAACCTCAAGGAAAATGAGAATTTGCAACATGAAAAAGTATAAAGTAGAATATTAACTGGGCCACTAATAATGTGAATTAGTAATGAGGTTAATTTGAGTAAGAGTGATGGTTAAGTTCAGTTTAAATTGACATAATTAAGGTCCCATTAAGAATTTAAGATAGTGACGTTCTTTTACTTAGTTTACTAAATAGTATAAGATTCCATATTTGTTTATGTTACATTTAAGATTGACATTTAATAGACAATATAATAACATGACGCACTAATAGCACTAATGGACAATATGAAATGTATAATTTGACAATAAGAAGGAATTTTTTTTATTTAAGTTTCTTCATTGTGTATTAATATTAGTATGCATTCCTATCATTTTCTATACCTTTCTTCTTGAGAAACAAAAACAAACACAAGATTTTCCTACTTTAATTTGGTGAAGTGGGGATTCTATATGCCTTTTACTGCGTAAAAACTATCTGCAGCGGGTGTTTATACCACATTAATTCAATTTACGATGATTAAGTGATTTATTAAAGCAAAAATATGAATTAATTAATCAGGGTGAAGTGGCAAAAGTCTATATACAACATGACTTGTATCTATTGATTTTGTGTAAAAGCCCGACACGAGTAAATTTTTACCTTTCGATAATACCTTCTTCTTTTTCTTTTTCCTTTTTCCTTTAGAGATGTGCTAAATCCTTAAGTTAGAAGAAATATGAGTTTATTTAACTGTGCACATTAATAATGTTTGTTTTCACTTTTTGCCTACCTTCTGAACAAAGAACAAATTGCAAATACACATAAAAATTAGAGAGCTAATGCTCTTTAGTTTAAATGACAAATCAGCCCAGCCCAAACCAAGAAAGTTTGGGTTAATTCAAACCAAATGTGAGGCCTCCTTCGAATAATTGATATAGAAACTCTCTTTGGTCTTGAACATGGCCCCAAAAAGTAGCAACAACAACATACCAGTATATTTATACAAGTGAGGTCTGGGGAGGGTGAGTTGTACCCAGACCTTACCCCTACCTTTGGGAGTAGAGATGTTGTTTCTAATAGACCCTCGATCAAGAAAATCGTTTTCCAGAAAAGATGAAGCTGAAATGCTATTTATAAGTTGTATTTCAGAGACATGATGTATAAATCCCATTTGAGAGACGTGATTTGTAAGCCGTACAAAGATAAGTTGCATTAGTGAATATGATGTATAAGTCACACTTCTGAGATAAAACGTGTTTGAGATGCCCGATTATAAGTCGCATTTGTAAAATGTGGTTTATAAGTCATGTCTTTGAAACACGATTTATAAATCAGATTTGAGAGAAGCGATTCATAAGTCACACTGCGTAACATAGAAATCACATTTGACAAACATGATTTACAAGTGAAAAGCGATTAATATTGAATTTCTGAAAGACGATTTGGTGACAAACAAAATGAATTTTTTTGTCAAACTCTTCAGATGAGCCCAACCCAAACCAAACAAACTTATTATGAAACCAAATCAAGCCCTTCTTGATCTGGACTTAGGCCCAAAGCATAATAGGAAGTTAATTGGAAAGTGATGGTGCCAAGTTTGGAATATAAATAAAAGTGTTAGGCAGAGAACACATGATACTCGGACTCCAAGACATTGAATAAAGTGAAAAAGCTACATGATGAATTGACGATAAAGTGTATCGTGCATCTTCTAAATTAAAAACAAACTTTTAAGTTTTATTTTCTTATAAATTTTATCAGCATATTAAGTATAACTAAAGTATAATCATGGGATAATATGTGTGTATCACTTACGTACAATTGATATACATCAATAACGGCTATAAATTATCATACGGCTAGGCGAGTGATTTTTTCTTTTTACCCGCTAGCTCATAATTTAGCACCTCAAGTTAAATTTTAATAACGACAGTGGCACACAAATAACTCGTGCAATGCATATATTTGCACTTAATCACAAGCTTATCCCGCCTTTTTTTAACATGGCCTCGATAAATATGACCACACATTTCATGATTTTTTTTAAATAGTGTTTATTGGGCCGGTTTGGGCATGTTTTGAATATTTTATCGTATATCTTCTACTTTCAACTAGTATACTAATAAGTATCAAGTAATTTTATTTGCCAAACTAATTAGCATTTAATCCAATTTCAAGATCCATAATTCAAATGAAAATGAAACTAATTAATTGCTATTTACTCCTAACTTAGCTGGAATATTAGTGGGAAAACCCTCATAATTTCTTTTTAGGTGGATCTGTCCCTATTTTAATTCCTTACCTATGAGTTCTTTACACATAAAGCTGACACATATATTTTAGAAGGGACCATGTGGTCTCATTTTTATTCTGTACTTTTAACTTAATGCTTTCTTGGTGAAGGGGAAAGTCCTGCAAACCCCCATCTATATCGTATTCTCACTGTGCTAATGTGAATCGAAATGATATACGCTGAACGACAAATTTCGCAAGGGAGAAGACCAACGGGACACGAACCCAACAACAGCCCTTGCAATATTTCAGCAAAGACTGTCACCACACGGATTCGAACCCGCGACGTCGGAGTGATTGTACCCCAATCACCTTGCCACTTACCAACTCGGATGTGCCCAGCATTTAAATCACAACTCCTACATAGATCATATATAGTCACTATTAATTATGAAAGATTTTCTTTTTAGTGCATAATTTAGAATTTCAAAAAGTTGATCTTTTTATATATTATTTATCGTCTTGAATCGAGTTTGTAACCGCGTCGTCTTGCTAGAGAATAGTTGTAATTAACTATCATGAGTTAGATTTGAGTGACTAATGATTTTAGATGAATGATGAATCTAATACAATAGTACAAGTTACTCAATTCTTTCGTCCAGAACAAGGAAAAAAAGATTTTTGCTCTTGATTCTTAAAGAAGTCACTAATGTCATTTTATATGGCATTATTTGATTAGGCTTAAATATTAAGATATGACGGAAATGAAAAGTGTTCACTTTTTGACAAATTTAACGGATCAAAATTTCTTAAGAATATATTTAAAGAATACTTATAATTTACCTCCAAACATAAAAGATCATTTTTGTCATTTTCTTTAATTAACTTGCTCAGTGTATAGTTTGTAACTAATGACAAAAATTAGTTTGATGGAGAAAAGAGAACAATTTAGAATTGAACAACTAAATGAATTAACAGTAAATGAATTTAAAGTATTCGAACTCGATTCAAATTACCTTTCTATAAAGGACAAACGTTGAAAATCAATATGGCAAAACATGTCATAATGTTGACTGAAAATGGAAAAAGTTAAAAGAAAAAAAAAGAACAGAAGACAAAAATAAGGGTTGAAAAAAGTATATTACGTATGCAGATATATTAATTATTACTATACTACTGTATTTCGGAAAGGGCCATCATGAAACAAGGTGGTCATTGGCTCCACACAATGCATAATTTATATTTTTTTCCCTTCGCATTCAAAATTTACTGACATGATAAATATTAATTCGTATTCGGTGTAGATCTATTAATAAAGTAAACCGCTTTTTAATAAAAAAATTTCATTCCTAAACATCAAACACAAAATTTCTGATTAAAGGTGAAAAAATCCTAATTATCCATGTATATATGCACATCGTAATACGCTCAAAATTACGCTACTCGTGATTGCTCTAAATCTATTAAGAGATTTTCCATTCAAAGATTCAAACACAATTTTTTTGGTTAAAGGTGGAAGACTCCTAATTACTTAATATGTATACACATTATTATAATAATCGCAAATTATGATATTCCTGGTTGTTCTATGCTCAAAACTTTTTTATTTCTAGAGCTTAAACACAAAATTTCCTATAAAGGGCATAAGAATTCGTTCTATTCCTATCATGTGTATACACACACTATATTTTTGCTCTCTTCCTAGGGTTTGAACACGATTTTTTTTGTCAAAAAAATCATAATCTTGCCGGTGTGGACACACTAATACAATAACCTCAAACTATACAAAATATTACTATTAGAGCGCACATAGATTATTAGCATACCTGTATACAAGAATAACATATGACAAACATGCTTTAAGATAATGATATTTGTGGTCCTATGTTTCTATGTGACAAGAACAATGATAATTGAACTTATCACTAAACGGTAACCCGATTCACTAAGCTCCCGCTATATGCGGAATTTGGGTAAGGACCGAATCATTGAACTCACCACTATGGTTACAAAATCCAAAACTAAACTGCAATATTGAGAATTCACAACTGGCACAAAGTCTCTGACTAGTCTCTAATTTTGTAGGAGAAAAAGAAAGGAGCTTCTTGTCTTCCGGGGCATAGTCCAGTAGCAAAGCATGGGCGCTATAAGGCGCTCTGGCATGAGACAACGTGGGTTCGATTTCCCGCAAGCACGAAGAAATTCTGCATGTTGGGGAATTTGACCTTGTCTCATTGATCAGTTGTACGCTCCCAGAAAACTGATCACCGGAGCACATCTCGCGATTTACCTGGTGATAGTTGTTGAATGATCGATGCCATTACATCCAGGACGTCTGGGTAATACCAGTGAAGTAGTCAGGCGCAAACCTGAAAACCTGAATTATCAAAAAAAAAAAAAGGAGCTTCTTGGTGGTGTTGTGTGTGGGGGGGTGGGCGTAGTAGGGGGTGGGGGTTAAAGAAACAAAAAACAATTAAAGAATAAGGATAAGAGCAGAAGAAACGTTACATTCAAGTGGGGTTAATTTTATTTTGGGGTCCCTCTCACTTAGGGATGGCAGGTGGGTATAATTTTGCGGATTCAAGATCGCACGCCACTTAGAAGCGGAGTATGGGTATAACTTTGGCGGGTAGTAGGCGGGTATGGGTATTGAAAATGTACCCGTCACGGGTAAGCGGGTAGGTGGTGGATTTGCAGTCATATCCGCCTACCCGCCTACCCGCCGCCCACTGCCCGCCCTACCTACCCGCCTAGCTTATATAGCTAAAATAATATCTGAGTTTTGTCTACATTTGTAATATATAGTTATTTGGGTGGATAATTTTTTGGGTTTCTTAGAAATTTTATTTTCTTGATTCTTTGTTGTGCAATGGGGAAGAGGTGAAAAAAATGGGTGGCGGGTAGGCGGACGGGTAGGCGGGCGGGTAGGTGGCGGGTAGGCGGACGGGTAGGTAGGTGGCGGGTATAGGAATATACCCGCCTAGGCGGATATGGATGTTGAAAATTGTACCCGCCACGGGTGGCGGGTAGGTGACGGGTATAATTTTTTTTGGCGGGTACGGGTGCGGGGGAGGGGGTAACCGCACCCGCCCCGCCCAATTGCCATCCCTACTCTCACTGTCTCTCTTGTCGAGATTTTTTAGTTTCTAACTCCTTGAAAATACCATTTTATTAATTAGCATTCCCATGGACGGATAGTCCAATCTAACAAAAAAAAAAAGTTCCTTCAATTGAATTCTCTCTTTAATTCTATCATTTTGTTAATTAGACCGAGAAGAAAGTTCATCATTCATTATATACAATATTAAAAAAAATGACCTTCACATAGTGTGATTTTCGGCGAATGAACCTCTTTCATCCCTCTAACTCCACCCCTGGTTACTACTCCGTCCTTCTCAAATCAATTATCATATTTCACTTCACGAGTCAATTTTATTAATTTTTAAAATTAATTAAATTAGATTAACTCAATATTTTAAAAGTAAAATTTAGATATTAAAAAATTATATAAAAAATACTACAAGTTGTAATTTTTATCATGTTATTATGATGAAAAAATATATTTTAAAATATTGATCAAACTTCACGTACTCCATCCGTCCCATATTACTTGTCCACATTACTAAAAATATTTGTACCAAAGTACTTGTCAATTAACAAAACCAAGATATAAGTAATTAAGTTTTTTTCATTTTATCCTTAATATCAAGTGTTCTTGAAAATAATCAATATTGTTTAAAGAGTAATTAATTGGAGAGAGATAAGTGTAAGGTATTAAAAATATATTTTTCATTTATGAGTTCTTAAGGAATGTGTAAATAGGAAAGTTGACAAGTAATATGAGACGGAGGGAGTAGTTTAACTAAGCTCAACATGACAACTAATTTGGAATGGAGGGAGTACACAATAGTGGTTAGATGATTGCGAAAATTTAATTATGAATAGTTTTTATAGTGACATTTTAACGGCTATATTATTCTTTTGAAACGGAAGGAACTCAATGTAAGTACTATTTTAGGAGACTTATGCATTCTTTCTTGCGAAATCAAATTTGCAGCAAACACGATTTAAGTTATCAATCATAGAAAATTCGTACAAGACAAATGAATTCTCTTTGTTCTATAATGTACTAATAGAGCTAACTAGCACCTTCTTATGGATGAACCATATAACATTTCCAATAGAATCAAATCTTATGAGTCGAAAACCATATTGTCATATCAGCTTTATACATATGATTATATGAATTAAAATTAGTACTACTCCACTCTAGATGGTCCCAAATTTGTGTCGTGAAGGTGGTAAAAGAGTAATGAAGAGAGCCCATCTCCATACGTATAAAGAAAGCATGGTATCAAAACAAAATTAATTAAAAAGCACTCTCCCAACATCTCTATCTCCTCCATTGAATGCTCACTATCTTTCCCATGTCTATTCTCAATTCACAATCTTGTGTAATAGCTATTTTTCCTTTCAATCGTAATATTCAAGTTTATGCGTACCCCGAATAATTTTATCTGATATCTGCTAATTTATCTTTCACTTTTCACCGGCACAAATATCGAATTTTAATTTATCTCTTATAAGCATATGTACTGAGTATATCAACAATTATTTTTCCTTTATTATATTTGGTCCAACTTAGTCGCAATTCAACTAATTCCAAATATACTATCTTCCACCAACAAACTTACTCGTAGCTCAGGAAATAATTGTTATCTTCCGTCAAGATAGGTATATGAACCGTTATTTTTATTGGTCTTTGTCCATATATGTGGGGTGATATTTTCCACAGCCCACGCACGCACATTGATGCTCGGTTAGTGACGATGAATGCTATGGATTTTAGGCCCTGAAGGACAAACTAAACCACAAAATATTACCACCAACAAGACCCACAAATTACTACTATATGGCAACTACCACTACTACTACTACTACTACACATCTCAAATTCCAAATCCAACCCATTAAATCCAAACGTCGTCGTTGCCGAGAAACCACCATTACTACTTCATCTTCTTCTTCAGCAGTGTCTGCTAACCCTTCTGATTTTTCGCCCACCAAATGTTCGACGCAATGCCTCAACGAAACTCATAAAGTTGATACACCCACTATTATCTGTCCTGACAACTCATGGTGTTCTCCTGCTTCTAAATCATCGTCGCCGCTACCCATTTCCGGGCACATCGCTGCCACGTCATCTTCGGATTCCAAGATCCGATATTCGCCGACTACTTTTCCCGGAGTTATGGAGTCTCTTAGCAGCAATACAGCTACCCTTTACGGCGGTGGAGGTACTCCGATCCCAAATAACACCCACGAAGCATTTCCGTCATCTTTCAGTAAATTCAACTCAGCACTAACTGCAGGTCTACTAAACCCCATGTCACCACCACCTAATATTGATTCCAAGACCCGTTCAAGCCCGACCCTTTTCGATATGATGGCGAATGAACCCGAATGTATACCAAGATCAACAATTAACACACCCATTTACCCAAATAATCAGAAAGTTACTAACTTTGTGCAACAAGACAAACAGGCCTTAATGCAACAGAGACTTTTGGATCTTTTAGCTTGTAGAAGTCCAGGGAATCAGTTTAATGATTCGGGTTCGAGTGATGTGAAGTTAACATTGAGTTCTAAGGATGGTTTGAGTGTTGCTATGAATGTTCATAGGCAGATCTTGGTGGTCCATAGTCATTTTTTCGCTGTTAAGTTGTCGGAGAAATGGGTAAAGCAACAGAGGAATTCAGGTCCTTACATTGTTGAGATTGCGGATTGTGATGATATTGAAGTGTATATTGAAACTTTGAGATTGATGTATTGCAAGGATTTGAGGAGGCGGCTCATGAAAGAAGATGTTTCCAAAGTCCTTGGTATCTTAAAGGTAATGCTTATGCATCTAAATTTACTTTTTGTGTTGCATAACTGCCTAGTAATGGAAATCGTTTGATAAAGTATTCGTTTTGAAATAAATTGTGATTGAATCACTTAGTCGAATGAATGGAATTGAGGATTTATATAACTGACCCTAACTGATTTGGGATTGACATGTGGTTGATTATTGTTGAAATCACTTAGATAAATGTGTGACCTTAACATTAAGTATATGCTTGCTCAATTTTGCACTGTGAATAGAAGTTAGGCATCAAAGTTATTGTCTTTGTTCATTAGCCCATGCATATATATGTTTGTGTCCAAAATTTATTTTGTGTGGATGCATCTGTGTTGCTTGCAAATCTATTGCAATGTGCTTTGCGAAGGGATAGTTGATTCTCCACGCCACTTTATTTTAGGATCGTGAATTTTTTTAGAGATAAAGTCTGGTCTTTACGCTCACATATGTGGGTAAATAGAAATGTCCAATTGTATTTTGGCCTTAGTTGATTAAATTGTTTTATAGGTTTCTGCTGCAATTGGGTTCGATGCGGGGGTGTTATCGTGTCTGGAGTACTTGGAGGCTGCTCCTTGGGCTGAGGATGAAGAAGAAAAGGTAGCTTCACTATTGTCTGAGCTTCGTCTTGAAGGGGTAGGTGCTGGGGAAGTTTTAAGGAGGGTATCTCTTGATGTTACATCGGGAACAGAGAGTGGAAATGGGAATGAGGAAGTGCTTCTCAAGTTATTGCATGTGGTTCTTGAAGGGAGGGATGAGAAGGCGAAGCGAGAGATGAAAGTCTTGGTATCCAAAATGTTGCATGAGAATTCATCTCATAACGACTTGAGGAAGGAGTCGTTGTATTCAGCTTGCAATGCATGTCTGCAATTGCTTCGCCACCATTTTTTACGGGCAGCAGATGGAGACATGATGGATGTGGGTCAGATTGCGCGACAGGCTGATAATCTACATTGGATTTTGGATATCTTGATTGATAGACAGATAGGTGAAGAATTTTTGAGGACTTGGGCTTCTCAGTCTAAATTATCTGAGGCACATTCTAAGGTGCCTGCACTTCATAGGTATGAGGTTAGTAGAGTCACGGCTAGACTGTTTGTCGGTATTGGTAAAGGGCAATTACTAGCTTCCAAGGATGCTAGGTACTCTCTTTTGCAGAAATGGTTAGTGCCATTTTATGAGGATTTTGGATGGATGAGGAGGGCCTCAAGAGGTCTTGACCGTCATTTAATTGAGGAAGGTCTCAGCAATACTATCCTGACCCTACCAATGACATTGCAGCAAGAAATTCTAATGTCTTGGTTTGATCGGTTTTTGAACTCTGGTGACGACTGCCCAAATATCCAGAGGGGATTTGAAATTTGGTGGAGAAGGGCTTTCTGGAGGCGAAATGGTGAGCCTGATCGCCCTCGTCAAATGCGTGTCATGACTGCAACAATTGAGAACTCATGAGACTTAACCTGTGAATGAGATGAGGGTCATGGCCACTCTATGATTGGCTTGTTTCAACTATTGCTATTCCTTAGCCCTCATCTTACACCAATTTTTTGTCTTATTGAAACAAGTAGTTCAATTCAATACTGCAGAGTCAAATTTACGGAGATGATCGTGATCCCAGGTTTAATCTGGAAGAAAGCAGGCACTTTTTCTGTTAGGTGTCATGTGATATGAATATAGTTTCTTTCTAATCCCATGTAGAGCTCTCCTGTCTGTGACTAAATTTCCTGAATCAGTGGTTTTATTACAAGGGAGTTGTGAAACATCCTCCTGAATGCTAAAATTCTGTAGGGAGAATTCATATGTTCAGTATAGCAAGACATGGATGACCAATTTAAGCAAGTTAACAAAGTTCAGGTCATTTTGGAGATAAGGGCGATTGTCACTACTTATGACTAGGTGGCGCGTGGAAACGCCAAGGGTTGCAGCAACATGGTGAATTGCTTATTGTGTTGGGTGTTTTTCTATCTTGAGATTATCAGCTGGCAAGTGTGGAAGCAGGACTGCTCATTTTTGCCATTCTGGTTGCTAATGAAATTCATTATGTCTATGCCATTTGTGAGACAATTTGCTTAGGAGGACTAAATGCACTCTTTTTCCCTCGCGTGAATACTGTAGCACCATATTCCGCAGTGTGAACTTTGAAGTTCTTCAATGTTCTTTCCATTGTTTCTTACCCCTTACTGGCCAAACTTTCTGAAGTTTACCTTGTTGCTTGATGTTTAACTTTCCAATCACTAATTTTGTTTTGCATGAAAGGTGCTCAGCATAAGAAACTTAGTAGTCTAAAACCAAACATCATAGTTTGTCCTCATATTGGGTGTCTAATTTGCATCTTTTCTTGTTCCTTCTGGTCTCAACCTCTCTTTGAGGTACATACTTGTGCAATGCTTGTGTATCAAAATTTGGTGATATCATTACGGAAACGTATATACTGACTTATACGATTTTCTTTTGAATCTAAAAGCTGTCCACTAATTATCTGTCTAAATCTGGTACTATTGCCAATTCTAGCTGTGCACTACTTTTCTGGTATGTTAATAATATAACATTAACTTTGTCATGGGATGTTCTACTCCACGTGTCTGCTGAAGCAAGACGAGTCAATGAAGGTGTTGTAAGCAGTAGTGAATACTTTTACTATATTGCCTTCGATCTCTCCAAATGCCATTAGATTCTTGCATAATGAACCATCTTTCGAATCACCCCTTTAAAGAAATAATGGAAAAATGAGTTCATTCTATGATGTTATTCTTCTATGTACCATCAGATACTGTTGTTCTTCTGTATTGATTAGGTTAGCACCTTTAGTGAAAGATAGTCATGTCTTCTTTCGTTTGACTGACTATATGCTGGTATCCAATTGTCCTTTCATGTGGAGTTCTTATAATCATCCAAAATATTTGGAGGAGATTCCTTGTCCTAGGTTTATAGGACATCTAGCTTTATGTCAAGTACTGGCGATCAACATACAGTTTGAGATTGTAGCTCTTTTCGAAGTAGGTTTCCTATGTAGCAATTAGCATACCACTGATTGTCTTTCACCCCTCGCATTCCATGTGCGGACTTTTACATGGGGATAAGTGTGAGAGTTCGCTCAATTAAGCCAGGTTTAATATACATAAAATCGTTAAACTATCAGAGTCAATTACATGCAACTTTTTACAGGAATTATAGATTGATAGCCTACAAAACATGATAAATGACCGCTTAAAAGTTACAACAGGTAAAACTATACTGATAGTGAAATTCTTTTGTACCGTCAGGTGTATATGAATCAAACTCCTCTCTTAAAAACCTGATGCATTTTCACCAAGTATGGTTCTCTAGCTTCCACGTCTACTTTCAAGAGTTTCTCCTCTATTTTCTTCCCTTCCTAATAATCTCACAACTCAAAGTTGTTCTCCTCATCATCATCAAAGTGATTGAAGTAAGATGGTCCAGTAATCAAGCAATCGTAATTGAAATCACATGGCTTCACAATCTTTTGCCTTCATTAATGAAATAAATAATTTCTTGATTATTTTCATTAATGAAATAGTATATATACAATTTATAATTTTCCATAATAGAAATGCTATTCCTATTCTACTCCCAAAACTCTATTCTAGTAGTACAAGACTCCTATAATTATAGTAAGTGTACAATACTAATTAATACAATATTTACCCTAAATTATTACAACAACATTACCGAAAATGCTGCCCTAAATCGTGATATACACGGTGTGTATATCACAGTTGAATATGTGCAAAACCGAGACCAATCACGTGATATACACTTATTATGGTAAGTGTATATTTAACACACCCCCACAGTCATAGCGGGTGGTCTTCATACGCTGAGACTGTTCCTAAAATCTTCAAAAAGGACCGAGGGAAGACCTTTGTAAAGACGTCTGCAATTTGATACCTGGAAGGGACATGGCAGACGCGTACTTGTCCACGAGCTACCTTTTCGCGAACAAAGTGAATGTCCATCTCGATGTGTTTAGTGCGCTGGTGTTGAACTGGATTACCAGAAAGGTAAATGGCACTAACATTATCACAATACACCAAGGTAGCTTTCTGAATAGGACAATGAAGCTCTAAAAGAAGATTACGTAACCAACATGATTCTGAAACCACATTTGGCCACCCCTCGATACTCGACCTCTGCACTAGAGCATGACAATGTCGACTGACGCTTCGCAGACCATGAGACCAAGTTATTACCAAGAAACATGAAATAGCCGGACGTGAGACGTCTGGTATCCGGACAACCACCCCAATCAACATCTGTATACGAGACAAGTGTAGATGTCGAAGGCGGATATAAATCTAAGTCATAGTCAAGTGTTCCCTTGATGTATCGAATAATGCATTTGAGTGCATTCATACGCTCAACCCTGGGATCATGCAGAAACAAGCACACATGTTGTACGACATACGTAATATCTGATCTCGTGAAAGTAAGTTATTGAAGAGCCCCTGCAAGACTGCGATAGCGTGTCGAATCCTCGTAAGGTGAGCCAGTCGCAACACCCAACTTGGGTTTAGTATCAACTGGAGTGGAAGTAGACTTGCATGAGGACATACCAGCTCGCTCAATGATCTCAGATGCATACTTACGTTGTGATAAGAATAACCCACCTGCATGATGAGTGACAACAATCCTCGAAAAGTAACTCAAGGGCCCCAAGTCTTTCATAACAAACTCAGAACTGAGCATTGTCATGATAGACTGGCGAAATGCATCAGAAGAGGCAGTCAAGATAATATCATCCACATATAATAGTATATAAGCCAGGGAAGAACCACGACGATATATGAACAATAAATTATCAGATCTGATGTGAGAAAACTCAATAGTCAAAACATAGTCTGCAAACCTCTTATACCAAGCCCGTGGGGACTGCTTAAGCCCATACAAGGACTTCTTCAATAAACATACATGATGAGGATATTTGAGATCCCGAAACCCCAAGAGTTGATGCATATAGACTGTCTCCTTAAGATCACCATGTAAGAAAGCATTTTTCACATCTAGTTGATGAATGGGCCATGCTTTCGAAAGAGCTAAGTTGAGCACAGTGTGAATAGTAGTCGGCTTGACCACCGGACTAAAAGTCTCACCACAATCTACACCAACCTACTGAGTGTTACCATCACCTACAAGACGAGCCTTATGCCTCGTAAAAGAACCGTCTGAATTGTTCTTATGAGCAAAAATCCACATAGACCGAATAATATTAACACCAGATGGACGGGACACCAACTCCCACGTCTTATTATCAATAAGAGCATTATATTCGTCGGTCATATCAATTTTCCAATTCGGATCATTTAAAGCAGACACAGGATTACGAGATAAGGGTGATTTAAGAACATTATAATTTAAATTAAAATATTTTTTTGGTTTAAAAATACTTCATTGACTACGAGTGACTGGTCTTTGACTCGGGGGAGAATTGGGCGGATTTTGGGAAATATCGGGACATGTGACAGACTGGCCAGCAGGCAGTGGGCCTGCTGGCCCAACACGGTAACTGGTAGTGACTGAAGAACCCGAGACTTGACCAGTTTCGGTATTGGGCTAGGTAACTGGCCCAATTACCGAAACTGGCCCAATCACTGGACTAGGAACAGTGGAATGTGGCGGTACTGTAGACCAAAGCGAGTAGTGGGCCAGCTGGTGGATTTTGGGTGTGGGACATGTCCGATAAATGGTGGATAATATACGGGGAGACATCGTCATCCAAAAAATTATATGAACTAGGCACGGGACTACTTACTTTAGCAAATGAAAATTGGGATTCATCAAAAATAACATGGCGACTAATGCTGATTTTATTAGACGATAAATCAAAATATTTATAACCACGATGATTAGACAGATAACTCAAAAACACACAAGGGGTAGACCAGGCCTGAAGTTTGTTAATTGTGGTGGACGAAAATAGTGGATAACATAAGCACCCAAAGACCCTAAGATGTGAATACGAAGGAGTCTTATTATATAATATTTGAAGAGCGGAACAATATGCCAAACCTTTGGTAGGAAGAATGTTAAGGAGATAAGTAGTCATTTGTAGAGCATGATGCCAATAGGACGGAGGGGTGGAAGAATGGATCAATAAAGTTCGGACAATGTTATTAATGGTACGAATTTTGCGTTCGGCTTTCCAATTTTGTGAGGACGTAGAAGGACAAGAGAAACGTAAATTAATACCATTATTAGCACAAAAATCCCTAAACAATCCATTATCATATTCTTTCCCATTATCACATTGAATATTCTTAATGTCCCGTTCAAATTGGGTACGGATGAAAGCTCTAAATTTTAAAAAGGTGGAAAAACGTGAAATTTTTTCGCTAACGTAAAAGTCCATAAAACATTAGAATAATTATCCAAAAAAAAAAATATAATATTGATGGCCCAAAGAACTGATAACGGGAGATGTCCATAAATCACTATGAATAATATCAAATGACATTAAAGTATGAGAATTAGAGTCTACAAACGGCAATCTAACAATTTTTCCTAAAGAACAAGACTGACAAATCGGAGTACTACGCGTACCCTTACAAGAAATAAAATTGTTTTTATATAAGGAAGACAAAATAGACGACCCCGGATGACCTAGACGAGCAATTCCATAAGGAAGGAGCAAGGGCTGCAAAAGATTATGGCAAGGCTGGACTCGAGAGATCGAAAGTGGGCGTGATAGGATAAAGATCTCCCCAACTATCACATCTGGAATCCCCATCTTGAAATATTTCACAAAAACACCAAAGGGATCAAATTCAACAGAAACAGAATTATCAGTGGTGAATTTACGAACCGACACCAAAATTTTAATTAACTTAAGGGCATGAAGGGTATTTTTCAAGACAAGAGGTGGATGAGGAGGAGACAAAGTTTTATGACCGTAACCACGAATTGGAATTGAATTGTCATTACCAACAAGTATACCACGGTTACTGCTCAAATTGGAATAAGATGAGAGAGTACCTTGGTCGGACGTCATGTGGGTAGTGGCTCCGGTGTACATGTACCAATTTGTGTCCGGGGAATTTAATCCAAGTGTGTGCATCACGGCTTCAATGTCGGTAGGTGTGGGGCCCACTGTATGATGGGCTTGCGGAGGCCGAAGCCAAGCACATTAGCCTGCTGCCCTGGCCCAGAAAATTGCTTGTTTGCCGAGATCGACCAGAAATCGGGGCCTAATTTGTTGGGAAAAGCGGGCCCGATTTCACGATAATGACACGGAAAATAGCCTTTGTCACGGCCCATATGGGTGGCTCGGTTCCCTTTGCATAGGGGCCTCTTTGGGCCCAATTTTGTTGTTGTTGTCCACTACCCCGAGGGCCACTATCGCCGCCACCATTGTTGCCGCCTCGATTCTTGTCATTATTTTTGCGATTCTGACCTTTTTTGCCGTCACCATTGTTGCGGTTTTGGCCTGAATTATTGGAACCGAAGGGAGAAAAATTGGACTCGATCATCATGATGACAGGCAGGACCCTAGTGGCTGCTTTCTTATCCAATCCAGCTTCTTCGAGCGTGAGCATGGAACGAGCCTGATAAAACTGCGGAAGAGAACTGCTCCGACGAAGAAGTGTACCGACGCCATTATAAGCCTCAGATAGGCCTGCAACCATCTGAAGGACAAGGCGGTCGTTGGTAACGGGTGCACCAACGTTGCGGAGTTGGTACGTCAATTCTTTCAACCTTTTGCAGTATGCGGAAACGTTGGGGAAATCTTCCATATTGATGTGGGAGAATTCATGTTCAAGGGTAACAACATGAGAATTTTGATTATCTTGGAATATGTCACGCACTCTATTCCAAGCATCCATCGTCGTAGCGTCCGGTTCAATAATCGTTTGCAAAAGGTCGGTAGATATAGTGGAGTAAATCCACTGAAGAATGGTAGCATCAAGTATCGTCCATAACTTAGGATCATCCTCGGGTTTTGGCACCTCCGTATCCGTAGGAGCCACGGGGATAATGTGATGGGGGACTTGATGTGAGCGTGCGTGAACTTTGAACAGTTCGTCCCACGTCGCGTATTGGACGTTTTCTATTTCAAGAATGATAGGGATGTGATTCTTGATATTAGAAACAGTAAGGGCAGGGTAAAACGTGTTCTTAGCCATAATAGCAACGCAAGACGTGATGTAGGTATTTGGAAGTAAATTTGGAGCTAGAGAAGAAAGAGACCACCGATGGGCAAGGAATCTGGGAAGGGAAGTAGGAATCCGAGGCACAAGGTCGACGGAAAAGTTGGGATAAAAAATAACCTAGACTTTTGATATCATGAAAGAAATAATCCCTTGATTATTTTCATTAATGAAAGAGTATATATACAATTTATAATTTTCCATAATAGAAATCATATTCATATTCTATTCTCAAAACCCTATTCTAGTAGTACAAGACTTCTATAATTATGGTAAGTGTACAATACTAATTAATACAATATTTACCCTAAATTATTACAACAACATTACCGAAAATGCTGCCCTAAACCGTGATATACACGGTGTGTATATCACCATGTATATCACGGCTGAATATGTGCAAAACCGAGATCAATCACGTGATATACACTTATTATGGTAAGTGTATATCACGTGTATATTTAACAATTAAGAACCAATCAAAAATAAATAAACAAGAATCCAAGTGGATTAAAGCACAAATGATGTGCAAGTGTGTTACCATTCTTGGTCAATTAGCATTTCATCAGTCATCCCAAATTTCTGCAACTCCTCCCTTGTATGGTGCATTGACAGGCAGTACCTTCAGATTTTCAGAAGCACTGTTTTTAAAATAGTGACAAAACGAGAAGGATCCATGGGGCTTGAAGTGAGAAGTGAAGCGCACACGTCCTTGAAATGAGGCGCACAATTTAAGGAAAGTTATAGTAGTAAACATATATCAATTTAGCACTATAATAGTCTAGTTATACTAATTGAAATAACTAATTTCAGCATACAATAGTTCTGATATTGATAAAACTCCTCAATGTTGGAATTAGGGCTGGCCAGTGGGCCGGGTTGGCCCGGTCCCGGCTCGAACCCGAGTAGTAAAAAAAAAAATCGGTAGCGGGATTTGAACCGCGACGGGACAATGTCTCATCCCGACCCGTCCTGGTCCGCCCCAGTCCCGCTAGTCCCGTCCCGTCCCGATCCCGAGCCCACCCCGATCCCGCCCGTAATCCCCCCTTTTGCAAAAATAACCGTTGCACCAACAACTATTTTACATTTTGACCGTTGTGCAACGGTCATTTTTTGCCTCTCCCCCTCCCCTAACCCCCCCTCCCCTACCCCTTAATATTTATTTTTAACCCATAAGTTATTATATTTACACTTTAACCCAATTTTTCAACTATAAATAACTCATTTTCTCTTCATCTTTCTCACAAATCTTCCTACAATCTCTCAATCTATCTCTCTACAAGTCTACATTGTTTACTAAATATTCAATTTTATTTATTCATTTGGGAATTGGGAGTGAAGTTGGCAACTAGCTTGAGGATCTTCCATCGAGCAAAGTTTCAATTTTCAACCTCTCGATTACACGTCGACGTTACGTCGGCGTTTGGTACATTCGTTCCTTCATTAAATTATTATTGTCTGTTTATTTTATTTAGCGCACTTAATTTCATTTACTTTAATTATTTATTAGTATAATCATAAATTTATAATGGAAGGATTTAAACGTATGCTTACGGGTAGGGGTCAGGCTTCTTCTAGTAGGGGCAACAAGGGCAAGGGTACTTCTTCTTGTCATCATATTCCTACACATGATGATTTTGTTGATACTGAACATTTTCCTACAATACCATTAGATTTAGACGAGGAGCTATTTTCTGAAACTCAAAAAGACTTTAATTTAGACGATGATCTAGATGATACACCCACTAATGTTTGATGACAACACACCCACTAGTGCACCTTCAACTGAAATGCCTCATATTCCCCCTAGTATGAGACGAGGTCCAGCAAAACGAACATTAAAATCAGATGCATGGATATTTTTTGATAGGGACGTAGAGAATCAAGTAGCTAGATGTAAAATTTGTAAAGATGTTTTAAAATTTAAAACTGGAAAAGGTCACGGTGGGACGGGGGGTTTAATGAGACACGTAGTAAGGGCTCATCCAGCTAGGTATGCCCAATACCAGGCTTCAAAACTGGATGCGCAAACACCCGCTCCATCGGGACAAGCACATACTGATACTATCCCAGACCAAGTACAGGGTCAAATTAACCCTATGACGGGGGGAATTGTAGGCCCTAAATACAATAAACATAGAGATAGGGAAGCAATATCAAAATTAGTTGTTGTGGAAGGTTTGCCTTTTTCATTTCCTTCATCTCCCGATTTTATTCATTACATTAGAGATATATGTAATCCTGCTTTTAACGGTTTTCCTAGATCAACTGTTAAGAGAGATGTATTTAAATTCGCACATGAATATCAACAATATTTATGTTATTCATTATATTATTTTAATGGCAAAGTATCTATCACGTCTGATATAGGTCGTAGTACTAACGACCATGATTATTTAACGGTAACTTGTCATTGGATAGATTATAAATGGTCTATGCAAAAACATATCTTAGCGTATAGATATATAGATGATCGGCACACTGGTACTTTTATTGCAGAAAATATTTATCAAGTGTGCGATTATTATGGAATAACCGATAAAATTATGACTATTACATTAGATAATGCTTCTTCTAACAATTACGCTATTACAATTTTAACAAATAGTTTAACTCCATCTTTTCCAGATCATTTTCATATAAAATGCGCGTGCCATATATATAACTTAATTGTAAAGGATGGTCTATCACTTTTTCAAGACATTCTTAGTAAAATACAATTTGCTATAAACTTTATTTTTAAAAGTAATAGAGTACAACGAAGAAAAGAATATAAAAAAAATTGTCACGATTGTGGACTACCTTATAGAAAAATTTCAGAAGAAGTACCCACTAGGTGGAATTCTTTATATGAGCAACTACTTGTTGCTTATGACTATAGAAAACCTATAACTTTATTTTTTAACTCTCATAATCAAAATCCAGCTGATATGGTTGTAGATAGCGATTGAGTAAAAATTTCTGAACTTATTGTATTTTTAGAGAATTTTTTTCAAGCAACAAAAGAATTTTCCGGTATATATTATCCTACTATTTCAACTATGTTGTTTTATATAACTCTAATATTTTTATTACTTAGTGAATATATGGAAAAACTAGCTTATATGACAGCTATTAAAAAAATATTTTATTCCTATTCCCACTATTTATATTAGTGGTGTTGTATTAAATCCGACTATTAAAATAGACGGCACTAAATCACTTATTGAAACTATTTACGATTGTATAGAAGCACTACCACCTCCAAGTCCAAAAAATACAAATCACCCACCACCTATTGAACAAACTAAAGAAGAAGTATTTTCTAGCGTAGAAGATCAATGCAAAAAAATATATAGGTTTTACCAACAAGAAAGTGTTAGTAACCTACCGGCTTCCATACCATCTTTTTCATCTTCAACACAACCTCACAAAAGACATGTTGTTTCTGCGGCTAGTATTGAAAGCCTCAAAAATAGAATCTGCGGCCGTACCGCTACTAACCAAATTAGCGAGTTTGATATTTTTATTTTGCAGGGTTCTGTACCGTACCAAACAGTTCTCAATGAAGAAGGACGTGAAGACTTGCTGAAATACTGGAGGGGGAATGAGAAGACCTTCCGACACTTTCAATGATGGCCCGAGATGTTTTGAACATTCAAGCGTCATCAACTGCGACTGAAAGCGTTTTTTCTGCTGGTAGATATCAAATAGGAGACCACAGACACTCATTAGCCGGAGACAACTTGGAAATTGCAGTATTATTCAGAGATTGGATACGAGCGGAGCGGAGAAGGTGCGGTCAATCGGAGATCAACGAAGAAAAAGATGAAAACTACAACGAAATCTTATCTGAAGGTGGTGGTGGAAGCGACGTGGATCAATTTGACCAACAAATATCAATTCCAACCGAAGAACCACAGAAAATTATCAAGAAACTAGAACAGGTTTTTTTAAGAATGTAATTTTTTTAATTGCAATTTTATTATGTAATTTGCAACTTTTGGACAACACCACAAAGTTGCAATTTCGACAGTTGTATTTGTATTGCAAAAAAATCATATGTCTATTAAATAATATAAGAGGCACAAAAACAGTCTTGAGATGTTTTTATTACACTATCTTGTCTTGTTTAATTATTGAGTTTTTTTTATACATATGTAAAAAAGAAAAAGAAAAAAAACCCGCCGGAACCCGATCCCGCCCCGACCCAATTCCGACGGGATCGGGATCGGGATGGGACTTCGGCAAATCCTGCCAAACCCGATCCCGCCTGACCTGCCAGCCCCGATCCCGCCTGACCCGCCATCCCCGACCCCGCCCCGACCCAACCCTGCCAAACCCGGCCCGTCAGACCCGAGCCCGACCCACTGGCCAGCTCTAGTTGGAATCAAAAGTACCGACTAGCTACTTCTCGCGTGCAGTGGCTGAGCCATCCTTTAATTGACACTTCTTCGCTAAAAAATTACACTATCTAGATAGGTACTTTTTCTTATATATCTACTATGTTTAAATCCATTAGCTTTTTCGTGTGTCTGTTTCTTTATATTTTGCCTTCCTTAATGGAAATTTTGATTTTGTCACCGCTAGTGTGGATCACTTTGCACATCCTTATTCGAAGTGAATTACTTCACCAGGAAGCGATAATCAATTGCTTCACATTGCTTTAAGAGATGAAGCGATGACTTTTAATAACATTGTTTAAAAGCTAGTCGATACACCTACTTTTATTGTATTTGAATTTCATCAAGAAACTAGAGGGAACATCAAATACCGAGTCTTGGTGAATAGTGTTACTCGATACCTATGCTAATGGGAGATAGCAGGTACCTAATGAAATTAGTCGAGGTGCGCGCAAGCTGGTCTGAATACTACAGTTTTCCAAGAACAATTGTCCAAAAGCAGTTCAATATTCCTAGTTTTGTATTTACACTTCACAAAGTACTAGATAACACATCAAATAGTCTTGTTTCCCTTCCACCGTAGCCTCTTTCCATAACAATCATGCCCCCATTATTCATATTATGAAGTCCTTCGAATTGCTCCACAGTCCATTTATACCATCTCGTCAATAACACCCTTAGAGTAAGTCCATGTGAAACTATAACAAGGTTCATGTTTGGACAGCTGACCAGGTGGTTGAAATCTGTTAAATATACATAGTATATCACGGTTTTGGTCCAAAATCAGTCGGTGTACTTACCATATTTTATGTATAGTTTTAGGTAATATTTTAGTGTAATATTACATTAATTAGTCTTGTACACTTACCATAATTATAGGATTCTTGTACTACTAGAATAGGGTTTTACTATTAGAATAGGAATAAGATTTTCCTATTATGAAATATGTAAATTGTATATATTGTTTTTCAATTAATGAAAATAATCAAGGGATTATTTCTTTCATGGTATCAGAAGTCTAGGTCTTCAAAATCCTCTCTCCAAATTTCTTAAATTTTCTGTCACCGTGCATCATTTTCCGAGCCCATTCTTTTCGGAATTTGTGCCGACAGTCTCTCCTCTCTTCCCAAAATTTTTCTTCCAAATTCCTACATCACGTCTTGCGTTGATCTCATGGCTAAGAACACGTTTCACCCTGTTCTTGCTATTTCTAATATCAAGAATCACATCCCTATCGTTCTTGAAATAGAAAACGTCCAATATGCGACGTGGGTCGAACTGTTCAAAGTTCATGCACGCTCGCATCAGGTTCTCCATCACATTATCCTTGCGGTTCCTACAGATACAGAGGTGCCCAAACCAGAGGATGATCCTAAGTTATGGACGACACTTGATGTTACTGTTCTTCAGTGGATTTATTTCACTATTTCTATCGACCTGTTGCAAACGATTATCGAACCAGATGCTACGGCGATGGCGGCTTGGAATAGAGTACGTGATATATTTCAAGACAATCAGAATTCTCGTGTTGTTACCTTGGAACAGGAATTTTCCCATGTCAATATGGAAGATTTCCCTAACGTTTCAGCATATTGCAAAAGGTTGAAGGAATTGGCGGACCAACTCCGCAACGTTGGTGCGCCCATTCCAAATGATCGTCTCGTCCTTCAGATGGTCGCAGGTCTATCTGAGGCCTATAATGGTGTTGGCACGCTTCTTCATCAGAGCAACTCTCTTTCGCAATTTTATCAGGCTCGTTCTATGCTTACACTCGAAGAAGCATGCTTGGCAAAAAAGGCGACTACCGGTGCTAGTCCCGTAGTCCTGATGACCAAGTCAAATTTTACTCCTTCTAGTTCCAACAACTCGGGCCAAAACCATAACAACGGTGGAGGCAAAAAGGGTCAAAATCGGAAAAATAATGGCAAGAATCGCGGCGGCAACACGGGTGGCAGCCGGAATAGTGTGGTGGCGGTAGTGGCCTTCGGGGCAGTCAGCATCAGCAGCAGTCTTAGGCCCAGCAGTGGGCCCCTATGCAGTGGCAGTGGACTGGCCAATCTGGGCCAAACAGTGGCGAAATTCCAGTGTATTACCCGGGAAACTGGGCCCCCATTTCGCAACAACCCAGGCCCAGTTTCTCGGGTGTCCGACCAACATATGGGCCGGGGAAGCAGGTTGGTGTACTTGGGCCTCAGCCTTCGCAGGCCCACCATGCAGTGGGCCCCACACAAACCGACATTGAAGCCGCAATGCACACACTTAGATTAAAACCACCAGACCCAAATTGGTATATGAACACCGAAGCCACAACCCACATGACTTCCTATCAAGGTACTCTCTCGTCTTATTCCAATTTGAGTAGCCCTCGTCCAAAAATTCACCACTAATAATTCTGTTACTATTGAATTTGATCCGTTTGGGTTTTCTGTGAAGGATTTCAAGACGGGGAGTCCTCTCATGAGGTGTGATAGTAGGGGAGATCTTTATCCTAGCACACCATGTTCCGATCTCTCGAGTCAAGCCTTGCCGTCAACATTTTTAGCCCTTGCTCATTCCTTGTGGCATGCTCGTCTTGGTCATCCAGGGTCGTCTATTTTGTCGTCCTTAGATAAAAATAATTTTATTTCATTTAAGGGTACGCGTAGTACTCCGAGTTGTCAATCTTATTCTTTAGGAAAAATTGTTAGGTTGTCATTTGTAGACTCTAATTCTCATACTTTAATGTCATTCGATATTATTCATAGCGATTTATGGACTTCTCCTATTCTCAGTTCTGTGGGTCATCGATATTATGTTTTATTTTTGGATGATTACTCTAATTTTTTATGGACGTTTCCGATAGCAAAAAAATCTCAAGTTTTTCCATCTTCTTAAAATTTAGAGCATTCATTAGAACCGAATTCGAATGGAATATCAAAAATATTCAATGTGATAATGGTAAAGAATATGATAATGGGGTATTTCGGGAATTTCGTGCTAATAATGGGATCAATTTTCATTTTTCTTGCCCTCATACGTCTTCACAAAATGAGAAAGCCGAACGCAAAATTCGTATCATTAATAACATTGTCCGAACCTTATTAATTCATGCTTCCGTACCCCCTTCATTTTGGCATCATGCTCTACAAATGGGTACATATCTTCTTAACATTCTTCCTTCCAAAGGTTTGACATATTCATCCCCTCTTCAAATTTTATATCGAAGGACTCCTTCGTATTCACATCTTAGGGTCTTTGGGTGCTTGTGTTATCCACTCTTTCCGTCCATAACAATTAACAAACTTCAGACCCGGTCTACCCCTTGTGTGTTTTTGGGTTATCCGTCAAATCATCGTGGTTACAAATGTTTTGATTTATCATCTAATAAAATCATTATTAGTCGTCATGTAATTTTTGATGAATCTCAGTTTCCGTTTCCTAAGGTTAGTAATCTCGTTCCTAGTTCGTATAATTTTTTGGATGATGGTATATCCCCGTATATTATTCACTATTTTTCGGACGTGTCCCGCACCATAAATCCACCAGCGGGCCCACTGGCCGCTGGCCCCACTATTTCGCCACTAGTTACTGTGCCAGTCCCTTAATTGGGCCAGTGACGATTATTGGGCCAGATTCCTAGCCCATTATCGCCACTGTTCCAGTGACGGGTTCCAGCCCATTTCCGTCACAACATTCTCGTGTTGGGCCAGCAGGCCCACTGCCAGGTAGCCATATATCACGCAATTTATTTCAGGTAGTCATAGTCGTAGTGTCTGGTTCAATGATCGTTTATAAAAGGTCGGTAGAAATAGTGGAGTAGATCCACTGAAGGACGGTAGCATCAAGAGTAATCCACAACTGAGGATCCCCGCGGGTGTAGGGACAACGGGAGGAATTATGTGATGGAGGACTTGATGTAAGATTGAGTGATTTTTGAATAATTCTGCCCACGTCGCATGTTGGACGTTTTCCATCTCAATAACAATAGGGATGTGGTTCTTAATGTTGGAAATAGTAAGGGCAGGATGAAATATGTTCTTCGACGTAGACATAACGAAAGAACAATGAGGGATTTGGAAGAAAATTTGGGAAGAGAGGAGGTAAATGGCACGGAATCCGAGAGGTGACACAGAAATCGATGCAGCGGAAGAGAGAAGAAAATCGGTATTAGACCTAGACTTCTGATACCATGAAAGAAATAATCCCTTGATTATTTTCATTAATGAATTAGTATATATACAATTTACAATTTCCATAATATAACAAGTCTTATTCCTATTCTACTCTCAAAACTCTATTCTATTTGTACAAGAATTCTACAATTATAATAAGTGTACAATGCTAATTAAATACAATAATATACTACCAATATTACCGTGATATACACGGTCTCAATATTTCCTTATATGGCTCATGTTTCTGTGATATACACTATATACATAGGATAATATATATAATGTGTATATCACGGATATATCAGTAATATTTATGAGGAAGATATCAGAATCTCCCATATTCTTAGTTATTGAGATGGGAATACTATATAGTAGTAGTACAATAAGTTGACTTATAGTCAATCTAGAAATACCCTAATTTACTTGCCTAGGCCATATGTACCTTTAACATTAGAAAAACGTGTCCCTGTGTTGTATTATACTGTTTACATTATGGCCTTTCCCCATATAATGATTGCGATTTAATTATGGTTGACTCCTCCCACCACCGAGGATTGTGGTGGAGTCACAAACACTCTTTCACCTTTAATCAGAGATTTTGAGTTGGCGTTCTCCTGGATAGCAAGTCATCGCCTTTATTAGGAAATATTTTGTCCATCAATATATGAATTTTCGACGTGAATCCAAATTTAGTCAAAATTCAATACATATATCAAATACCAAGTGAAAAATATAAAAATATGGCTGCCCCTTCATGTGTTGGTATTTCTCTCATAAAAATCATACTTTCTATTTATGTATGATGTATTTCAGCATCTATTAGAATCTTAAATTCATAAACACATGCATTTTTTTCAAGTTTTTGTGAATGGGGAAGAGAAGTAATTAGGCAAGAACCGAAGTGTGCACGATTACTTTATAAAATATTTAATTTAGTCATACTAGGTATTTAATTTACATCAAACGAAAAAGCTTATCAACTTTAAGAATCAAAAAATAAAGTAATTATATATATATATATATATATATATATATATATATATATATATATATATATATATATCATTTGTCGATAGTTAGGTGATAGTAAAAGTCTATCTATGTCGTTTAAGTTCTTTCTTCCGAGAAAAAGAGAGAGTATATGTTATTGTTAGTATATATGATGGATTTTTTAAATCATCAGGTCACTTTTACTTATTATAATGGGTAATAATATGTCTCATTTTTAAGATTATAAATTCTATGTTTTTTAAAAGCAACCTATAATAAATACATTTTAAGTGACATGATAACATAAAACTTTATTACAAACGAAGTTTAGCTTGTTTGATGCGAAGTAGTACAGAAAAGAGACCGAGGTTATTTGGTAGCTGATTAGAATTATGCATGTATCAGTAATATAGAGATTAGTTATGAAAGAATTTATATATTAATTATGAAGGTATTAGTTATGCAGAGTTTAGATATTCATGTATTAGTTATTCCATATTTTACCCTGCATAAAATAATACATAGATTCCTTCATAACTTATATATGTATTAGTTATGCGAATTTTTAAATTATAAATCAAACACCGTATTAATTTTATAAATGAGTAACTTACCTCCTAACCATCTACCAAACATGATATTACTTATGCAAAATTTAATACATGTATAACCTGTTAGATTTTGAGATCTGTATGATAAGAAATGAATTGTAGAAACTAGATTAGGACGAGATGATTCTCTGTCCTTAGGATAATATTAGCCCCCATTATATTGCTGATGGGATTAACTTGCTAATTACCCCCAGGATTCCCTAATCTTAAGAACGAATTTTACAACAACTTATTCGTTCTTCATGAACATGAATTGCTTGAAAGAAAGAAGGTTTTCTTGGTTGGAAGATATAGATAGCAAGTGATCTTTTAATCATGTGTCATTCCATATTTAAAGGAATCAAGTACCCTTTCATGAACAATTGTAATCTTTCATGAAACAATGTAATCTTTCATGAACAATTGTGACTTTTCATGAAATCAACGTTCTTCGAAATAGCCTGAAACCGTCGCAGCGCCGCGGGATGGTGCCACGTCGCCGATACTTCAGAGGCTGGAAAGACGCAATACTTGATAACGGCAAAAGATTAAATGATATTTAAGCTCGTGTTCGTGCACGTGCTAAGTGCTAGTCTTTGATTAATAATATATTAGCATATTATTAATCCAATTATAAGCACATCCAAGTCCAATGCATGTTTGGCCCAACTAAATGAACTATTTTCAATTTAATATATCAAGTACAAAAGTACTTATAAACACATCAAGCTTTTTCTTATTCTTCCAATGTGGGACAAACTCTCATACACATCTTCCTAACAAACACAATTGAAAACTATATACAACATAACTCACCTCCAAACCAGCTACCGAATGAATCCTAAATTGAACTACTTGAAAACTACTCCTAGAATGCAATTTTTTCTATATTTATAAAAAGGATTGTTTGGTTTATATAATTCCATTAAACAAGGACCACTATTAAAGAAAATGGAGATAATGTCTAATAAAACAAAACGGTCAAATCAGACTAGTTTTGGCTTGTCTTGTACTAGAAAATTTCTCAAGAAACTTCTTGTGATTGTCTACGAGAAATGATTATTTTAGGGTGGATTCGTGCAAGTTTAAATAACCTCTTTATAAAATAATTTCAATTTTGTTGATATAGAAATCTTGTTTTTTTATATTGAATATTAAATAGCTTATGATTTCTTTTTCTTTTTTGCATTGACCTAAGTCCTATCGGAGACTTCTTTCTTTCTTTCGTCTTAAGAAAGTAATAGTTTCAAGATATATACTATTATGCATTAATCTACCAAGCATACTTGGATCTTATGATCCCATAATAAAATATCTAAGTTTATCTCTAGTTTATGTTTTCCATAAATATTGTAAATTAATTGGTGATTTAGACCATTAAGTTGGAAATTTAGATGTCTTGTAGCAATTGAAGTTACCTAAGATATTATTTTCTAAGAAAAGGATAAGGAAACTTGACTTACCATAACTACTCCACCAACCCTATCTCAGCCCTGTAAAGATAATTTTAATTTCCTGCACTTTTATTTATGAAAAGTCTTCGTTTCAGCAAAAAAAACTCCACTAACCCCCTTTCCCCTTTAGTAATTTTGGTCAATGTTTCTCATGATGAGATATTTTAGAGGAGGGCGAACACCGCCAATAAGTTACTAACTCGGTTCCAAAAAATTATATTACTTTCCTTATTATTCCAAAAAGAATGATATATTTCTATATTTAAAAATAATTTAATTTTATGAGTTACTTTATCGCTACATAAATATCTAAAATTTATTTTGAACCACATATTTCAAAAATCTTCATTTATTTTTTAAACTTCGTGACAAGTCAAACTAAGACAATATTTTTGAGACAAAGGGAGTATATACATATAAATATTAATAGTGTAAAAAGTTATCACTTTTAGCAGGTTATCAATGAGAGTTTAAGTTTTATATCATTAGTATAAACGATTGTTTATATCATCATTGTCACTGCAGTAGAGTTTAACCACCAAGTTCGGGAGTTTCGAATTTAGAAATTTATTTGAAATATTCAATAACTTGAGTTCGAATGCTATGTATATCTACATGTGATCTTTTTAAAGCATGAGATTTGAAATTTTGAAAATAAGATATATTACCTGCTATAAGTCTATAACATGTAAAGATAACCTGATGCAATAAAATTTGTTTACATTGACAACGTATATTACTTAAACACTGTCAATTAGTATGTATTACAAATACTTTATTGGCATAATATTTTTTTGTAATGTCACTGCATAAAACTTACTCTTCCTGGGCGATATATTATAATGATGTCACGACAGAGCGGCACTCATTACATGCAAAACCTACGTACTGCGACATGTTCAAAGAAAAATTCAACACGCCTAAAAATGACATTGGCTTATATTTCATCTAATTAGAAAATACTTATAATCAAGTTAACGATTATGTGAAACAATTAAAGGAGAAATGGACCGCAAAATCGCCGTATGATTTCTTCAACAAAAATGAGCTCCACATAGTGTAAAAGTAGAGGCTTTCACACACACACAAAGGAGTGTGGAAAATTTTCTTTGTGAACTGGACTTTGTGTTGAAGGCTTAATGATAGGAAGGAAGTGAATTCCGTGTCTTTATTTCATTTCTAAGTTTACAATAAATATAACTTTAACAACCGGTCTTGGCTATCTCTAAGGATATACTAATTAATATAATTTATCTAATCAATCCTAATTCTATGATACTAATTTACAATCATTCTATTGTAATCATATATTTTAGGATGATTGTAAATCAGTATCATAGAATTAAGATTGATTAGATCAATTATATTAATTAGTATATCCCTAGAGATAGCCAAGATTGATTGTTAGAGTTGTATTTATTACAATATTCATGATTTATGGTGATTGGAGATAATTATGGGATTGTCCCATAATTATCTTAACAGTCCCCGCAGTCTGAGTGGGAGGTTCTCGGATGATGAGATTGTCCCTGAAATCATCAAATAGTACATGCGGAAGACCTTTGGTGAAGATGTCGACAATCTAATAACGAGACGATACATGGAGAACACGGACTTGTCTACGTGCAACCTTTCCTCAGACAAATAAGATATCCATTTCTATGTGTTTTGTGTGTTGATGCTGGACAGGGTTACCGGATAAGTAAATCGCACTCACATTATCACAATACACCATAATTGCTTTTCCAATCGGACAATGGAGTTCTAAAACTAGATTACGGAGCCAGCATGATTCACCGACCACATTAGCTACCCCTCGGTATTCGGCTTCAGCACTTGACCGAGACATCGTCGGTTGTCGTTTCGACGACCATGAAATGAGGTTGTCTCCCAAAAACACACAATACCCAGAGGTGGAACGGCGTGTGTCCGGGCAACCACCTCAATCAGCATATATATAAGATGAGAGACTCAAAATGGAGGACTTATACAAGTGCAACCCAAAATGAAGTGTACCTTTAACATACCGCATAATTCTCTTAAGAGCTCCCATATGTTCTTCCTTCGGATCATGCATATGTAAACACACCCTATTGAACTACATATGAGATATCATGTCGCGTGAAGGTAAGATACTGCAATACCCCTGCTAAGCTGCGGTAATGTGTTGGATCACTATATGGAGTACATGTATAATTACTCAATTTTGCTTTAGTATCAACCAGTGTATGTGACGGTTTGTAAGAGGACATCCTGGCTTTCTCAATGATCTCCTCGACATATTTCTTTTGACTAAGAAATAGACCACCAGTATATTGGGTTACAACAATTACCAAAAAATAATTTAAGGGGCCCAAATCCTTCATTACAAGTTCTGCTGCAAGGAAAGACATAATAGAGTGACGAAGTGATGTAGATGATGATGTAAGAATGATATCATCTACATATAGGAGTATGTATTTCATGTCATGTCCCTTCTTATAATGATCAAGGACTGATCGGACTTTCTATGTGAGAAACCCAGTGTGGATACAAAACCTGCAAACCCGGGGAGCCTATTTCAAACCATATAAAGATTTTTTCAATAGACAAACATAATCTGGATGTATAGGATCACGGAAACCCAAAGGCTGGTGCATGTAAACTGTCTCCTGTAAATGGCCATGTAAGAACACATTTTTGACATCCAATTGATTAATGGACCATGATTTTGACAGTGTTAGGCTAAGAACAGTCCTGATAGTTGTTGGCTTAACTACCGGACTAAATGTTTCCCACAATCCATGCCAACTTGTTAAGACATGTCATCACCAATAAGACGAGTTTTGTATCTCGCAAATAAGCCATCGGAATTCTTTTTTATGACAACAAACCCACATAGACCTAATTATGTTCACATTAGATGGACGGGGAACTAACTCCCATGTCTTATTCTTAATAAGAGCATCAATTTTGTCTAACATGACAGCTTTCCAATTCGGGTCTGATAGGGCCGCTTTGGGATTTTTTAGAAGAGGTGATCGGTGGACTAAGATGTTAGGTTAAAATAACGCTTGGGTCGAAAAATCTCGTGCATGGCATGTGTTTCAATGGTCCGAGGTTGGGGATTTGGGCTTTCGGGTTGGCTAGTGGGTCGAGGGAATGGCCATTCTTAGGCCAAAATCGTTGGCTGGTTGTTATGCGTTGCTGATTGGTTATTGGGCCGACACGGGTTGATATTTTGGGCCTGGAAAATTTGGTTTGAATACATGGTCAGTGATACGGGTAAGAGGGTAGTGAGATCTCCCCCTTGGGCCTGCCCGCCATGCGAAGTGGACTGGGCCGAGGCCAAAGAAGAAGAGGCAGTGACTTCTTTTTTGTGGATTGGCCCAGTCCCATTTCTCGGTTGGGCTGGGGCGGTGTGTGGGTTAGTGTAGGTTGGTCCTACATGGTGTTGGGTATGTAAATGGTGATGTAAAATCGGATGTATTCCATCGTCCAAAAATCATATGAATGTGGGGATGCCACGTGAGATTTAGCAAACGGGAATGTAGACTCATCAAAAACTATGTGACGAGAAATAATGATTTTTCCATTAGTCATATCATAACATTTATATCCCCTATGATTTTGCGGGTATCCCAAAAACACACAAGGAGTGGAACGAGCCTGAAGTTTGTTAATGGTTGTGGACGGAAATATGGGATAACACAAATATCCAAAAACCCTCAAATGTGTAAAAGAAGGGAGACGATGGTACAACATTTGTATAGGTGATATATTGGAGAGTAGCTTGCTAGAAAGAATGTTTAAAAGATATATGGTCATTTGAAGTGCATGATGTCAAAAGACTGGTGGTGTGGACGAATGCACAAGAAGTGTGCGAATTATATTGTTAATCGTTTGAATTTTTCTTTCACCTTTCCCATTTTGAGGTGATGTATGTGGACATGAAAGACACAAGGACATCCCATTGCGGTGACAAAAATTATTAAATTGGACATTTATAAATTCTCTCCCATTGTCACATTGAAACTTTTTAATGAATTTGTCAAATTGAGTTTTGATAAAAGCACTAAATTGTTTAAAAATAATGAAAACTCAGAATTTCTGCCCTAAGAGAAATGTCCATAGAAAATTTGAATAATCATCCAATATAATCATATAATATTTATGATTTAGGATGATTGGTTATCTTAACATGCTCCACTCTTTGCCATTTGATGGCTCTTTATGGCCACAAATTTTTATAAGATTATGGGAAAGGAAATTTTGTCGTCCCATTGGCTAAATATTTTTTCCACATACTCTAGAGACAATTTTCATGGACTAAGCATTGCGGAAAAAGTTAGGCAGCACCTTCCTAAGGTGTTTTGAAAGGGCGATATAAAACAAAATAAGAGTTATCGTCACTCTTCCATCAATCTTGTACGTGCTTAATACATTAGGTTAGATTGTTTGTATCGTATCAAAAGAAAATATCAAGAAGATAATCTGGTCAAGATTCTAAAGAATTGAATGAAAGCTTGATTGTATTGAAAAGAGCGGCAATTTCTAGAGAGCTATAGTAATGCCGAATCAAATAATTTTCCAGAGTTTTCTAGCTAGTGTAATTTTGGGGAAAATTAGTACATTTTTAGCCTTGTAAATAGGTGTAATCGTGTATGACAAACCGCAACGCGTAACAATGTCGAAGTCAAGATACGTAATTTTTTTTCTTCGGGCTAGTGAACATATTGATATTTGATATGTTATTTAGAAGAATATGTTTTTTTCTTTTCTTTCCGTGACTTCTCGAACCACCTAAAAATGATTATTTTCGTTAAGATAACTGACACTATATATATATATATATATATATATATATATATATATCGAAACCTTAGGCGTTTACTAGAAATTTGCGGATTGCTAAGTATACAAAAATGAGCAAAAGCATTTAACTAATTGAACTCCCCTCATAGGGTACTAAAACGTTTCAAATGTAATCGATTAACGAAGTTGATATTTAGACAATATCTATGACGTAGTCTCAATATGTGTGTGCGCGCGTGTGTATTGCATAATTTGCTTAAACGACAATTAATATCACTTAGTTTCTCTTTACCAACTTTTTAAACCATTAAGTTTAGATATAATTATTTATTTTTCTCTTCATGTAATTTTTAATATATAATATCTTTTGAAAAATTAAGAGATTCATGTTAATATTCACATAAAAAATTAAACATATCAACTCTCATGGTTTGAATGTTCTCATTCTTTTTTCTTATTTTCTTTTCATATACCATTTCTAAAATTGGGCCCGGACAGGAAGATGGAAACGAGGAGGGCCTACCAAAAATGACACGTGGCTCGTAATCCTCTAAGTATGCGTAGAATGGTTAATATTTCTAAATATAAGTTAAAATTTGGATATTGTTTCTTAATTTAGGTAAATAAATTTAAATATTTGAAGATTACAAAAGAGTCCCAACAATACATTTTCCTTCATGTAAATTTCAATTAGAATACGTTTTAAAATTTTAGTAAGAACTTTTTGATTTCATATATTTTTAAAACAGTAACACAGTTTGGTTATAGTTGTAATTATTAATGCTAAAATGCATTTGAGCAAATTAACTCTTCAAAGTTAGGATCTGAGGTGAGCTTAAAAAAGACCAGTACGAGTTTTTTTTAACTATTTAAAAGGTTTTAAGTTACACGTTGTGTAAATTTGCTTATATCATTAGGTAAAATTAACTAATACTATATGATATGATCGATAACGTAAGAAAAAACTGAGGACTTGTTATAATCGATCAAATTACGGTGAGAAGGTAAAGACTTCATTACACTGTCAACGTATATAATTTATAATTTTTTGTAAATTTTTGTAGGAAATTATTACAATTGAGGAAGTTGAAAATGAACGTAAAGCAAATGTCATTTTCTTGTTGGTTATATTAGTCAAGGTATTTCCTACTACCTACAAAATCAAAATGAACAAAAAAAATCAAAGTAGAAAAAAGAAGTTGAACATCACCTTCATGTATTTTACTTTCTTACTTATGTCTTAATGGAGAAAAAAGTATCTTTAAAGTATAAGGATGGACAAGACATTTTAATTTCTTCTATGAGACGAAAAAATATATATATTCAAATAAATAAAAAGAATGTATTCCACTTGCATGGGATATTGCTGTCAAGAAATAACTGCATGACAATAACATTTTATAGTAAAGATGCAATATAATCCTTTTGAAGTTCCAACTTGCTTTGAGATATCAAAATCATATTCTTTCACTTTCACTTACAGAATTTTAAATGAGTCTAATTTATGAATTCTGCACAATTCTACTCTTTGAAATTATTAAGTTTTAAACTTTATATTTATACGTATTAAATATAAAAATACAAAATTTAAGCCAAAATACTACTGAATTATGTCAAACTCATACTTATGGTATGCGATCCCATCCCAAACATATATATAACCAATTGATCAAGATAATTGAGATTTAAACTTATATTTTATTGTGTGAAGAATTCCTACTGATACAACTGGATTATAAGCCACCTTTTTTAGTTTCCTACTAGGTATTTGATATCCGTATTGGAGCCCGATTACATAAGACCCATTTGGGGGAAAGCGCCAGGACCCAAATCAGAGACTTCTGCCCAGGAAAGGAGTAACTCATTTGTTGCATCACATCATTTATATCATTGTAAATTTTTAATCATAATTATTTGTGTGGATGATTCCTACTACTGATACTACTGGATTAATATAAACCTTTTAATTTCATTGAGGATTTGGTTAATTAGTACTAGTGCATATAGGGTCTTACTACATGTTATCATAGTTAAACAATATTATCAAGACCATTGATTTGATTTATAATAAGTATAATCAATTACTAAGATTAGATTAATGCATTTTTCTTAGGGTATGAAAGCATCAAACAGAATCTTGACAGTCCATTCAATAACAAAAGCATGATGCTCTTGTCATGTCATAAAGAAAAACACAAATATTGGTTTTAACAGGCATAAAAAAAATATAAACAATTTTTTATAAATTTATCCGACCACGTCCATGTCATTATTTACATGTAAACTAAAACTTCCCTACGTGGGCCGCCTTTGTATGTTTTATTAAGAAGCAGACTTATGCCAAATTGCTAATGTCCTTCGCATGACTATATCTGGATTGCGCGATGCAGGTTCAATTTGGGGGCACCTCTCCCAACAAGATTTTTTCCATTCCCAAGTCTCGAACCGTAGACCTCTGATTAAGATTACATTAATTTTTAGATCATTATAACTTTAAAATTTTCTGTTTTGCTTAATTATTTTTATATATGATTAATATGCCCTGCACACAAGGATTAATTGGTAAGAGTTTAACTTCTACACACCGACATTATAAAATATTTTTTACATTATGAGGTTCATATAAAAGATAGTTACATACTACATCATATAAACCGTCCATACAAGGCGTGATTACTGATTAGTAACCCGATAAATAAAGTATGCTACTAATTGTTGCAATAAATTAAAATATATTGATACATTGTCATTATATTTAAGTTAGAAATATAATATCAAGAAAAAGATAACTAGAAAAATGAAACTTTTAATTTTAGAAAGCTACTTATCTTTTTCTTTTCATCCGCTAAAATAGATGGATTAATTGATTGCAACCCTAAAGTTATAAAACATTAGGGTTTTCAAGATTTTGCCAATGAAGAGGGAAGCATGGAAAACAACTATGGATCTTTGATAACGTACGAAAAAAATCATTAAAAAAAGAACGGTAGGGAATAATGTAGGCAAAGTTTTTATCAAACAAATGTGTATCATTATTAACTCATGATTGACGTACGTGAACATTTATCAAAAAGATTGAGTCAAATAATAAGACATAGAAGAAAAGATAACGTAACAATTAATTTATAAGTTCGAACCAATCCATAGGATTATTTTTTTTTTATATCAACTTAAATTATGTTTTGAAGTCTAGTGATTATTTAATTAATATTAAACCAGAGGGTTGGTAGGGAAAACATTTTCTTTTCTCGTGGTGGGAATGATGACAATGACTTGTTTTAAGATTTAATATGGGATCATATACATTTTGTGGTACTTAAATTGTAACGTAGGAATTGGTTGGTTGACTTAAATGATGAGGTTTTTGTGACTTATTCTGTGTCAGCTGGCTTTTAGAGTCCCCTTCCTTAGCTGCAATCATTTATTGCACTATAAAAAGTACTTTACCGATTTCATGTAATATTATTTTACTTGGCACGACATTTAAAAAGGAAATTAAAATTTTTGAAATGTGTGATTCAAAATAAATCTTATATAAATGTGGGGCTTTAATTATTTTATAAAGTTAAATTATTTTTAAATATAAAAATATAACATTTTTTTTTAGACAAACCAAAAAGAAAATGGTGTCACATAAATTGGAATAGAGAGATTTTAAAATTAATAACAAAACTTTAATAATAATAGATATATTGTTGCTAAATAATGTAAATGATAACAAAAATTTAATATATTGTTGCTAAAAAACGTAAATGACAACACGTTTAATAAATTGTTGTTGCGAAAACTTTTTTGCATCGGAGGTTATTACAACGTCATGCAATAAATTAACTGTTCGAAACTTTCTTTCAATTGCTGGGGGTTGCCCTCTGTTGGTGGACCACCCGCACTCAATCCATTTTTTTTATTGTTGCAAAAAATACTTTTTGCAACAACATACAACATATGACAACAAAAAGAATTGTTGATAAATGTCTTTCTTCTTGTAGTGTTGGGAGGGTTAAGATGGGATGGATATGATTTCTTCAACGGATTTGTGTTTGTAGTCTGGAATAAATTATGATATAGAGCGTTTTCTCTTTTAATCTGCTTTTACGTAACGCGAATTCGGATTATTCGGGACCCCAGTATGGGTACGGACCTTGGGTGGCTCGAATCCGAATTGTTTCGTCCCTACTTCTGTAATGACGATCAGAGACGGATCTAGAATTTTAAGTTTTTGAATTTTTGTTTCTAAAAAAGTTAGCTTATTGAGTTCTTAATAAATTATATATATATATATATATATATACACACACACACAATAATATACCTAGTAAAATTCTACAATGTGTAATCTGGGGAGAATAGAATATACACAGACCTTACCTCTACATTGGCAGGTAGTATATATATATTTACACATTTTGGCTGAAAGTACTTTATTTGGAATTCGTAACTTTAACTCTAGCTACGTCTCTGATGACAACCCCAAAATGGTGGGAGAAATTAAAGGGAGCAAATACGTTATGTTATTTATATCATAGCCACCTGAGGAACAACCAATAGAATTGAAACAATACGGAGAAAACTAATATATATAAATTAAATTGGGATATGATAGTTTATCAGCGTTATATAAGTCTTAATTATCTCCTGTTGGATCTACCTAGTATAAAATAACACCGTAAAGTTATACAAGTATTATTTATACTGGAAATGAAATTTAATGACAACCAAATGCATTATAGTATTATATCAAATTCTATATCGGGATTATTTTCCTAATTTAACCAAACGACTCTTAAATGGAGTGACTTCCCAAAACAAATAACCAACAAGTAATTCAAGAAGTTGTGTGGTTAGAACTAGCAAATAATTAGTCGCAACATGACTTTAACTATTTAAGTCAAACTTCATTAGAATGTAGTTTATTACTTTATAAACTCTACACCATTAATTTCATTTCATAACATAAAATTACAAGGTATAAACTAACAACAATCTTTAATTGTCTTACTTAATGACTTATAAGGTCTCCCAAAAAAATCGAAAAACTTGAGTCTTAATCAATATACATAGGGTCAAAGAATCTACTATCACTACTGCATGCAGTACAATTTAAGACTAAAATATTTATTATCACAGAGAGTCAACGAAAGGTAAATCTTTTACCAAGACCAAATATTTACTATTCCAGTGGCTGATCTTTTAACTATTATAGGGCATATAGGATGGTCCAAACTAAGTATCATGGACCACTCTATACCAAAAAAGATAAAGCTAGAAAAGGGTAGCTAGGGCTATATATAAGTACTGTGAACAGTAGTGTACTGCTATTTATGTACAGTGTACAAATAACTCCTGCTGCAAAAAGAAATTTCCAAAAATATAACTGAATCATGTATAATGTTGCTGGTTGAGAATACTCGGTTTCTCAAACTGTCTCCTAATTTTTTGGGTGATGCTTTTGTGTTTTTGACCTAGATGTCCCTAGAATTTTACTTATATCTATTGATAATAAATTATGATGGAATATATAAATAATCCCTTAAACTTGTTACTACTTGTTAATGTTGGATTTGATGTTGTAACATTTGACCCAACATATCTCCTGAAGTATTGATTTGAATGTATAAGAATGTTGGGACAAATGTTACACAACATTCAGACCAACATTTTCAGAACTAATTTTGTCTTACTTCACGTAATGATTACTATTTGGTAAATATGACTTGGCAAGGTAAAAATGAGTTGGTAAACACGTGTGAAGAACGAGTCAATGTTGCTACTTTTCGTAAGGAACAAGTCAAAGTTATTAGAGGTTTTTGTTCATTGATCGTCTCCAACAAAACCTACCAGCTGCTCACCTTTCCCTCAACATCCACAACCGATCGATGAGCTTTTCAAGGAAGGCTCTCTACTATAAATAGAGAGCCTACTACAGTGAATCAACATCCAGAATCAGAAAACAAAAATACCAAGAGAGCTCTCGAGATTTCATCTCAGAAATTTGGATCACAAGTGTTGCCTGAATGTGTTGACAACATTTTGTCCAACATTACAATTGCTATTTAGATTCTAGATTAGTTTTGTATGGAGCGATTGTAATGAGAGGTTGTCTATGTCTACTTAGTTAGATTTTTCAGGCAGAAGTCATCTGCGACTTCAACTTTTAATTACTTTTCGTTTTATATTGTAAATATGTATAAAAAGGAATTTGTACTTTTGTATATAATATATATACAATACATTTGGTCATTGACCATCATAAGTTATATAATATATATAACTTATGAAAATTTAAACCTTTGTATTATTTAAATTCCGCTGCATTTACTCTTTAAAGTTATTGTTTTGTTAAGTGTTGTTACTGGTGTCGGATGACATAATTGCAAACATTCGAAAACAGAATTGACATTCGATTTATTCCTTCTCTTGTTTTTCTTTCCCATAGCATTTGAAACCCTTCACTACTAAATTTCATTTAGATACCCGAATTACGATTTACAACTTATTCCAATCCATGAACACCTAAACACCTGATAAAGTATTCATATTAGTCACTTTCAGCTCAAAATTTGGAATAGTTTTTGCGTGTGTTCTCAAGTGTTTATTACGTAGTTAAGTTAACCACATAAAATATACCACCTCATTTAATTATACACATCAGGCTCAATTGAAACAAGCCTGAGGTTTTACATTTTATTGAGGCTAATATGTATAATCAGAGGTTTTACACCTCATTTCTCTACAAGTTTTTTTATTATTGAAAAACACTTTTAATAAAAACATTTTTTAAAATAAGTAAATTTTAAAGCTTGACCTAGCTTATAAAAGCTGTTAGTATGCGTGCCAGTGCATATTTTTCTTCGCCTAAAAACTAGTACCAACTACTATATACACTTTTATGCTTCCAATTATCAAAATCGGATATATAGAGCATGATGTCATTTGTGCCATCATTCTTGTACCTATATGTATGAAATGTACCCTCTTATGGAATATGCACTCATGGTACACAAATAAAGGGCTTGAGAAATGTGGGAGAGTCCAACATAAGCAAAATCAGAATTTGAAATTTATAAATTTTAAATTTATTAAAATATTTAGATTTATAGCTTATTTAATATTAGATTCATAATTAAATATTTATATATAATAATATTTTTTATTATAAATATATAATCTAATCACAAGTCATTATGCTCATTCAAACCGCAACAAATATATCGCTCCACGTCTACACGATATCTAGGATTTAAATGAGGCATGTGGGTTTTGATCCGCCATTAGTCGGAAGGAATTTAGAATTTTAAGACGTTTGGGCAATAATTTAGTTGAAGCTTGAAAAAAAGAATACTTAAACATGAATTGAGAGTTAAAAAATTATTTTTATTTGAATATGAATTTTACTTGAAAAAAATAAAAACGGTTATTTCACTCGAGCAACTCAAATTAATTTTTACTACTTCAAATTTCCTATTTTAAATTGAAATACTGGACCAGATTATAAACACAAAGTATTGCATTTAGACTTAATACAATTATAAAATATTTAGATTTTTAAATCTACACATATAATTCGAATTGAAATAATAAATGCATTGTCATCGATTCGGGTAGAGCCAGTGGGGGTAGAGGGGTGTTAAGGAATAGAAGAAAATGGAAAGCGGCGAAAGGTTAGTAACAGGACCACACTGCCTTTAACAGACAAAAATTAAAGTTAGGAATAAAAAAGGAGTGAGGTCCACGCACGTGATTTAAGCGTGGGCACATCCCCCGGTGGTGTGATTCTAGCTACTATACTAAGCCAAATATAACCAAATTCATCATGTGATTTTTTCCAACTAGTGTTACTTTTGTCTTTTTGAATTTTGGCCCTCACTTCATGAACTAAACTCCACCATGAATAACAAATAAGAATTTTACTTCCTTTCACAAATTCATGGAAATGACTATTAGCCTCATGTTAAAAAGATAATTTGGTGTACAAAATATCATGCATTCATGTAGGGCTCAGAAAAAGTGTCGCACTTCAAAGGTGTGTGTTATAACCTGTAGACAGCCTATTCTAATATAACTATCAATAATTGTTTTCACGGTTCAAATTTGTGATTTATAGATCACATAAAAATAACTATGTTGTTGTTCCAAGGATCCCTTCTATGAAGTACTAAATTCCACCATGAATAACCAATAAGAATTTTATTTCCTTTATCAAAAGTTATTGTTTGTGTCATGGAAAATACTATATAGTCTCGTGTTGCCTTTTTTCCCTTCGATTTCTTTGAGTTCTTTGTCCGATAGAAATATTTCCAGTGTCACACATTGAAACTGAGAAATGTTTGATTAGCAGTTTAACCAATAATTAAGTTTCCTTTTGGCATTTTTTGAAAATATCTTACAAGTTCTTTTTGAGTTTTGCTGGAATATTGATGTTACACGGGTTCATAATTTGAATTTTATACATTCGGGATTTTAAATAGTGACCTCAAATTCATAATTTGAAGTGTGAACTAAAGTTATTTGATTTTATCAAACCCGTACGTAGCTTACCTTTTGCATCCGCCCTGGTTACAAATAGTTCTATCTCGCAAGTTTCTTATTTAACATGTCATCGATCTTTGATATCATACATGTCATAACCCAAGTATATGACACGTATTTCCGTTTGGGTGTATATCCGTATAGATAATTTGTCTTTCGGGCTATACCATATCGAGGCCCAAAAGCGCGCTACTAAATTGAGTTATGCCTTATAAAACTCTTTACTTTCCTCTCCCGTACCAATTTGGATTCGGTTAAGGTGTCATGATCACCTCAGAAGTTTCCTGCCTAGAAGCGTGTCAGTCCTACTTGACTTGCCCTCAAGGGTCTACCCTCCCTTAGAGGCGTCACATACATTCCCCTTAGGGACTCAATGTTGTCCATGAGGTTTGCCCCATTATCGTACTGAGAGAAACCTGATTCTGATATCACATTTGTCACGATCTAAGCCCATGACATGTATTTTCTTGTTTGGCCTAGGCCTGTACGGATTTGTCTTCCATGTTGTGCCACATCGAGCCCCAAAAGCGTGCATACATGTGAACTTGAGTTATGCCTTATAAAGCCTTTAACTTTCTTCTCCCATTATGATGCGAGATTCGCCTAAGGTGTCATGTGCATTTTATCTTCAGAAGTTTGTCAAATATAAACATGTTAATCCTGCATGTTGCCCTCATCAAGCCACCCTTCGTCAGGAGCATCACAATACACAAACATTTAACGTAGCTTAAATAACAACTCAGGTTAAGTATATATTGAATTTAAGTTGTATATGATGATGGAAAAAACCAGCCAGATGCACTAAGCTCTCATTATGCGCAGAGTTCGAGAAAGGGCCGGACTACAAGTATCTATTGTACGCAGTCTTTACCTTGCATTTCTGCAAGACACATTTCCACGGCTTGAACCCATGACCTCTTGGTCAAATGATAGGAAAAAATTATATTGTATATGATGATATCATAGAAATATTTATACAATCAAGTATCTTAGTTACCATATTGTTCACTCTATTATCTTTATGTAAATTAAAATCAATGAGAAATTGAGAAAATAGGAAAAAGAAAAGAAAAAAAATGATGGTCCCAAAAATTGGAGAGAGAGAAGATTGGTGGGTGGCTTTAATAGAGAGGTGTTAGAATTAGTTGGAAACACTGGACCACCTCATCTGATGACAATAGGGCCATGGTTTTGGGAATATTTTGCACTGCCACAATGTTAATGGCATCTAATTCCAACCAGTAGTAGGCTGACTCTTCTTACTCTTTTCTGTCTTTACATGCCTCCCCCCTTCCCCACCCCACCCACCCCTTCCACCACCCCTCAAAAATCTAGTTCCAAAAGGTCTAGTTTTGGAATTTTTTATCAGATTGTTAGCCCCACAAATGAAGGAAATAGACTTGTGAAAAAAACACCATCTGAAAAAGCCTGGTTACAAACTATAGCTTAGCTTCAGTTCTGGGGGATTTGTATCTTTTCTTTTTGGGACTTCCCCCGTGGTGATAATGATATGGGGTTATAACAATTAACTAATAATGACATAATGAGTTCATGGGTTTCAAGATTATACAAGTATAATATATGGTATGTGAAGGGTGTTAAATGCTATGGAAAGAAAAACAAGAGATGGAATAAATCGAATTTCAATTCTGTTTCCGAATGTCGGTAATTGTGTCGTTCCGACACCAGTAACAACACTTAACAAAACAGTAACTTTAAAGAGTAAATGCAGCGGAATTTAAAGAACACAAAGGTTTAAATTTTCATAAGTTATATAATATATATAACTTATGATGGTCAATGACCAAATGTATTGTATATATATTATATACAAAAGTACAAATTCCTTTCTTTACAGATTTACAATATAAAACGAAAAGGAATTATAAATTGAAGTCGCAGATGACATCTGCCTGAAAAATCTAACTAAGTAGACATAGACAACCTCTCATTACAATCGCTCCATACAAAACTAATCTAGAATCTAAACAACAATTGTAATGTTGGACAGAATGTTGTCAACACACTCATGCAACTTTTGTGATCCAAATTTCTGAGATGAAATTCCGAGAGCTCTCTTGGTATTTTTGCTTTCTGATTTTGGATATTGATTCACTGTAGTAGCCTCTCTACTCGATTGGTTGTGGAGGTTGAGGGAAAGATGGGCAGCAGATAGGTTTTGTTGGAGACAATCAAGGAGCAAAATCCTCTAACAACTTAGACTTGTTCCTCACGAAAAGCAGCAGCATTGACTCGTTCTTCACACGTGTTTACCGACTCCTTTTTACCTTGCCAAGTCATAATTACCACATAGTAATCATTATAAGAAGTAAGGCAAAATCAGTTCTGAAAATGTTGGTCTGAATGTTGTGCAACATTTGTCCCAACATTCTTATGCATTCAAATCAATACTTCAAGAGATATGTTGGATCAAATGTCACAACATCAAATCCAACATTAACAATCTCCCCTTTTTGTCTTTCTTCACAAAACTCGTCAAAAAGTAAAGTTGACTAATGGTGTTGTCACAAATGTTGTCCGACATATGTGATCAACAATTTCAAGGTCATGCTCCCCCTTAACCTGTGATGGCATACAAGCAACCATGTGTATACCAATTCATAGGATTAGAGAAAAAAATATGAGCACATATATACCCACATCATCCAATATATACAAAGCACGAATATAAATAAATCATTGTCAATAAATATCCACATCAATCCATCAAAATATTTAACAAACATTTATAGCTTAGGTTCAACAACATCATTCAGCTTCCTCATTGTTCATCATACAACAGCAGAAGCTTCCAGCAGCTTTCTACCCCTGCATAACAACTTCATCTTCCTCTGCACCAGCTTTAGCTTCCTTCCCATGCATCAGCATCATCTCCCCTTTTTTGTGAAGAACGTAGCATCATGAAATGGTCTCTAGCTTGTATCAGGGCATTCCTTGCAGTATCAAATTCTGCAATTTGTTGGTTGATTTTTACAATGTGATCCACAAGCCATTTTGTAGACAGTGTAGACTGTCCTAGACCAGTGTTGCCCAGAATGTTGGTGACATTTCTGGCAATATTTTTACTTTCAGCTTCCTTCTTCCAGGGCAAGTCGATGACTCTGTCCTTGCTCTTTAAAACTGCTTTGTTTATAGTATAAAGCTCATGAGCCTTCCCTAAAATGTCTTCTCTCTTAGGCTCAAAGCCTTGGGTGGTTAATACTTTGTAGATCGAAGAGGGAAATGAAGGATTGAAGTTGATTCTTTCTCAGCCAAGTTCCCAATTTGATGAAATATCATTTTTTCCAAATCAACTTTCAAACCTTTCCCAATTTTATACAAAATGGTGGTTTGTTCAGATGTCACAATTGCTTCATTCATTGAATGAAGCTGATTGTGAATAGCAATTTTGTGGAGAGTGGAAAATAGAGTTGTTAGTTTGGAGGTTGGACATCTAGGGATCCATTTCTTCATTATACCTCCAGTGAGATATTCAATTACTTCGTTTCTATTGTCTATCACATGTTCAGCTTCTCTAACATTATCTCCAGCATATTGACCAATGCATTGATTTATGATAGCAAGCGTAAAAAGATATACCTTGTTATAGAGATATACCTTCGCAAATTTCTTTGAGGAGGTAGCCTCTATAGCAGAGTTTAAGTTCGCATAAAACAACCTTACTATCTCATCAACATATGGTTCTTTTTCAGTGACAAAACCAAGAAGTTGTTCGTCCTTTAAGAATTCTACCAAATCATATTCAGTATAGAAAGCAATATCTAACACTCTCTCAAGCCTAATTACTCTATTCTTGTAAAAATCCAACATATCATGGTTAGCTTTAGAATAGAATTTATCTGAGAAAGCAGATACATCAATGTCTAAATCAGACATGTCTGAATTGATGGATTTGGTACTGTTGGAGGATATTGTGGCATGTATCTCTTCTGATGTTGGCTGAAATATTGCCTGAGATGTTGTGGCATCTGTGGCAATATTTGGAACAACACTTGTCCTTGTAGTTCTGGGAACTCCCTTTGGAAAAAATTGTTTCAAAGGGGTTTCATCTAGGATTTCCCTTTCTTGAGGCACACTTGGTTGTTCAGAAGCATAGAGTTCTTCCTCAGTTGAGAAAAATATAGTCTGTATTTTCACTATCACTACTTGAGTAAGTGGGTTTAGATGTTTCACATTTAGGCCTTTTGCTACTCGAACCTTCTTGGACTATTTTCTCAAACACTCTACTCGATCGGCGAGTAGGAAAAGTAGATGACCTTGGCGTTTTACCTAGAGATGAGAAATCAAAAGTTTGATCTACATCTATTGGGTTATTATTGTCTCCGGGATAGCTAATATCTAAAGGTTCATCAAAACCTGTAAACATTATTGCTTTAGAAAGATCCTCAGGGAGATTTGAGGAAGAAGACTGGCTAGGTTAATGACGTGTATTCGATGGAGGGTTGATGCTCATTGGAGTGTTGGATGGAATGTTGGTTGACATTTGTTCTGACATTGGAGAAGTTTCCATCCGTGAGAATTAAGGAGGGGGTTTTGAGGAATTAGGGTTTGTGAAAGTGATTGGAGTTTGATTTGGTGCTTCCATCGGGTTGGTAGGATGATATACACCCGCTGAACATTTTAACTTTTTTTTGTTGTTTTTGAAAAAAAAAATGAGAGGAATATTTATATACATAACAAACTTTTTCTTAGCAACAAGAATCCCATAGTTTTAGGTGTTTCACTTTTACACAATAACTACACAAGTATTTTGATCTCACATGAATTTTCAGATTTGGCAACAAACCAAGACATGTTTTATATGCACTTTATGAGTTTGACAACTGGACCAATGTAATATTTTCCCATCGAGTCCTTAGTCTAATCATATAACACATATAAATAAATTTTTCGTGTCAAAAATAAGAATACTTTTATGATATTCTCAAATTTCTTTTGAAGCACTCGATACTCCTATAGAATAGGAACGGTATCTTTCCAGGGCCTTTGCCCATTTTTCACAGTTGCCAAATATTTGCAAAGGCTTTGCCTTATTTTGATACTCTCTTTTTATGATATATATGTATTTTTTTATATCATCGCAGAGAACGGTATCACTTTGATAACATATTCTTATTGAAGGATGATGCTTGTGTGACCAAAGGTTATGCATCATACAACAACAATAATCAGTTAGTGATATAACATAGGTAAATGTCACCCGAAATGTTAGACAATATTTCAGCCGACATTCACCAAAAATGTCTTTTTAGAGATTAGAAAGACCAAGAGATTTCTTTAAACTAGAAAATCTCTCATGGTCCAAAGCTTTTGTAAAAAATATCAGCTAGTTGATGAAGAGTGTCAACATGTTCAATTTAAATTAGCTGCTTTTCAACTAAATCTCTTAAAAAGTGATGTCTAATATCAATATGTTTTGTACGTGAGTGTTGAATTGGATTTTTGAAAATATTTATAGCACTCAAATTATCACAGTACGAAATCAAAATGTTACTAGTAAATCCATAGTCGTCTAAAATGTGTCATAGCCATATTAATTGAGAGCAACAACTTCCAGCTGCTACATATTCAGATTCAGCAATTGAAAGTGAGACACGATTTTATTTACGAATATACAATGAAACAAGGTTATTGCCAAGATAAAAACATCATCCACTTGTACTTTTTCTATCATCCACATCTCCAGCCCAATCGAGTCACTAAATCCTATTAAGTTAGGATTAGTGTCTTTGAAATATCAGATTCCTAACTCACATGTGCCAACAACATATCGAATAATACGTTTCACGGCATTTAAGTGGAACATTTTAGGACAGGCTTGAAAATGTGTACAAACACAAACACTAAACATAATATCTGGGCGACTAGCAGTAAGATAAAGAAGATTACCACATGATAGATCGATATAATGTTGGATCGACATTTTTACCAGCATTATCCTTACATACCTTCTGCGATGAACCCATTGGCGTTTTCATCTGTTTAGCGTTCTCCAAACCAAATCTACTAACTAGATTCTTGGCATATTTACTCTGTGAGATGAAAATTTCATCTTCGCTTTGCTTTATCTGCAAGCCTAAGAAAAAAGTTAATTTCGCAATCATGCTCATTTCAAATGTCGATGACATAGCTTCAACAAATGAATTTAGGTACGACTGTGAAGTCGATCCAGAGACTATGTCATCCACGTAGATTTGAGCAATTATAATATCTACATCATGTCGTTTAATAAACAAAGTACGATCAGCTTCGCCACGGCTAAAACCAAATTCAAGAAGAACGTTAGTTAAACGACCATACCATGCACGAGGGGTTTGTTTCAACCCATACAAAGCCTTTTTAAGCTTGTACACATAGTGTGGATGGTAAGGATTTTCAAATTCTTTAGGTTGTTCAACATATACCTCCTTGTCTAGATAACCATTTAAGAAGGCACCTTTTACATCCATTTGGTGTAAAGTAATTTTCAGACAACCAGCAATGGCAAGTAAAAGTCTAATCGACTCGATTCTAGCTACAGGTGCGAAGGTTTCATCAAAATCAATTCCTTCTACCTGAGTATAACCTTGTGCAACTAGACGTACTTTGTTTCTAACAACTATTCCAGATTCGTCTGTTTTATTTTTAAAAATCCACTTAGTTTCAATTACATTTGTATTATTTTGACGTGGAACTAAGTCCCAGACTTTATTTTGAGAAAATTGTTCAAGCTCTTCTTGCATTGCTTTTTGTATCCAGAAATTATCTTTAAGTGCTTCTACAACGTTCTTTGGTTCTAATGTAGATATAAAATAAGAAAGACTAACCTCTTGGTAAATGGTTAACATACAAACATACCTTACCATTTCTTTATAGTTGAATGGTTCTTTGCCTCTTGTTCTAATTCCTTCAAAAACTCCACCTATCACTTGGCCCGTTGGATGATTCTTCCAAATCCTTGATGAGGGGTCCCTGCTAACTTGGTCTAACAATTCAGCACTTGACTCCTAATTTGTGGCCTTTGTGGTCTCTATTGCTATTTCAGATGTTGCTTCAGGTGTGGCAACATTTGTGTCAACATCCGATTCTTCTACAATATGTGGACTTTCCACTGTATCTATAATGTTATTTTCAATAGTTTTTTTCTGAAATATCAGAAAGATCATCAAAGATAACATTTACAGACTCTTGTACAGTTCTGGATCTCAGATTGTATACTCGATAAGCATGACTATTTTGTGAATAGCCAACAAAAATTTCTTTGTCACTCTTAGAGTCAAATTTTGCCAAATAATCATTGTCATTTAAAATATAACAAATACACCCAAAAACATGAAAGTAACGCAAGTTTGGTTTCTTTCCATTTATAATCTCATAGGGTGTCATCTTTGTTCCTGACCTTAGATAAACTCTATTATTATTCATCCATTTTTCTTTTACAAAGCATATTTTCTCATTTTTGTCAAAGAGATTAGAGCATATCGTTTTAAGAGAGTTTTCGTACCCAATTCCTGCATGTGAAGGTTTACTGAAGTTGAGTATCTCATTCAATTTTGCACGGATCTTACCCGGGTGCTCAACTAAAATAAAAGCAAGTTGAAAGCTAGGTTTTTCGCCTAAGAACTACGAGATCACCCCTTTCATTATGGGGTGACGGAGGGATCGTACCATTCGAGCCATTTTTTTTGTCATGTGCGTGGTGAATCTGGCAGGGCCGGTGTGGCTAATGAGCCCATTGCTGCTGGTATCGAAGCAGCGGACGACATCTATAGAAGAATTTCCACTCTATTCTATTAAAGGCTTCAGAATTCACTTGAACCAGCCCTTCTATCAAGCTATCAAGCTATCAAGCAGACTTCCCGCAGCGAATTTGGGATCAACTCAAGGTTGACATAGAGAAAGAGCTCAGCCTTCCCGCATTGGCCCAAATTCAATATCCTTTTTGGTAAGTGCAACCTCAAGTCAGGTTATCGTGCCTTTTAATACTAAATTCTCATGAGTTAAAGGCTTTACAAATACTTTGTAATTAATTAATCATATCATATTTGCATTCAACTTGATCCATACAATCAGTCTCACTAACAGAAATAGAACTACTAAAGCAATTAACATCAGAATAGTTAAAGAATTCATATATTTCAGGTGTTGCTGAGGATGTTGATGTCGTTGCCGATGTTGGAGCAAATGTCGTGACATTTGAGACAATATTGTATACGACATTATCATTATTCGATAGAGACTGTTCGAAAACAGTAGTCAGCATTGCTTGTGTTTCAGTTTCACGATCTCCTTCATCATTACTAAAAGAAACACATAGGTTCTTATCAAATTTTCTAAGAGTATTTGCACATTCGTTAGCATAGTGATCCCAACCCGAGCATGCATGACACTGCACTGACTCAAGTAGTTTGGGATCAAATTTGGTACGATCTGAGTTGGTTCTTCTTAGTTGATTTTCTTTTTGTACATTTAGAAGGAATCTAGTGGGCTTTTGATTGAAGACTTGGTTTTGGTGCTCTTTAGATTTAGATTGATTTCTCTCATTGTTGAGCTTCCTGACCATCGAATTGTATTTTCGAGTGAGTAAGACAACATTTGCACCATCACCAATTTCTTCAAGATTCTCATTTTCTTCTTCGATTTGACTCTCCGAGAATTGAACTTGAAGTGCCACATTCTTGCTTTTATATAATTATTTTTAATTCTCAATGTTCATCTCATAAGTTTTAAGAATGCTCATCAAGGTATGAAGGTCCATTGTGGCAAGATTGTGAGCTTTTTCAATGACACAAATCTTTAAATTGAACTTTTCATGAAGAGAATGGAGAGACTTTTCAACAAGTTGAGTGTTGGTTAATGGTTCACCAAGCACTTGACATTCATTTGAGATGTCAATCAACTTTTCAAAATAAGATTTAATGTCATCCGCCTCTTCCATCCTTAATCGTTCATATTTACTCATGAGCATGCGTAGCTTTGTTCGATGAACACTTGAGCTATCTTTACAATGAGTTTGTAAAGTATCTCATGCATCCTTAGCCGTGGAGCAGTTTTGAATGAGTTTGAACATATATATATCAACCCATCTAAAAATTGCGTTTAAGACTTTTTCGTTAAAGTTAGCATTATTGGTTTCTTCTGTAGTCCATTCGGATTCAAGTTTAACAAGAATGTCACCTTCCTCATCTGGTGGCAACATAGGAACAACATACATATTGGTTATAGATCTTCATGCCCTAACATCAATTGATTTGATATGAGAACGTAAGCGAATCTTTCAATAGGCATAATTTGATCCATCTAAAATAGGAAGTTTACCAATAGTTGGATTTGCCTGATTCATAGCTTATGACAACAGGACCAAACACTTATTGTGTTAAGTGTCGGCTCTGATACCACTTGAAGGGTGTCAAATGCTATGGAAAGTAAAAACAAGAGATGGAATAAATCGAATGCCAATTTTGTTTCCGAATGTCGGCAATTATGTCGTCCGACACCAGTAACAACTAGATATGACAGTGGATCCTGCACCCGGTCCGGATCCGGTGGATCCAGATCCATTTTTTAGGATATGGATCTTCAAAATTTGAACCCGACGGATCCGGATCGGACCCGGATCCATTTCTGACAGATCGGATCTGGATCTGGATCTTGTATTTGAGATCCGTATCCGGTCCAGATCCGACCCGTGAATCCGTTTTTATTAAATATATTCATAACCTAGAATGTAATTTTATAAGTATTTTCTTAAAATTGCTAAGCACATCCTTGCATGTTTAATTCTCAAAACAAGTTTAATTTATCCCCGCGTTAACTCAAAAACCAAAAAATAAAGAGGTAACTTCGATAATAAAATCAATGTTATATTAGTGAATGACTAACATCTCCATAGACAAGTAGTTAAAAATTAAAATTATATTCACTTCATTTGTGAAGATTCCAAGCACATGCAAGTTCTGCATTGTGAAAATACTAGTCAGCATTTTCCATAACTATTGTCATTGTCCAACATTTTCAATTAATAACTTACAATCAAAATGAGACAACGAACAAAATATCTCATATGAACATTTCAAAATTGAAACACAGTAAATTGTTAACTAAGTAAAAATCGTTTGTCAGTTCAAAAAAAATTCTTAGCAAGGCAAATTTTTTTACACGTGGATCCAGATCTAATCCGTGGACCCGGTGGATCCGATGGATCCTGATATGGATCTAATTTTTATGGATCCAATGGATCTAGATCCGGATCTGAATTCATGTATGAAAACGGATCTGGATCTGGATCTGGATCTAGTAGGATCCGGTCCAAATCCAATCCGTTGCCATCCCTAGTAACAACACTTAGCAAAACAGTAACTTTAAAGAGTAAATGCAGTGGAATTTAAAGAACATAAAGGTTTAAATTTTCATAAGCTATATATATTATATAACTTATGATGGTCAATGACCAAATGTATTGTATATATATTATTTACAAAAGTACAAATTTCTTTCTTTACAGATTTACAATATAAAACGGAAAGGAATTAAAAGTTGAAGTCGCAGATGACTTATGCCTGAAAAATCTAACTAAGGAGACATAGACAACCTCTCATTACAATCGCTACATACAAAACTAATCTAGAATCTAAAAAGCAATTGTAATGTTGGACAGAATGTTGTCAACACACTCAGGTAACACTTGTGATCCAGATTTCTGAGATGAAATCCCGAGAGCTCTCTTGGTATTTTTGCTTTCTGATTCTGAATATTGATTCACTGTAGTAGCCTTTCTATTTATAGTAGAGAGTCTTCCTTGAAAAGCTCATTGATCGGTTGTGGAGGTTGAGGGAAAGGTGGCAGCTGGTAGGTTTTGTTGGAGACGATCAAGCAGCAAAAACCTCTAACAACTTTGACATGTTCCTCACGAAAAGCAGCAGCCTTGACTCGTTTTTCACACGTGTTTAGCAACTCCTTTTTACCTTGTCAAGTCATATTTACCACATAGTAATCATTACGTGAAGTATGGCAAAATCAGTTTTGAAAATGTTGATCCGAATGTTGTGTAACATTTGTCCCAACATTCTTATACATTCAACATTAACGGTATGCTAGTAATCAAGAACATAAAAATGTGATCTTGGCAGCTTGTAATATATGACTATGATCTTTTTTCTAACTCATGGTTCCTGTTTAGATGTCTACTTCACAAAGCAATACCTAGCTTGGAATTTTATCTACTACTCTCTCCGTTTTATTTATGTGAACCTATTTGATTACATATTTTTTAAACTTCCATTCTTAATAAACATAACATTATATTTGTGTGTCTATAACAATTCTATCTCTGTCCCAAATTATATGTCATTTTTCACTTTTCAAAATTTAAAATATATATATATGAACTTTGATCAATATTTTTAAATGTATTTTGTATTGACATGATAAGAATTACAACTTATAGCACTTTAATACAGTTTTTGAATATCTAATTTTACTTTTAAAATATTGAGTTGATCTAATCCAATTTAGCTATGAAGATTAGTTAAAATTGACTCTCAAAAAGGGAAAGCAACAAATATTTTACGACGGGAAAGTACGTGTTATTAGAGGTAAAATGAAAAGTTTAAAACTAATTTATTTCTAAATATAGAAAATTATCGTTCTTTTTGGAGCAAACGAACGAAAATGTAACATAGTTAAAGAATGCTAACTTAAAACATATTTTAAAGGAGGTAGATTGAATTCATTTTACGTCGTCTTTTAATTGGTTAAGGATTAATTATTGAAGTTGAGGGGTGTCTTTAATTTGATTTAATTTTCTTTCTAGGAAGTCTATTTTGTACTTATTGATATCTTGTTTTGCATGAGAGAAAATAAGAGGGCAAAAAAGCATATATCAACGAAAAACATGGCTTAGAAGTCATCATCACACTCCCCTTAGGCCCCTCTCTTTCTCTCTCCTTAACCTCTGGAAGAAATTCGATAATATTTTCTCCTTCATCTGATCATAGTACACCGTGTTCCTTGTTTGGTTTTATGTTTGAGAAACCAACAGAGACAACAAAGGTTCATTTCTTGATCTTCTTTTTACCTTTTGTTTCTTGCTTTGAAGTTTTAAGTTTTTACAAGTATGTATGACGAGGGTCTTTCGAAAACAATCTCTCTATCTTCTAAGGTAGGAGTAAGTTCTTCATACACTCTGCCCTCTACAGATCCCACCGCGTGGAATTATACTGTCTATGTTGTTGTTGTTGTTGTTTACTAGTCATGTATATGCAAAAAAAAAAAGTTGGTGTACAAGCAGTTGAGTGAGTAAAAATTGAATCTTTTTGTTCAAAAAAGGTAACTTTGATGGTAAACTAAAAAACCCTTTATTTATTTGTAGTTCACTTGATCCTTTACCTTTTGATGTTCTTCACTCTACCTATGTTATTTATTTCCATTTTTGGGTTTCTTTAATAAAATGATATGCAGATCTTGATGGGATTTTTGTTTGTTGCAGGAATATGAAAGTACTTAAAGAGTGATAAAGCTACCTTTATATGGCTGGTCATCAAGAAAGTGAAGAGATTAAACCAAGATCAATGGTAACTAATACTGGTTATTGGTATTCAGATAGTACTAATTCAAATTCAAATATGGTTAATCATCATCAGTTGCAAAGTTATGAGCAAAATCCAGAGATGTATAACTTAACTTCTGGTATGGAAATGATAGGGTTTCCACCTAACAATAATTCTCATGTGTTATGGAAAGGTAATTTTCTCAACAAGATTGGTGATGGTAATAGTGGTGTTATTGGTCCTTCATCTTCCAAGAATATTACTGAACAATTTTACCAACATGGTAGTGAAAATATGTTGGTGACACCAACTGATGATGGTCATCAAGAAAGTACTAATTGGCATGAGAATAATAGAACATTACTTGTTGATGATCCATCATTAAGATGTGTATTTCCTTGTGAAGGAAATGAAAGGCCAAGTCAAGGACTTTCATTATCTCTATGTTCATCAAATCCTTCTAGTATTGGTTTACAATCTTTTGAACTGAGAAATCAGCAAGAAATAGGAGGACTAATACATGATGGTTTTTTGGGAAAATCTGCAAATTTCCAACAACATCAAGGGTACTTTCATCATCAGATTAGGGACTCGAAATACTTAGGTCCGGCTCAAGACCTCCTTAGTGAATTCTGCAGTCTCGGAATAAAGCAGAATAATGATAATTCTTCATCATCAAAAGTACAACAAACGCCCCACCAATGGCAAGATCATGAGAGTGCTAGTACTTCAAAAAAGCAACCTTTCCAGTCCCTTGACCTCTTAGAACTTCAGAAAAGAAAAACAAAATTGCTTCAAATGCTTGAAGAGGTATATTCTTACATTCTTTTTAATGTTTCTTTGAATCTTTTAATAGTTTGTTATAACATCAAAGTTCAAATCTTGAACTAATTGAGAGACTGAAAGGCCCTTTTCCATTAATGCGCACATGGTGACAATTTCACTATTCCATTAATATTTTACAACACCCTCTATTCTTGTTCACCCTCTATGAAGTAAAGAACAAAAAAAAATTATCTTTTTTGACAATTTCACTATTCCATTAATTTTTTTAAACACCCTCTATGAAGTAAAGATTAAAAAAAATTGATCAATTTTTTTGGCAATTTCACTATTTCATTAATTTTTTAGAACACCCTCTATTCTTGTTCACCCCTCTATGAAGTAAAGATAAGAAAAAGATTCAACTTTTCGCTTTTCTTGGTTAATTTTTTTCACTGATTTTAACATGGGCTTGTTTGTTTTTATTTATTTATGTGTAGGTGGATAGAAGGTACAAGCACTATTGTGATCAAATGAAAGCAGTTGTATCATCATTTGAAGCAGTGGCTGGAAATGGAGCAGCAAGAGTTTACTCAGCCTTAGCATCAAGGGCAATGTCAAGGCATTTCAGATGCCTAAGAGATGGAATTGTGGGACAAATTAAGGCCACAAAAAAGGCCATGGGAGAAAAAGACAGTAGTACTACTCTTGTTCCTGGTTCAACAAGAGGTGAAACACCAAGACTCAGTCTTCTTGATCAAACTCTAAGGCAACAAAAAGCTTTTCAACAGATGAATATGATGGAAACTCATCCATGGAGACCGCAACGCGGTCTCCCAGAAAGATCAGTTTCCGTCCTGCGTGCTTGGCTCTTTGAACACTTTCTTCACCCGTAAGTCGGATCCCAGATTTAAATTTGATGAATTCCACTTACTATAGTACTTTATAAATTATGGTATGTACTTGGATCTTTGTAGACTTTCTTCACCTGTAAGTCGGATCCCAGATTTAAATTTGATGAATCCAACTTAACTCAAGTACTTTTCAAGTTACACATTTGGCCGTTTGTTAAAATAAGTTATGTATATAACATGTATATTTTACGTATATTATGTATTTATCGGCTATTATTTTGGATGAACGCTATTATTTACTGAGAGAGAATCAAAGTTTTGTACAAAAACAAAAAGAAACATTACAACCTCGCTTGTAGTTGTAGTACCAAGGATCCTTCCATGGGCCATCAATCATTGTTCACAAAAATAGCTAAATATCTTGGGAGTTACTCTCTATCTGTTGCTACAGTAACTCCCTTTTTCTTTTTTCATTTGTCGGTTTAAAGTTTTAACTATACTATACTACCTCAGAACTCTCTGTCTATAGAATTTTTGTGATTTCACATTGTTATTGTTATCACATAGAAGTACAAAATGCTTGTTGTAAAGTATGGTACAAGTACAAACTATATTTACTTTCTTCTTTATGGAAACTTTGCAGGTACCCAAGTGATGTTGATAAACACATTTTAGCCCGCCAAACTGGTCTTTCAAGAAGCCAGGCATATCCCTTTCTCCACTATAACATTATTTTACTCTCCATATATGAATAATTTTATGTTAGTGAAGCATATCTTCTTAGAATAATCCATTTCATAGTTTGAAATTAGTAATTAAATAATGCAATCAACAATTTTCTTAAATATATCTGTCGTTTTTAAATTTATGTTATATTCACTATAAAGATTTTTACACTATCAACCGGATAATTACCATTTTTATTAGGTTCCATTAGGAACCGCCGATTTCTTGGTACATCACATTCATGCATTTACGATTCATGTGACGGTATTTGCTTATCATATCTTACTACGGAGTTTCAGTTATATGCACCAATTATATAGAGATTTTCTTACACTATCAACGCATTTTGACCTATTATAGAAGTTTTCTTTCCTTTTTTTTAAGGTTACCAATTATTTTTCTGTAGACAAACAATTACATGCAGTTGCCTTGATCTAATGGTGTAAATTTTCTTAATACCGTCAGTGCATAGATCTAACTTAGCTACGTACGTAATAATTGTCTTATAACTTATCTGATTGCTTACACTATCCGTACATATAACTCGAACTGTTTGTCTTTTACAAAGTGTCATGCATGTAAGATTCAAATCATTTTTTTCCTTTTGGGCAGGTGTCTAATTGGTTCATTAATGCAAGGGTAAGGCTATGGAAGCCAATGGTGGAAGAAATGTACTTAGAAGAAACCAAAGAAGAGGAGAATAATCTTGGATCTCCAGATGGATCAAAAGCCCTTGATGACAACATGACCATTCATCAAAATAATCCTCAATCATCACACATTGATCAAGATCAAAAGCCAAATCTTGTAAGAATTGACTCTAAGTGCATATCTTCCATCATAAATCACCCTAATGAGAAAAATGATACCAACAAAAATCCCCTTCAACATGATCATCATCATCAAGTTCAAAACTATGGATCAGTAAGAGGTGGAGATCAATCGTTTGGCACGATCGAGCTAGATTTTTCATCATATAATCAAAATTCAAGTGGAGCAATTGGTTATGGAAATAATGAAAGTGTGCAACATAATCTTGGAGGGGGTGTTTCTTTAACATTGGGTTTACAACAACATGGTGGAAGTGGAGGATCAATGGGGTTAAGTGGTACATTTTCACAAGCATCTCATCAAAGTTCACTTTTTTATCCTAGAGGAGATGAACAAGTTCAATATTCATCACTTTTGGACAGTGAAAATCAGAATTTGCCTTATAGAAACTTGATGGGGGCACAACTTCTTCATGATTTAGCTGGTTAAAAAAACAACAAGAAGGAAGATTTTTTATTTTGGACCTTATATTATATGGTTCTTGAATTATGGTGATAGGTAGATATTTAGTAGTACTAGTTAGTAGTTGCAACATGGGGTATAGATTAAAGAAGTGATTTGGAATCATACAATTAAATCTCTACATTTTGGTTTTTAGGTATTTTGGTGACATGAATTTTTGTTTCTATAGCTGGTAATTGTTGGATGCTAGTTTTTTTGTGACAATATCTTGGTAAGTTGTTACCACCATGCATCCAAATTATTGCCAGTGATATATTGAAGCAAATATCAGTATATATAGATTTTGCAATTTGAAAAACAAAAAAAGTACTATTATAAATCTCTCTCTCTATCTCTTTTGTTTGATATGATATTCTGTGGGTGCACAAGTGATGGAATCATGTGTGGTTCTAATAATTCAAATGAGAAAAATTCAATTTTAGTTTTGTAAGGATGCTTTGAAGATTTTTGTTTTGTGGAATTGGTACAAGGAGAATTAAGTTAAGCTGCAAAATCAGTTAGCCTCTCAATTATCAAGATTAAGACCATCCAACAGAAACTGGGAAAATATCATTATTTCATAATTGTACTTAGTCCATGCATATCACTCCAAAAGAAGCTTCGGGTATTAATTAGGAGGTTTTGGTCATTTGATTAGCATATAAAGAAATTTTAAGTCGGGTATTAGGCCGAGGTTTTTCGTTATTTGTTTAGCATATAAAGGAATTTTACAAGTCGGGTATTAGGTCGGATAAGAGGTTTTTGCTCATTTATTTAGCATATAAGGGATTATATGAGTTGGATATTACGTCGGATAGGACATTTTTGGTTAAACTGTATTGTGTTTAATATTTTTATTTTTTTTGGCTTATGTTACTCTTTAGGCGAATTCCATATTAAAATAAGGAGAAAAAATAAAAAAAGTTTTATAAGGCATACCACAAGTTCACATGTTACACAACAACGTCGTTGGACGTGATAGATGTCGTACTGAGAGACTAATGAAGTGTTCCACGTCAATGTTTTTTACTCCTCCAAATTTGAATATAATGGAGATGATGAAATATTATATTTCTCGTCTTTTTCAGCAATAAAAGAGGTGAAAGGTAATCATTAATACTTTTTCAAATTAAAAAAAAATCAATTACTGTAGTTCACTTTTTGAGTTAATTTAAAGCCTTTCTAATTATTTCACAACTAAAGTGAAAAGAACTCTTATAAGTTGGAACCTTTTCCATTTCAGCAGGATGACGTACAATAAGACATTTACAAGTTAGATTAAACGTTACTTTATTTGACTCTTAAACAGTGGGAAAAAAGAAATTATGGGATGAAACGAGTATAAAATTACAACAAATGATAACGGAAAGAAATAATCTCTTTACTATTTTTATTAATGAAAGAGTATATATATATAATTTACAATTTTCACAATATGAAAAATCATATTCCTATTCTATTCCCAAAACTCTATTCTATTTGTTCAAGAATTCTACAATTATAATCAGTGTACAATGTTAATTAAATACAACAACATTTCCTAAAATAAGCCTCCCAAACCGTGATATACACGGTTATATGTACCATGTATATCACGGTCCAAATCAGCCGAATATGGTATTTATTACACCCCGTAGTCATAGCGGGCGGTCGTCGTACACTGTGTATGTCCCTAAAATCTTCAAATAGGATCGATGGAAGACCCTTAGTAAAGATGTCTGCAATTTGATACCTGGACGGAACATGTAAGACGCGTACTTGTCCACGAGCTACCTTTTCGCGAACAAAATGGATATCCATCTCAATATGTTTAGTGCGATGGTGTTGAACCAAATTCTCAAAAAGATATACGGCACTAATATTATCACAATATACCAAGGTAGCTTTTTGAATGGGAAAGTGAAGCTCTAAGAGAAGATTACGTGACCAACATGATTCAGAAACCATATTGGCTACCCCTTCATACTCGGCCTCTGCACTGGAGCGTGATAAGGTAGCATGTCGTTTGGCAGACCACGAGACCAAGTTATCACCAAGAAACATGCAATAACCAGATGTGGAGTGTCGGGTATCTAGACAGCCACCCCAATCAGCGTCGGTATACGAGACAAGTGTAGAGGTCGATGATGGATATAGATGCAAGCCATAGTCAAGTGTCCCTGGATGTATCTGATAACGCGTTTGAGTGCATTTATGTGCTCCACCCTAAGATCATGCATAAACAAACACACATGTTGTACGACATATGTAATATCCGATCTCGTGAAAGTAAGATACTGAAGAGCTTCAGCAAGACTGCGATAGTGAGTGAGATCCTCGTAAGGTGGGTCAGCCGCAGCACCCAACTTGGGCTTAGTATCAACGGAAGTGGAAGTAGACTTACATGAGGACATACCAGCCATGTCAATAATCTCAGCGTCATACTTCCGTTGGGACAAGAATAATCCACATGCATGATGAGAGATAGCAATCCCCAAAAAATAACTCATGGGCCCCAAGTCTTTCATAGCAAACTCAGAACTGAGCATGGTCATGATAGACTTGCGCAAAGCATCAGTAGAGGCGGTCAAGATAATATCATCCATATATAATAGAATATAAGCCAAGAAAGTACCACGATGATATATGAACAATGAATTATCAGACCTGCTGTGTGAAAATCCAATAGATGAAACATAGTATGCAAATCTCTTATATCAAGCCAGTGGGGCCTACTTAAGCCCATACAATGACTTCTTCAATAAACAGACATGATGAGGATATTTTGGGTCTCGAAAACACAAGGGTTGATGCATGTAAACGGTCTCCTTAAGATTACCATGTAAGAAAGCATTCTTCACATCGAGCTGATGAATGATTCATCCTTTCGAAAGAGCCAGACTGAGAACAGTGCGAATGGTAGTCGGTTTGACCACTGGACTAAATGTCTCACCACAATCAACACCAACCTGCTGAGTCTTACCATCACCTACAAGACGAGTCTTATGCCTCACAAAGAAACCATCAGAATTATCCTTATGAGTAAAAATCCACATAAACTGAATAATATTAACACCAGAAGGACGGAGTACCAACTCCCACGTCTTATTTTCAATAAGAGCAATATATTCGTCGTGCATAGCCAATTTCCAATTTGGGTCATTTAATGCGGACACTGGGTTACGGGGTAGGGGGATTTAAGAACATTAAAATTTAGATTAAAATATCTTTTTGGTTTAAAAATACCCCGTTGACTACGCGTGAACGGTCTATGACTCGGTGGAGAATGTGGTGGGTTTTGGGAGGAACTCGGATGGGAGACAAGAGCCGAGGCAGAAGCATTGGAAACAGTAGCCGAAGCAGAAACTGAAGCTGGAACAGTGTCGGGATTGGGCTGGGCTACTAGCCCAATGAGATCTTTGGCGTAAATAATCTGAAACAGTGGGAGGTAGCGAGCAGTGGAGTCCGATGGCGATGGGCCATTGGCGGAGTTTGGAGTCGCGGAAAGCGATCGATAAATGATGGATAAGATACGGGTAGACCTCGACATCTAAAAAAGTATACGAACTAGGCACAAGATTACTCACTTTAGAAAATGGAAATTGAGTTTCATAAAAAATAACATGGCGACTAATGATGATTTTATTAGAGGATAAATTAAAATATTTATAACCACGATGATTAGATGGATAACCTAAAAACACACAAGCGGTAGACTGGGCTTGAAGTTTGTAAATAGTAGTTGACGGGAATAGCGGATAACATAAGCATCCAAAGACCCTAAGATGTGAATACGAAGGAGTCTTATTATATAAGATTTGAAGAGGGGATGAATATGGCAAACATTTGGTAGGAAGTATGTTAAGAAGGTAAGTAGATATTTGTAGAGCATGATGTCAAAAGGAAGGAGGTACGAAAGCATGGACCAATAAAGTGCGGACAATACTATTAATGGTACGAATTTTTCGTTCGGCTTTCCCATTCTGTGAGAAAGTGTGAGGAAAAGAGAAACGAAAAACTATGTCGTTAGTATCACAAAAATCCTGAAACAACCCATTATCATATTCTTTGTCATTATCACATTGAATATTTTTTATTTTCCGTTCGAAATGGGTGCGGACGAATGCTCTAAATTTTAAGAATGTGGAAAAAACTTGTGATTTTTTTTCTAATGGAAAGATCCATAAAAAATTAGAATAATCATCCAAAAAATAGAACATAATAACGATGGCCCACGGAACTTAAAACGAGAGATGTCCATAAATCGCTATGAATAATATTGAATGGCATTAAAGTACGAGAAGTAAAGGCTACAAAAGGTAATCTAACATGTTTTCCTAAATGACAGGAATGACAAATTGGAGTACTACTCGTACCCTTACAATGAATAAAATTATTTTTATTTAAAGAAGACATAATTGACGATCCTGGATGACCCAAACGTGCATGCCACAAAGAAGGGGCAAGAGCACCAAAAGTGAATGACATGGTTGGAGTGACGGAATTGACGGTGGTGATTGGATAAAGATCGCCCCAACTGTTGCATCTCATAAGAGGTATCCCGTTTTGAAATCCTTCACAGAAAATCCAAAAGGATCAAACTTAACAGAAACCCAATTATCAGTTGTGAATTTGCGAACAGACACCAAATTTTAATCAAGTTAGGGGCATAAAGGGTATTGGGGGGAGCGGGGGAGAATCTGCACTACTGTGACCATGAATTGGAATCGAATGACCATTACCAACAATAATACCACGATTGTTGCTCAAATTATAATAAGACGAGAGGGTACCTGAGTCGGATGGCATATGGGAAGTGGCGTCGATGTCCATGTATCAATTATTATCCGGAGGAGTCAATCCAAGTGTGTGCATCGTTGCTTCAATATCCGTCGGTGTGGAGCCCGCGGCCCTCCCCGCTCCAACCCACTGGCCACCCCTAGTGCATACTAACGTCAAAAGCTGCAATTCGGGTCGCGAAATCCAGCCCAACTAGAATGAACAGAAAACACAAATGGACCTCCAAGGTTCTCAAATTAGCGAAACAAGCACATGTCACATTAGTCATGGAATCTATTTTTTGTGCGGATTTTCCCTCAAACACACTGGTATTTAATTTTTGCCTCTGCTATTTTTATGAAAATATCTAGGTCTACTTCGCAAGGCATAGTCTCTATAATATTTTTTCTTCGAAAACTAATTTTTTGCCTCACGCGATATAAACTATGTAGGAATTAAATTCAGAGTAATATTTTAAATTATATTGAGTATTGAAAATTATGCCTTATCCGACATAGTTTGTGTGAATGTTATGATACATATGTTGAAATTAAACGCTAATTATGTCTGCCGAAATTTGAAATTATATATTTTTTCATATTATATTGAGTTTTGGAAATTATACCTTATCCGACATACTTTGTGTGGATGTTATGATACATATGTTGAAGTTGAACGCTAATTATGTGTTGCGAAATTTTAATTATGTTGCGCCAAAAATAATGAAGGGTAGGGCAAAAATTAAAGATCACTCCAAAATAGAACATTTGTGCGAATACCTATGAATAACGTCAAAAGCTGCATTCGGATCGCAAAATCCAGCCCAACTAGAATGAACAGAAAACATAAATGGGCCCCAAGTTCAAATCCAAACCCTTTTTACGTTTTAACCCGACTCTCTCTCTCTCTCTCTCTCTCTCTCTCTCTCTGGATCTGATTGATCTTTCTCTCAGGTAAGCTCACAAACACATATAGGTTTCAATTTCATTTACATTTGATCGAAACTAATGTTAATTTCTGATCAATTTATAATAAATTGCTAATTTATGATTCGAGTTTGACCCTATTGCCGAGGGATTATTTTTTCCGTAATGTATTCCAGAATTTGAAGAATCGTGATTATTAGCTTATAGACGGATGGACTTAGTTGCGAAGTACCAGGTAGTTTTTTGGTTACCTAAAATTGTTGCTTTTTTATATTTCATCGAAAAACTATATAGTATGGATGGTTGATGAACAATGTTTTAATAATGTGTGATTGACTTGATTGAAATGTATTGTTTTGTTTTGTAGGGTGTAGTTGGAAGGGTGTTTGGTAATGAAAATTCGGGTTCGAGTGAAGATAGGTAAGTGTTTTGTTTGATCAATTTCCGTATTGATAGGCGTAATGGATTAATTCTTAATGTGCATTTATGAATTGTGGTTGTCTATGTAATATATATTTGGTGCACTTGAAAACAAAAAAACTATGGACGAAATCTTAAATCAGTTGTGGTCGGCTATACGAATCATCAATATCCATTTAACTCATTTGGATGATACTCAAGCATTTGAAAAATTGGTACTCCTGAAAACAACAAAAAGTATAACTTGATTTAAACTGTATTAGTAAAGTTAATAATGTCTAGTAACAACAACAATAAAATACCCAGTGTAATCTCATAAAGTGGGGTCTGGGGAGGGTAGAATGTACGCAGAAGTTTATAAATGTGACAAGCTTGGTGAAAAGCTCTTATCTTAGGAGGAAAAACTAAGTATGCCCGAGTAGTATTGATATTAGTTGGTTTGAGGTTTCATTAGTTTTTCGTACCTCTACCTTTGAGGGGTAGAGAGACTATTTCCGATAGACCCTCGGCTCAAAAGGAAAGTAGTCGATGCAGGATTGCATGGAAAATAAGACAGCAAAATATCAAGATACAAAATAAATGAAGCAACACGTAGTAATACACACATAAAGAATAGGGATCTACGCAATACTCAAATAATACTACTCCCTTTGTCCCAATTTATGTGACACCATTTCCTTTTTAGTCTGTCCAAAAAAGAATGTCACTTTTCTATAATTAGAGAAAATTTAATTTTAAAATTTCCTTTTTACCCTTAATGAAATGATTTATAGCCACACAATTGTCTTAGGTTTGTTTTAGACCACACATTTCAAAAGTCAACCTTTCTTTCTTAAACTTTATGCCAAGTCAAATGGTGTCATATAAATTGGGACGAAGGGAGTACTAAAAAAAGGAGAAGAGAAGATGAAGGGGCTAGCCCCTACCTTTCCCACACAATGCGACAAAGACCCAACTACCCACTAACCTTCTATCCTAATTCTCAACCTCCAAATATTTCTATCTAAGGTCATGTGCTCAGTCACCTGAGTTGTGTCATGCCCTGTCTAATCACCTCCCAGTTCTTCTTCGGCCTACCTCTACCTCTCCTAATTCTTGCTACTGTGAATCTCTCACACCTCCTAACTAGTGCATCCTCACACCTTCTCTTCACATGTCCGAACCATCTCAGTCTCGCTTCCCTCATCTTATCCTCCACGGAGGCCACTCCGACCTTGTCCCGTATAACTTCGTTCCTAATCATATCTTTCGTAGTATGACCACACATCTATTTAAGCATCCTCATCTCTGCTACCTTTATCTTCTAAACGTGGACGTTCTTGACTGGTCAGCATTTTGCCTCATACAACAATGCTGGTCTAACCACTACTCTGTAGAACTTATCTTTCAGCCTTGGCGACACATTCTTATCGCAAAGCACCCTGGAGGCGAGCCCATTTCATCCATTCTGCTCCAATACAGTGTAGGACATCATTGTTGATCTCCCCATCTTGTATTATGGACTCAAGGTACTTGAAGCTTCCTCATTTGGGTATAGTTTGTCCCTCGATCTTTACTTCCACATCTGCCACGTCACTGGACTTGCACTCCATGTACTCTGTCTTAGTCCTGCTTAACCTAAAACCTTCAGACTTAAGGTCGTCCTCCAAACTTTCAGCCTATCGTTAACTCCACTATGTGTCTCGTCAATCAAAACTATGTTGTCTACAAAAGAGAACGAATGTCTAGTATTGCAGCAAATTTCCAAAATGGGCCAATGAGGCCCTAAGCCAAGTGGTAACTTCTGTAAATGTATTACCGCTGCGTGAGAAATTATAAAAGAAAAATATGTTGAAATGGAAACAAAAAATATACAGGAGTATGTTTGTGTTTACATGTCCTTACGGGTGAGATTTCTTCTTTGTCATTTGTTTCCGCTGAATTCCTGTTCATCTTTTCTTTCATCTTTTAGTCTTAATGCAATGAAAAAACATTAGTATTTAGATGATCCGTAGAAGAGTATAGAAAGGGGACAAATCATCCACGAAATACATAAATGAAAATAATTGTAACTAACCAGTGCTGTTAAATCACTTTGAAGGGCTAAAAGGCATTTTACTTATCCAAAGAATTACAACAATTACAAAAAAAGAAGAAGCTAAAAGATGCTCTAATATTTGACCCATAAGTTGAGACATGAAAATTCTAGCATTCAAAACTTCAATGAGAATTTCTTTATATTTAGCTATGAAAGTCCAAAAGAAAACCTTGAAGTTTGATATCCAAAAGGTCACCATACCCAAAGATGGAACTTGATTTTCCCAAGCTTACATAATGCTTTAGATGTGGGACCTTGGATCTACCTTAACGTGAAAGACTTGCTCCTGAGGTGAGAATTGCCAAAATTATATAAGGAGATAAAAGCCCATGCCCTCAACCAATGTGGGACTCTAACAACATATATTTGTACATAGGGCATATTCGGCACCAAGGTGTATTAGAAGCGTGATTTGATCTTAGACCTTTGGTTTTTAGATGGATATGACAACTAAGCGAATCCCTTGGGGTTGCAGCTGCACTATCCCCTTAATTGATGACTCCACATGTGGGAGAATTTTTTTGTCAAGTGTTGATAGACAAGGCATGATTTATGAGGATCCCATCTCTTCCCCTCCCCCTCAATAGAAAATAATAATAACAATAAACCTTCCGGACTTTGATTTAGTGGTAAGAAACCCCCAGGGAAACACTTGGTATATAAGTGAAGAAAGATAGAGGCACGGGCCCATTTTACTTCGAGTTCAAACTGTGCACCACTCGTCTTCAAGGATTTCTCGGTTATCAAGAAAAACCCTTTTAAAACTAATAACCTTATAAGTAAAGATAATAACATAAATGATCTGCTTACTGGCAGGAAAATATATTGCGGTCTGTATTTATTCACTTTGAATTCAGAAAAACACTTTATCAAATCATATTATGATCCTGGGAATTGAGTTTTCCACTTAGATTGTCTGTCCAGCTGATTATCTTGTGCTGCTATTTACTGGTTTTAAGTTAGGACTGTTGAGTTGTGGAGCCTAATTCACCGCCGACACTATGAAGACCCTACGCAGAGTGTGGAATGTTGTTTGACCTGAATTTTTTTTATAATGTAAGGTTATTTAGTGGAGGTTATTTTGGAAATTTTAGGCTTGTATTATGATCGCCCTAATTTTCGCTATATATAGACTAGGGCGCCGTTTTCTTTCTTGGAGGTCGAGCAAGAGAGCAAGAGAGAATTGTAAACTCAAACTCCCTATTTGATTATAGTCAAATCTGCAACGGCAAAGTGGACGTAGCTCTCGCATTGAGGGTGAACCACTATAAATATGTGTGTTATTTGTTCTTCACTTATTTACTGTTTTCTGATGAGGTAGGATTTGGGACTCAAATCCTAACAAGTACAACATAATTTCCATGTTGCATTCTAGTCCAACTTTTCTAGCATGTTAAGTAATCTAGTTTTTTGCTTTTACCAATAGCTATGTCGAACGCTTGCTTGACCGGATTAACAACGGTGTGCTGGCTGAAGATAGGAGAGCTGCTATGCTTGAATTTCAGTCTATTGTCTCTGAAAGTCGTGCTGGACAAATGGCCTTTGGAGCAATGGGTTAGTGTCTATATCTTGTTATCTGGACGAGAGAATTCCGTTCCTATATTTTTCACCATTATATAATGATGTTTATTTATATTTTTTATTTCTTGCAGGATTCCCAGTCATATTGAGCGTCTTAAAGGAGGAGCGTGATGATGTTGAGATGGTACAATTGCTTTGTTACCAATTTTAAAATTGAAAGATATGTTAATGTTATTTTAGTGGGGCTTATGCATTGTGTGTTATTGGCATGACAGTTCAAGCTATATCTTTGTAGAAACTTCTTGTCTTTTCCTGATGTCTGGTCTAAAGTGCTAGGTAATTGGATGCTTTATTGCTTGTGTGGTACCAAAGGTTCGCCGTAAATTTGACTTGAGTGAATATATTCATGTTCAGAGTGAAGTCAATACCATTTCTGTTAAATACTAATGTTGTCAATGTCTTCGGTGACTGAGTTTCATTACCCAATCTGCTGGTGATGATTTCTTGTGGACACATGTCTCTTTCCTGGTTCTAAAAGGAAAAAAGCATGTCTTATAGTTATTTATGCACTGGCTGCTATTTAAGATCTTTCCTTTTCCCCCTTCAGTTTTTGTTTGGTTTCTTAAGAATTACTACTAATATTAGGTTTTGTCCTAAAGAGACTAACCAGAGGCAAGGGAACACTTTGAGAACTACATTTTTGTGTTTTGGAAAAGGTTACATAGGTTGTATATATATATACAGACCGCACAGAAAACATGTCCAGTCACCCATAATTACAGTGTGGAGTACAAGAAGGACAATCCTTTGTCTTCTTACAAGGATTCTAAAACATCAAAAATAGATTCAAGATCTTCTAGGTACTTTTGTTTACACCAAAAATAGAATAGGACTAGACACTTCATCTGCAGCTTTTGTATAGTACTGCATTTATCTTCAAAGCACCTTTGATTTCTTTCTTTCCAAATTGTCCACAAAATACAAGTTGGGACGTTTCTCCATCTCTTTCTGGTTGGGGAGATTACCGTATCTGTTCCGACATGCTAGAACTTCAGGTATTCTCATTGGCATAGCCCACATGATTTCCCATAAATTGATAATTCTTCCATAGTTGATCTATCTTATTACAATGCAAAAAGAGATAAGTGATTATTTCTGCCTCCTCTCCACATAACATCTGGAGAATAATTGGTATCCCCTCTGCCTCTTGATAAAGATTGTCCTGTGTCAAGACTGCCTCTTTTGCCAAAAGCCATGTAAATCAAGCAACTTTATATGGAATTTTGACTTTCCATATCAGTTTCCAAGGCCAACAGAAAATCAGAGAACTGCAGTTTTCTAGTACACAATAATTTTCAATTTCCTAATTCCATTGAGATCTTTTTGACTATTACCATGGGACTATTTTTCTGTTTTGTCATAGATCAAACTGTGTGGGGGTAAAGAACAATTATTGTTAGACGTTATCTCCAACTAAAAACTTTGTGCAACTATTTCAGCAATGCTGGCGGAACCCTTTCTTTTTTTCTTTTAAAGTTTGAGACTACAAGGAAATACTTTTAAAGGATCTAGTGCATTTTGTGAGTTTTGTTGATCCCTGCATAATAAAGCCTGCTACTTTTATTTTATTAAAAAATAAATACACAGCAAAAACTTTTTTACTGATAAGATCTTCTATTTCCGTTGGTGGCAAATGACAAGATCTTCCTTTTTTGTCAATTGATGCACGTTTTATGCAACTTTATTACCTTCTTTGTCTCACTTAGTACTAACAGTTACTCATATTGGGTGCTTGAAGGTCAGGGGGGCTCTGGAAACTCTTGTGAGCGCGTTAACTCCAATTGATTATGCAAAAGGGCCTGCGAATGAGGTTCAGCCAACTTTGATGAATAGTGACTTGCTTTCGAGAGAAGTAGATAATATCTCTCTTCTCTTAAGTTTGTTAGTAAGCATAGTATTGCTATTATTCTTGCTTATTTTAGTTGTATAGTGAGTAATCTCCTTGCAATTAGCTGATCTAATACTCTGGCAGTCAGAGGAGGATTTCTATGTACGATACTATACACTTCAACTTTTGACGGCCCTCCTAACTAATTCTCCACAAAGGTATCTTTAGTACTTTCATAATGTTTCAAGTACATTTTATTAAATCCATTTTGAGGAGACGACGTGCTGAAATAATATTCAGGTTACAGGAAGCTATTCTTAGCATTCCCCGTGGTATCACACGGCTGATGGATATGCTTATGGATCGTGAGGTATGAACTGGAAATGATAAAATTATTATGCTCTTTGTCTTCGTGGGATTTTAACTTTGGAATGTCTTGAAGGTCATACGAAATGAGGCACTGTTACTTCTGACTTACTTGACCCGTGAGGCTGAAGTGAGTGCTGCTTCCTTTACTTGGTGGTTGCCTCCCTCTGTTTTATAAATATTCGATCTTCAAATTTTACTTGTTTTGTGCCTAGCATTTGGCTTAACTCCTTTAAAATCTACAGGAAATTCAAAAAATTGTGGTCTTTGAAGGTGCTTTTGAAAAGATATTCAGCATTATAAAAGAGGAGGGAGGTTCAGAAGGAGGAGTTGTTGTGCAGGTTTGGGACAAGTAATCTTAAGCTCAAGTCTAAAATGTTTTTTGTAGAATAGTAAAGATTGCGTAGATGACTCTGATGTCGCATTCCTATCCCCTCGTTAACAAAACAATCCAGCGAATTTTCTGGCGGGAGCTGTAAAAAATGATTTTCAGTCATCATGTGCTCAATTCACTTCAACTGTCATTGAAATACTTAGGGTTTCTTCACTTAAATTCATGCTCATTTTGGTATAAATATTTTGTAACTAAGCAACTCTTGATATTGGCTAATCATGCTGGAGTTTGTTCAAAGGTTTTGAACTTGTGTAGCCTGTCATTATCTTGCCTTTTTTACTTTTTCCATTCATTATCTGGGCAGAAGTTTCGTCACGTTCTTACCTATTTATGGCATTCAATCACCATGATTCTTTATTGTAAATATTTGTAATTCATGGTTTCTAGAAATGGCCTATATGTGTGTTACAAGTGCACTTGCATTTGGGTGTTCCTATAAAATGTGGGACAGTAATATTAACTTATTTCTGATCACTGCATTGTTATTGAACATTTAACTGAAGCCTTTTGTTTCTTTTACTTTGGGAATTCTTCAGGACTGTCTTGAACTGCTGAACAATCTCCTCCGTAATAGTGCATCAAATCAGGTTTCTGCTTGGATGCCTCCCTAATGTTCATTACTCATATAATTTTAATTTTCACTTACTATGAATCTATTGCAGGTATTACTTAGAGAGACGATGAGCTTTGATCAGTTGCTATCAATTCTGAAGCTCAGAGGGACTACCTACAGATATACAGAACAGAAGGTTAAACCCATAATCCATTTGTTTTCTTCTTTCATCTTCTTTTACATTAAATGTACTGCTGATATGATTTTCTTATGTACCTAAGCCTTACTGGTCTTTTCTCATTTCTCTGCCTTAAATGATTGCCAGTAGACAATAAATCTACTCAGTGTGCTAGAAACAATTAATTTGCTAATCATGGGTGGCCCAGAAACTGATCCTGGCAGAGATTCAAATAAGCTGACTAATAAAACAGTCTTGGTTCAGGTTTGTTCTTTCCATCAATGTGAGAACTGCTTACATTTGGATTATGACATCACCTTCCTAATTTATCTGATTGATATTGTAGAAAAGGGTCTTGGACCATCTCTTCATGGTGGGAGTTGAAAGCCAATGGGCTCCAGTTCCAGTGCGTTGTACGGTGAGTTGACTAGTTCTTGATGCCTTCAAGTAGATGGCTTTCTTTTCTAATTAATCAACTTTCATGGTTTCTGCATTCTTAGATGGTTAGGTAAAATAAAGAAAAGAGAGTAAGGGAGTGATGAGATATGCCTGTTACTATGACTTTTCTACTTCGAATTCCATTTACATTATAATGTAGTGAACATTGTTCAGTATAGATGCTGCTATAGCTCGTGAACTCTTGTAACTTTATCTTCAAAACGGCTTTCGTCAATGTCAGGCACTTCATTGCATCGGTGATCTGATCGCTAATCACCCCAAGAATCTTGAAGAACTTGCAAGCAAAAGGCTTGGAGAGGAACCAGATTTAGAGCCTGCTTTGAATTCTGTCCTCCGGATACTTTTGCGTACTTCTAGTAAGCAAGAATTCATGGCAGCTGACTATCTTTTTAAGAACTTCTGTCAGGTAGGCATCTTAGCTGAGTTCTTGCTTAATTGTTAGATATTTCAAGCAGTTGTATATTGCGCTTTCAGAATGATGTTAGATAGTGTTCAACAGAGCTTCCTTTACTATCTCCTTTTGTTGGGTCTTTAGTTGTGCATTATGCTTTCTTGAAATGTACCCTTTTTCTAAAAGCATGTTCTGTGTGATCGGTGCAGCAAAATCCGGATGGCCAGACAATGTTGGCGTCTACTCTAATTCTGCAGCCACAATCAATGATTCATGCTCCTGTTGAGGAGGATATTAACATGTCATTTGGAAGGTAATCTATGCTGTTGAAAGTTTTGCTCCCTAGTTTTTCTTTTAATAGTATTCACAACGTCTTCTCATTGAATAATGTGTCCACTAATTACCCCCACCCCATAAATGCACGTAACACATTCAAAATTAAAAAGAAAAAAGCAAAAGATAAAGATAAGCATAAAGAGCCCAGAGAAGTTCATATGTTTGTTGATCTGCTTCTTCAAGAGGTAATTTTTGGTTTTTATCTTCTTTTCCTGTTCTAAGGACGGTAAGTTAATGTGCGGCGTGAGAGAAAACTGACACCTCATTGTAATTTGGGAAAGTTGCAAAAATGTCTAGAGAGAGAAGTAGGAGCTTCTCTGTATAAGCTGAGAAAGCTGGCCGCAAGTCCTACTTAGACACTCTCGCTTGGCCAGCCCTAGAGTTGGGGGGTAGATGTCGGAAGTTGGATGCTGGTAGAGAACCATGTTTCTCTGTTTCAGATGAGCACACGCAGAGAAGGAAGGTCTTTTTGAAATCCTGTTTGGTTGGGTCCTTTTCAAAATGGGTGGGTTCTCCGGAGGCAGTCGGAAATTGGGCTGTGGAGGAGTGGGGTGTAGAAGATGGCATGAAGATATCTCAGGTGGGAGATTCACAATTCCTTTTTCGTTTTGCAAATGAGGAGCAGGCTTCTAAGGTTCTTCAAGGAGGAAGGAGATGGCTAGGAGGAAACTTTGTGAGACTGGAGAACTGGGTAGAAGGAGTCGGGTGTGTTGATCATAGGGTCTGTTAAGGGCGGCAAAGGGGTGCAGCAGCCTTTCAAGGCAGCTCCGATGCCCTCGCCGGAGCCGGAAAATGCTGGTGATTTGAAGTTGGTCTCTCAGACCAATTCTGTAGTGTTTTCGAAGAGTTCAAAGGAAAAAGAAGTGGCTAAGGATCTGCTAGTGGGTGCTAGGGGAATCAATAGTGCCGCTGGTGCTACTGTTGATCTTCTTGGTGGCTGTTCGGCACCAGAAAATTACGGATTCAAAACCAGTGTGGTTTTAGCAGGTTCTAGTTGCCTTGGGGAAGTTGAAGATGGGGTCGATGCAATTGTTGGTACAAGAATCGGAGATTCCCAGAAGGGTGCTAATTCTATGGGGAAACATACTTCTAATTCTCTTGTTCCAGTTGACTTGCTTCAAGTGTTGATACTTGCTTTGGGCAAAAAAGGGATAGTCACTTTTTCGGAAGAACTGGCGGATGATCCCAAGCCTTTGGCCTTTATAAATGGGGAAAGTTGTATGTCCAAATGGTCCGAAGAGAAATATCTTAACTTCGGGAAATTCTTGGGGGTATCCGTTGAGGGTATGGAAGAGAATTATTGCGCTCTTGAACAACATCGATCCAGAGGCTAGAGGGGATGTAGAGTTGGCTGCAAAAAGCTTAATGGAAAAGAAGAAGTCAACAATGGAGGTACAAAAAGGGGATGGTCAAATTATGGTGTATGGAAGACGAATCAGGGAGGGTAGTAAGGTTAGTGGTGGGGTTGGTGGGAGTAAGGGGGGTAAAGAAGAGTAGTTTGTTAATGGATTGTATAATCATTAGTTGGAATGTGAGGGGGATGAATAACCCCATCAATAGGGCTACCTTAAAAGCAAGCTTTAGAGAATGGGGGGCGGATGTGATAAGTATTCAAGAAACAAAGATGGAGGTTTTGACAGATAGTATTATAAGAAGTTTTTTTTTTGGGGGGGATGGGTGAAATATGATTATATTCCGGCTCGGAGTAGTTCGGGAGTAATTCTCATACTTTGGGATGAAAGAAAAGTGGAGTGTATGGAGGTTAATAAGTTAGTTTTCTTGTTAGGTATGCGGTTTAAAAATTGTGATAATGGTTTGGAGTGGGGTGTCGGTGGTGTCTGGCGTGCGGGAGAAAGATTTTTTGGGAGGAGTTGGGTGTTGGTATGGGGAGGTGGAATATACCTTGGGTGCTAGGGGGATTTTAACACCATAAGATTCCCAGAGGAGAGGGTTGGGTGCAAGGTGTTGTCTAGGGCTATTGAGGAGTTTTCGGAGTTTATAAATAACTCTTTTATTATTGATTTTCCTTTAATAGGTTCCTCGTTTACTTGGGCCAGATCGAAGAACTCTTCTTCTAAATCGAGGTTAGACAGATTTCGTGTGTCTACTTCTTGGGAGGAGTTGGCACCCGATGTGATTCAGTTTCCTCTTCCACGGCTATTATCGGACCACTCACCTATTTGTTTGGACGGTAGCAGAGGAAGGCAGATGAAATCTCCTTTTAGATTTGAGAACACGTGACTAAGTGTGGCGAATTTCGAGGATAGAATGGCTAGTTGGTGGAGTAGTTACGTGGTGGAGGGGAGGCCTTCTTTTAGGCTTGCCAAGAAGTTGAAATTGCTTAAAGCTGACATAAGGGTGTGGAACAAAGAGGTGTTTGGGAGAGTAGAGGTGAATATGAGGGAGATCATGAACGAGGTTGAAGAGTTGGAAAGGGAGTTAGAAGAGAGGGAGAAGGAGAGGAAAGAAGGTTTGAAACGGGAGCTAGCTAACTTGGCCTTGGCACAAGAGGTTAGTTGGAGACAAAAATCGAGGGCGCTACGATTGAAGGAGGGGGGCTCTAATACAAAGTTCTTTCACAGGGTATCAGTAGCAAATAGGTGGAGAAACTTCATAGAGTTAGTGGAGGTCAACGGGGTGAATCATGTCGGAAAAGAGGAAGTAAAGGGGGCGATTGTAGGTTTTTATGAAAATCTCTTTAAAGAAGAGGTGGAGTGGAGGCCTACTTGGAGGGGGTGTTTAGGTTTCAATCAAATCGGAGTAGAGAAGTGTGAGTGGTTAGAAAGGTCTATCGAGGAGGAAGTGAAAAGAGCGGTGGAGTGTTGTGCAGGTGACAAAGCTCCGGGCCCTGATTGTTTTTCTTTGGCTTTCTTTCAGCATTATTGGAATACGGTCAAATATGACGTGATGGATACTATTGCCATGTTCCAAGATAGAGGTGAATTCGAAAAATGTATGAATGCTTCGTTCATTGTCATCATCCCTAAACGAGAGGGAGCTACGAGTATGAAGGACTATAGACCGATAATTCTAGTAGGAAGCATCTACAAGATCACTTCTAAGGTGCTTTTCATTAGACTTAAGAAGGTGCTGGACGAGATTGTCTCTACTTTGGAGGGCATACAGATTTTGGATGCAACGTTGGTAGCAAATGAAGTGGTGGATTCAAGGAGAAAGCAAAGAGTGTCAGGTGGTGTTGTGTAAACTTTATCTTGAAAAGGCATACGATCATGTGAACTGGAAATTTCTAGATTCCATTTTGCTTCAAATGGGTTTTGGGGAGAAGAGGAAATAGATTCAGTTTTGCATCTCTTCGGTGAGATTCTCTGTGTTGGTGAACGGAAATCCATGCGGATTTTCTAGGAGTTCGAGAGGTTTAAGACAAAGGGACCCCCTTTCACCGATGTTGTTTATTCTAGTTATGGAAGCTCTAAGCAGGATGATGGATAGAGCTATATTGGGAGGTTACTTGAGGGGTTTCAATGCGGTCGTTGGGGGTGTAGGGACAATATCAGTGTCTCACTTGTTGTTCGCGGATGACACATTGGTTTTTTGTGATGCGAATGAGACCCAACTTGATCATCTAGGTCAAGTTCTCACTTGATTTTAGGCGGTGTCGGGCCTTAAAATTAATTTGAGGAAGTGAGATTATTCCTGTTGGGGAGGTAAACAACATTGGTTCGCTCGCCCAAGTCTTGAATTGTAGGGTTGGGGCTCTTCCGACCACATATCTTGGAGTTCCATTAGGTGCTTCGAACAAGGATCTTATGGTGTGGAATCCAGTTCTTCAAAGGGTCGAGAAGAGATTAGCAAGGTGGCAAAAAAGATATTTGTCCAAGGACGGGAAGGAAGTGCTTATTAAGAGTACTTTGTCGAGCATCCTCACTTACTATATGTTTTTGTTTCAGGCCCTTACGCCAATCATTGAAAAGTTGGAAAAGTTTCAGAGAGATTTCCTTTGGGATGCAGCGGATGGGACTAGGAAGTTTCATTTGGTGCAGTGGGAGACTGTTACTTCTCCTAAAAGGTGGGGAGGACTTAGAATCAAAGATTTAAAGATTTTTCATAAAGTTTTACCGGGTAAGTGGCTTTGGAGGTTCGGGGTGGATGTACAAGCCTTATGGAGGGGGATGATAGCTATTAAATATGGGGGTTGGAGATCTAGAGTTATCACCTTACCTTTTGGATGTTTGTGGAGAAATATCATGAAGGGATGGACTATTTTGGGGAAAATATCTCATTCAAGGTCGAAGACGAGAGGAGAGTATACTTTTGTGGACATCGCTGGTGTGGGGATGTGTTATTGAAGGATGAATTTCAGAGCTTGTACAGAATCTCTTGCCAAAGAGAATACAAGGTGGAGACTACTTCTAGGATTTGAGATTTAGAAGAGAATTTCAAGTGTGAAGTGGATGAGTTTCAAAGATTGTTGGCCTTACTCCATAGTCAAGACAGTATGGTTGATAATTTTGATGTTTGGTGTTGGGGCTTGGGAAATAATGAAGTGTTCTCTGTGAAGTCTTTTTATAAGAAGCTTTTAGTTAGGGAGGAGTTGGATTTTCCATGTAATGCTATATGGATTTCAAGGGTGCCGAGGAAGGTGTGCTTTTTCACTTGGCTAGCTACTAGAAGGGTGATTTTGACAGCGGAAAATCTTTGAAAGCGGAAGGTTGTCTGCGTCAGCTGGTGTTAGGGTGAGGACGTGGATCATCTTCTACTACATTACAAAACAACTATGAGGTTATGGTGGGATTTGCTTATAAGATGGCTCCTAAAAAAATGAAAAATAAGAAGAGAGAAAATCCATATTCAAAGTATCCTTTCTTAGAGGAAAAGAATGGTAGAAAGAAGATGCTACGGAGAACCGATCCAGAGAAGAATGGAAATCAGCTTGCTCATGAGCTGGAGCCTTCTAGGGGGCAGCCGAAACCGAAGTATCTGGATCTAGGTATGCATCGATGATGGCGAGTTAGATCAATATTGAAAGCCAAAGTTGTGGCTAGAGCAAGTTTTGCTACCCATGGATCGAAGAAAGCGCTCTGACTCTTGATCGATCTCACAAAGTGGTTTGACACTTCATGGGTAATGCCAAAAAATGTGAAAGATTTGATGTTCAGTTGGAAGAATAATGGGGAAGGAGGAGAAGATGAAGGGCTTGGAACGTGGTCTCACTTGCTTTAATGTGGGTAGCTTGGAGAGAGAAATAGGAGAGCTTTTGAAGGTGTAGAGTCGAGTTTCTCTCAATTGAGGAGTAGTCAGGGATTTATCATTCAAAGGGAAGTAGACTACTCAAGAATTTTCTATTTTATTTGTTGGAATTGAATTTGACTAAAGAATTAATAGAAGACGGAATCACTCAAATCTTGTTTCATCTTCACTGGGAACTTGAGTAAGGAGTAGACCTTTCTCCCAATTGAAAAAGATAATTACTACATGAGATAGCACATACATAAGATCTCCCTTATTTTCTTTTGGTGTAAACAGAAAGTCCCTTGTTGTATAGATGATTGGACGGAGTTTGTAGAGAATCATATTTTGTAGATTTTTCTTTTGGTATATTTCTTGTATACAGTCAATTTGACCGTGGTTATGAATGAAATATATTTACTTGATAAAAAAAAAAGGAACACTTTAATTTGCTTCAAAATGACTTTCACATCTCAGTCCCCCATCTCTATTTTTCTCTTCTTTTTTTTTGGCAGCATGCTTCTACATGGTCTTACCACAGGTGAAAACGAAGGTGATCTTGAGGTAATGCCATCGGTTTTATACACTTTCTTGGTGGTTCTCTGAAAATTTTAAATAAACACTTCGTTATTTAAAAAGTTTCAAAATAGACACTTTCATGCTTGATCTTTATTAGTTTGTTGTTTTTCACATCTGCAAGACTATTATTTGAGGACCCTGGACTCATCCAGCACCTGTGATTCCTGACACATAATCCTTTTCATGGAAGAGAAACCATTGGCAAGGGTTACCTAACCTAAGACTTAATTTGCTTGCGATATTCTTCTTAAGTTGTAACATAGTAGATTCTAGAAATCATTTTTACTGAGTTGTACGTAGAAAAAAGATGATATCAAATACTTATTAGAAAAAAGATTCTATCGGATTGTAAAACAAAAGGATAGTGATTTAGTGCGTAAATTTGTGTGGGGATTTTTCTTTTATTATTAATTTTGTGAGGGGATATATGTAATGTTCTCTAAGGTAACAAATTCATTTTCTCACATTTTAAACCATCATTTTAGATGGTTATTCACCTAACTTAATGTAATACGCTATCCAAACACAGTTGCTCTTATTCTTCTTGCTAGTCAAAATGGAGCTAGTATTTTGAAAGGCATCATATGTGTACTTTCTCAATTTCCTAATTTCATTTTCCATGAGAATTAGAAAACTGTGTTAGAGATCTTCCAAAATTATCATTTTACTTGCACCATTATCATTATTTCTGAGCTTGGTTTTTATATCTGATGTGCACAAGAGTATTGCACATTTTAGATTCTCTCCATGCTTCCAATCATCTTTTCTTGGCCGGAAACCCTAAACCCACTTCCCTCCGGCACATGCATCATGGAATACTTAAAATATGTCACATTAATTCTGAAGAAAGAAAGCAAAATCCCTGTTCACTTAGCACTAAATATATGTTGAATAATTGTCCCAAAAGATTCTGTATCTTGGTGCTTCTCCCTCTGTCAGGACATATCTATTGATTCAAGAATTAATGTGTCTTTGTAGCATTAATTGTCATGTTTGTTATAGACTCAGCATGTTAACTTTTAATATGCAGACTTGTTCTAGAGCTGCCAGTGTTCTTTCGCATGTCATCAAGGGTAATAACCAATGCAAGGAAAAGGTATGCAAAGTTCTTCCCACCATCCAGATATGTTGTCCTTAATCTGAGTAAAATAAGTTTTTTTACACATGAACAAAAAGATTAAAGGATTTTCATCTTGGAGTTCTGTTGTCAATAGTTTTTTCAGCACCCTATATTGTTATTATTGCTTTCATATTTGTGTGCACTCTGAACTATTATTTTTTGTGGAGCTAGAATTCATTTACGTTTTATTGAACAGCAGGATAAGAATTATAAGATACTGGAGTTTGTCTACCTTATTCTTTGGTTATAACATATAAGTGAATTGCAGGTTCTGAAAATTGAACTTGAAGCACCTACTCCCACTCTAGGAGGCCCAGAGCCTTTGTTACACCGTATGGTGAAGTATCTGGCTCTTGCCTCTTCTATGAAAAGTAAAGATGGAAAATCAAGCACATCTGAGAATGTGTTTGTTCAGCCCAATATCCTGAAACTGCTAATTATTTGGCTTTCTGATTGTCCAAATGCGGTGCAATGCTTCCTGGATTCACGTCCTCACCTAACGTATTTTCTGGAGCTGGTCTCAAATCCTACCACAACCGTTAGTGTAAGGGGATTGGCTGCAGTACTATTAGGGGAATGTGTAATCTACAACAAAAGCAATGCTAGTGGAAGGGATGCCTTCAGCATAGTTGATGCCATAAGCCAAAAAGTTGGGCTTACATCGTACTTCTTAAAGTTTGATGAAATGCAGAAAAGCTCTCTTTTCACATCTGCTAAACCATCTTTGCCACGTAAACCATTGACAAGATCTACCGCTGCTAGTATTGCTGAGATTGAAGATGGTGGAAATGAATCATCTGATCAGAAGAATGAGCATCCTATGCTTACATCAGTATTTGATTCTCCATTCGTCTATTTTTTGAAGCGCTTAGAGGCTGATATTAGAGAAAAGATAGTAGAAGCTTACAGCAGCCCAAAGAGCCAGGTGACCGTGGTACCAGCAGAACTTGAACAAAGGAGTGGGGAGAATGATGTTGACTATATCAAGCGGTTGAAGACTTTTGTGGATAAGCAATGCCATGAGATACAGGTAAGGACTTTTTGGATAAATTATGTTCCTAATAAATGCGCTTTGTCCATGAAATACAAGCTTAGAATCATTTGCTTCTCACTATTTTTACATCTGAATATAGTTTTTGCATGCACAGTTAGGGATAAAATTCGTTATAAAACAAGTCGGTGATACTTGATCCACTTGAGAAAAACTATCGTTGCAATTTTAAATAATTGGGTCATCTTTATTCAATATGATTAAAAATTGCAGCACGACAACTTAAGAAAGGTAAGTTACCTTCTCTTTTGATAAGCTTAAGAAATGTGAAATTACTTGTAGGACCATTATATACTAAAATGGACCTCCAAGTACCTCAGTGAGCTGGTCTATTTTGATGTTGCGTTTATCTGTGATTTCTGACTGGTATAATTATTTTTATATCCTTTTACTTAAAGCAAAACTTTCCTTAATCTCTTTGGAGTCTACAACAACATACCCAGTGTAAAGTGGGGCCTGGAGAGGGTAGTATATGCAGGCCTTACCTCTACCTTTGTCGGGTTGAGAGACTGTTTCCGATAGACCTTCGGCTCATAAAGAATACAAATGCAAGATTGCAAGAAAAAATAAGACAGCAAAATATTCAGATAAAGGATAAATGGAGTAATACACACATAGGAATAATGCTCTACGTGATACTTATATACTACTACTAAGAAAAGGAGAAGAGATGGAAAGGCTACCCCCCCCCCCCCCACACACACACACATCGCGACAAAACTCAACTACCTACTAACCTTCTATCCTAATCATCGACCTCCAAATCTTTCTATCTGCGGTCATGTCCTCAGTCAGCTGAAGTTGTGTCATGTCCTGTCTAATCACCTCCCCCAGAATTTTTAGGTCTACCTCTACCTCTCCTAACTCCTGCGACCGCCAATCTCTCACACCTCCTAACTGACACGTCCTCACACCTCATCTTCACATGCCCAAATCATCTCAATCGCGTCTCCCTCATCTTGTCCGCCACAGAGTCCACTCCAACCTTTGAAGTCTGCGCTGTTTAAAAGTTATGGATCTCCACCCATAAACATTTGTGTTAAATTTGCAAAATGAATGCTAGTCGTATTGCTAAAAATTGCAAAATCTTAGGGTGTTGTGTTCGGGATGGTGGAAAACATTTTTCAGTATATGTTTTTCAATTTTTCCATGTTTGGTTGATCAAAATTTTTGGAAAACAATTTTCTAAGGGAAGTAGGTCAAACAAGTTCTGTAAGTGACATTCAAAGTTCATTTCTCTTCCCTACCCACCCAACCCTTGACCATGCCAACCCCCGCCACCCTGGAACCCCCACTCCCCTCCCCATCCCACCCCATAGTGTTTTGCTAAATTATATATAAATACTTTTGGGATAATATTTTTTCGCTTACTTACCAAACATTAAAAAATAAGTAAGAAACCCACTTATTTTCCAAGAAACATTTTCCTTCCTACCAAACACCCTTAGTGTGAGTAATTTGCTCTTTTTTACTTCGAAGTTCCTGTGCACTTATCCTCCAATGTGACCTGGCAGACACTACAAAAACTAGCATTTCATACTTCGAGCAACTTTCTTTTCGTTTCTTGGATTGTCGGGTTTCGTGCATGCAGAGTCCTCCTTCCCTTTTGTTTCATACCTTGTACTTTTCTGACAATATTCACCTGCTCTGAAGGACCTTTTGAGTCGGAATGCCACTTTGGCTGAGGATCTGGCCAAAACTGGTGGGAACAACTCATCTCCGCTTGAGCGCAAAGTCAGTGGGGGTTCGGACAGAGTTCAACTGGAGACTATGCGTAGAGATCTTCAAGAGGCTTCTCAACGTATAGAGATGCTAAAGGCAGAAAAGACCAAGGCTGAATCGGAAGCTTCAACGTATAAAAACTTAGCTGGGAAGACGGAATCTGATCTTAAAAGTTTGTCTGATGCATACAACAGTCTGGAACAAGCCAACTTCCGACTAGAAAAACAAGTGAAAGCTTTAAAGAGTGGAGACATTGAAGCGTTAGAGGAAGAAGCACGTGAAGAAGCTCTGAAGGAGAGTGAAGTTGAATTGAATGATTTGCTTGTATGCCTTGGACAAGAACAGAGCAAAGTGGACAAACTTAGCAATAGGCTGAGAGAGCTAGGTGAAGATGTAGATAAATTGCTGGAAGACATAGGTGCTGATGTTGGTGCTGATGTTGGTGCTGATGAAGAAGATGAAGAAGACTAGTTTTTAGTTTTTTACTGATGTTCTCTTTCTCAACTAAATTCATTTTATTGTATTTCTTGTTAGTTTCCCCCCTCTTTTTTCCTCTGGTGCAGATGTTGCACATTGTAAAAATTTCAGAAGACCAACATAATTTATGCATGAATCATGAATGTAAACCATCTTTTTGCATTATTCTCTGGTAGGTTACTTTCCGTTGCCTGTCTAAAATGAATAAAATCTCTTCTTTAACAGTTTGGTCGTTTAAACGAGGCACAAAATAGCATGGTATTCAAAAGCAAAGACATTAGGTGATATTTTTTCTCATCTATCCAAGTCTTGATGGACGGTGTTATTTGGTACCTGTATTGATGGGAGGTAATAGGGAAAATATTTGAGGTGCACACAAACTAATCCGGGCACCATAGTTATCCGCAACAAAGAAAAACATAGTATGGTATTCGAGTAGAAAGAGGTATGAACCTTTCAACTAAATGCTTATACGTGCTTGGTCCAAAAATAATATTAACAATAAAAACTATTGGATACACCCTGGGGAGCACGCTACTGTAGTAACACGATTGAACTTCTCTCACTTATAATTATTTTCTTGTTTCTGTGATCCAGGTAATAATTATACTCTGATAGGAGAATAAGATATTCAAATAATTAACTACAGAAGAAATGACTTCATCATAATCAAACTCACAAATACACATGATATTCAAGGTTTCTTCACGAGATAGTTTATCTCTTAAAGGTAGAAGGTACAAAATTCGATCAGTCCAAAGTAACAAATACCGAAATTTAGCAGATTTTTTTCCTTTTAAGTTGTCCACAGATAGCAAATCATGAAACAAATTATGATTTCTCTGTTATCGGTAAACCAGAAAATTAGAAATGAAAGAAAGATGTCCCCCGGGCATAGCTAGATGGCAAAGGAGAGGAACTTAAAATCCAGCTGGAGGCCTGCAGCGTGGGTTCGAACCCCGGTAGGAGCAATTTGCTCTCTTCTGGGGTAGGACCTTGTAGGTGATATCAGTTGCTCTGTTCTCAAACCCTGGTCATTCAGGCTAATCCCGCGATTTACTGATAGTAGTGCGACTGAGACTACTATCTCTAGGAATAGTCTGGCGCCGGGAAGCTGGATATCAAAAAAAAAATGAAAGAAAGATGTCCTCGAGTAGTGGGCCTGAACGATCTACGGCCAAAAGCCCAGTACCAAGTAGTGGGCCCTTCTTTCATAAGAGTGATTTTCAACGGGCAATTCGCACGATTGCCCTTATTTTAGGATGATCTTTAATTTTTACTCTTCGCCTAAAAACAAATAATCAAAAATACCTCTGAGGTTGTGGATTCGAATCTCAACAGAGTGAAAAAGAAAAAAAGAATTTGCAAGGCAAGATTTCATAGAAATTATGCATATTCGACCAAAGTTGTATAGAGATTATGCCTTAAGGGGCATAGTTTCTATGTAACTATGTCTGAAGGCAAATTTTTGTTGAAAAATTAAGATTATGCCTTGTACGGCTAGTCTCTATATAACTTTGGTATTTTGTCTGGGATTCGAACCTAGAATCTCTGATTTATTAGACCCGCGAATAAATGATATTTTGGCCTACAAATTTTCATTAAATGAGAAGTAGGAAGGATAATCCGCGTAAAAATAAGACTTTCAACCCCAGTAATTGCATTGTCCAGAAAAAAAGGGGTAAAAATTAGATGGAATAGTCAATTTACTGGTATGCTATGAGTTTTTAGACATAGTTAATGCGGAAACAAAATTTAAACATGTACACCCCTACACAAAACACAGAAGAACTTATAAAGATTCGTACTATATACAACGGGTTTGAAAGTTGAAACTCGGGCATAATCTTAAACCCATAAATTGCTCGTTGATTTGTACTTCTCAATCCTCCCAACTCCAATAGTGTTTCCAAGAGTTTTTAGTTGGAGATATTTTTGTTCAATTTTTTTCGTATAAAGAAAATAATTAAATATTACTTAGTAACTTAACGATGATTATTATTTGATAGCAACCATTAAAAGTGACTATTTACCAACTTCGACCAAGAAAAAGAGGCACAGACGCACAGAACAAAGAACCCTCGACAACCGAAGACTTCCGATGACTTCTTTCTCTTATAATGCAATCACTTATTCAAGGGAAAAGGGTGAAATATAGTCATTTACTTTATTTTATTAGCTAACTTTAACTTACGTTAGCGATTGTGAATAAAAATACTACTTATACCTATTTAGATGAAAATCCCAAAATCCATCTAAATTAACCGATTTCAAAAAAATTACCCCCTCCCTTAGTTGATCCGCTCCGACCCGTCTATTCATCATCAAGCTTCTTTTTTGTTGGAGACTCCAGGAATATCTGATCCTATAGGGAACAACTGTTTGCTCCGACAATCCGACGGCAGAGAACTCAGCTGTAAACAAATCACAATCCCACTTCCAATCATTTAAATCCCATTCCATAGCAGCCTTTTGTCCACCTGCCTTCAAATGGACCATAAAACTGGTGAATCTTTCCCCCCAGAGTTAGCCTCAATTTCACCAAACACCTCTATTCCACAAAGCCCATCATAAATAAAAGGTTTCAAGCAACAAAAGAATCTTGCTCACCAAACAGAAAAAAAAAACATGAAAATTGATCTAAAAAGAAGAAATATATCTCAGAAATAGATAAATTATGCCATCTTTTAGCTTAGATTAGCAGCAATTGAAACTTAAAAAGAAAAAATAAAGAGGAGCTATTAATTAAGGCAGCAGTGGAAGAGAACAAACCGACACATCCATGGACTTAAAGAACAGCTTAGCACATGTCCAAAAGATAAGTCCACCTACATTTCTTGCAATTTAATTTCTGCTTTCAGACAAAAATCACAAAGCCGATAGAAGCGGTACTGATGTTCGATCGGAATACGTGTAGCTCTCCCCGAAAGATCGCCGGCAATGTTACCAGAGACTCCCCTACATTTTTTGGGTGTTCTTTCGTTTTTGCTTCACGTAAGAAGCTTGACGATGATGATAGGCAGACCGGTGAGTTAACAAAGGATTTCCATCTTGAAGACGATAAGAGTATTTTGATTCACAATCGGTAACAAAAGATAAAATTAGCTAATAAAATAAAATAAAGGGTTATATTTGACTCTTTTCCCATTAACCAACCTCTTCTTTTCTCACTGTTATAACAGGAATATAGAAAGATGCGTCCAAATATTCATGTGAATTATTTGTTTTTTTTTAATTATTATTATTATTATTATTATTATTATTATTCACTTTCTTTTTTTATATTACTTTGATCATTGAGTCATCTTGCAAGATTGAAAGATTTACCAATTCTGCACTACCGACATTGAACTCAGCATGCAAAGATACGCTCTTGGATACCAAGGTAATCGAGATTTATAAAGAGCCCCAATCTAAGTGGGGGAGGGGGGAGGAGGGGGTTGTGGGGGCCTAAAAGAAGTTATGTTCTATTGCTTGAGATAGGATAAAAGATAAGACATAAATATTTTTGTGATAGTAAAACATCTCATTAAAAACAAATGTTGAAGTCAAATTAATTTTAAATATTAAAAAATATTATTCTTTTTGTAGAGACTAAAAACGAAAGCGTATCATATAAATTAAAAAAAATTATATTTTGCTCCCTTGTAAGATTATATCTAAACATTAAAAATATCAAATCTTTTTCATTCTCTCAAAAAATAAATGAGGAACTCATCGAGACTAATAATCACATTGCGATCCAACAAGACCGTTACCAACAAAGTTGACAAGCAAATTTTTTGAATATTGTATACGGTGAAAACCGACACATAGTATGATTTAGATGTGGGAATCGAAGAAGATGACAGAATTATGCACCAAATGAAAGTTGCATGGCATTTCTTCCACTGCCTTTGACAATTGGCATATTTTTCAAAACAGAAATTACCAATTCCCCAATTGCAAATATCAGTAGAACCATAATTTCTTGTAGCAAAATTAATACATATTGTACCAAAGGAACAGCCAGTAATCAACTACCAAATGATGTGATACAATGATGGAACTGTTTCTCCCTTAATCAGAAGTCTCAAGTTCAAGCTCTAGATATGAAAAAATCCTTAATAGGGAGCACTTCCCTCGAATGAGCCCTACGTAGCGCGAATCTGGATATAATCAAACTACAAAGCGAGTACAGGACACCGGGTTGGGAAAAAAATATCCATTAATCAAAAGGCCATAGTTCAAACTAGGGTCAAGAGTAGGTGAGTGTCCCCACATACTCCATTTTTTGCTGAATAATAAATTCAAGAACTTCTCTTAATGGAGACACAATCTGCAAAATATTTCACTCCCGCACTAAACAATATGCCCCACACTCTATTATTAAAAATACCAAATCATTGATGTAGGTGAGGACCAAGACAAATGTTGTCTAAAAGACTAGGGTCCAACATTTCAAAGTCCAAGTATATTTGACAAACTCATCATATATACAAACACAATAATATATAAAAGTGCCCTTGTGGAAAGGTACCACTAAGAAAAAGAAATGTTTACTCATAAAATAAAATTGATATATAGTATACTAGCTTCTAGTTCCCTTTATACATTGAAGATCTGTTACCTCTCCACGTTGAGAAAGTCTTTATGGAATCTTTAAAAAATTAATGAAGACCATGGAGGAAACTAGTACATCGAAGCTTCTTGTAGAATAATTTAATCTGTTCCAATTTACAAGTGTTTCATAGTCAAATAGTCTCTCCATTTTAACATGGAGATTAGCATCATCACCTTCTTTATCATGATACAAGAAATCCCTTGTATATGGCTCGGACCCTTCAAAAGTGTCGCCACCCCTGTCGGATCCTTACAAAAATGCTTAACTTTTGACGGATCCAACACACCTGGCAATATTTTTAAGAGCCCGAGCAATAGATAGTGAGCATGTTCTATAGCATATATTATGTTGAAAAAGTGCTTGTTCCCTAAGCATGTCTTGAAGAAATTAAACAGTCTTCCATGCCAAAGATGCAAATAAGCTAACCAAAAAAAGATGGAGTCACTAGGAAGGGAGAAATGAGTCCTCCAAGTAAAATTGCAGAAAATTAAACTCAAAAGACTTTTGGAGTCCAGAAAGGGAGATAAGAAGTTACTGAAAAAACTATGCTACACTAATCGTCATATAAGATATCTAGTGTATACCTGGAATATTTTACATTAGCTCATCTTTTTCCCTAAATGTAGCGGCCATAAGTGAAAGAAACTTGGATGGATCCAAGAAAATTTCACGTAAATTCAACAAATGAAGAAATACATTTGAGAATCAAATGAAGGGCGATACAAGGAGAGAATACGGAAGGAGTTATACATCGTCATACTTCACTAACCTCACCTTCCCTACATACACCCACATCTACCACCATGCTTTTTCCCTTTGAGCTTAAGACTCTGCAACAATTCCTCCTTGGAGACTGACAAATATCAAAATACACCGGTCATTATATGTCAATAACAACTGGCTATTAAACAAAAGAAATTAACTACTTTTTTGCCATATTCAAGTGTCTTAGCATGCTCCCATTCCGTTGTTCAGTTAGCTATCAAGATAAATGTACATCTTTTTTCTTCTTTGTTCTGATAAGATATACAGGAATATACTCTTTTCCCTATCCGATACTCCCTCCGTCCCAAATTTATGTGACACTTTCCTTTTTAGGTAGTCCAAAAAAGAATGACATATTTCTTTATTTAGTAACAATTTAGCTTTAAACTTCCCAGTTTACCCTTAATGAGATGATTTATAGCCACATAAACATCAATGGCTTATTTTAGACCACAAGTTTAAAAAAATTTCATTTCATTCTAAAACTCCGTGCAAGTCAAACACCTACACATAAATTGGGACGGGGGAGTATCATTCTAAGAATTGACAGACACTGCTCTTACATACATCTTTGATGATATGAAGCAAAAATAAGTTAACAAAAAGGAACTTACTCGATCCCATAGATGTGGATCAGGCTTCTTATAAACCTGAACGCGATCAACATCAGAAGGGTCAGCCATCTTCCATTTGCATGCTGGATGAGGAACTCGATGACGAGCATACTGGCTCACTGTTTGGTTGCTATAAGGACTCATTTTGGCACTTGATAAATAAAACACAAAAGGTTTTTGACATGGGTTCCTCGCAACAGGCCTCGTGTTAAAAGCATATGCAGTGTAATCTGCTCTTTTATACCAATTGAGGAAAGTTCTCGATGGCATTTCTATTTCGCGGGGGGACAACACTCCACGGAATATTTGAACCGCAAATCCCCATGAAACTGATATGGTCCAACCGTTAGTTTTGTCATAGCAAATGGATTGTTGCATAAGCCCAGCCGAGTCGAGCTTCATTGGAACTGTAAGACGCCGCAAAGCTTGCACTCGAGTCACATTGGGAAAGATGGGCTCCACCACATCAAGATGGTGCAGTGTTACCAATGGAGCTATTGGATGCGATGCTAGCAGACCAAATAAGTTCCCGTACACATCGTACTGCATTGACACATCAAGAAGTCATAATCAGATGGGCGTTTATTAAAATGATTAATAATGTACTCCCTCCGTCCCAAAATAGTTGTCATTTTTCATTTTTTTTAGAGCCAATTTGACTAATTCTAGGAGCTTAATTAGATTAGATTAATTTAATACTTTACAATTAGAATTTAAATATTCAAAAGCTATACAAGAAGTCCTATATGTTGCAATTTTTCTAAATATGGTGTACATCTTAAAATGTTGGTCAAAATTCATGTAGTTTGACTCTCGAGAAGCAAAACGTGACAAATATTTTGGGACGGAGGGAGTACAAAATAGTGTGAAATTTTACTTGTTCACCAGCATTTTCCATTATGCAGTAAAGACAATAAAAACGCTATAAATTTGTGGGTGCACAAGCCAGAGACTGATAAACAAAAACACAGATTATAAGGTGTTTCTGCTTACAAAAGACAAATACACACGAATCGATTTAGGACATTCTATGAAGAATCCACGATTGATTTAATCTTTCGTTACACACTCAATTTAAAAAAACATCAATTACCAATTACCAACAACTACTATATTCCACATAAAAACTCTCATGGACAACTCAACCAGAATGTTAAAAGAGTAAAAACGAGAAAAACAGTATAAAACAGCCATATTTTTCCAAGGAAGTAGATTTAGTTCATATCTGTATATGAAAGGAGCTTTTCTTTCACATAAAAAGTCATCTTTAAGTAGTATAGAAGTCTCCATGCTTCTACTAGTACTACCACTCTTGATTTCTTCTTCTGTGAGTTTGGCACACACATGTGAGTCGTGACAATTAATTCTTTGACTTGTCACAGAATTTACAAAGTCACCAGGCTCCTCTTATGACTTACATTAAGCAGATACACATGTGATGTGTTTTAAGACTCATTAAGAGAACCCCAGTACCAATTTTGAAAATGCAGTTACTCAACAATGCTTACCAAATTTACAAAACCAACATGTGAGATACTGAGATGTTGTCAGATATGAGCATAGAGAACATTGCATTGTAAAAATGGCAAAACAAATCATACAAATAAAAATATATACATTTCAAGATTCAACCCCTGAGCAAATGCATTGATCAAAAAACATAAAGCAACTACTCCCTCCCAATTTATGTGACACACGTCAAATTTGGAGAGTCAAACTTTTTTATTTTGACTGTGAATTTAGACATACGATCTTTTAAGTTTTTCGAAAAATAATTTACATATTTAAAAACTACATAAAAAGTACTACTATAAGCCACAATAATTAAACAATTTAATTTTTTTAAAGGGCATATCAATAAATCGCGGTCAAAGATTTTCTTGTTGGACTCTCGGAAAGCTAAAAGTGTCACATAGATTGGGACATAGGCATTAAATAAACCCAAAAAAAACACTTTGAATACATTTATCTTGCATTTTCACCAGAGCCTCATTAAGAGAACCACACTACCAATTGTGAAAAATGCAGTTAAAATTACTCACCAATGCTTACCAAATTTACAAAACCAACATGTAAGAACATTGCATTGTGAAAATGGTAAAGCAAATCATAGAAATATACTATATAAGATTCACCTATGAGAAAATGCATTGCTGGCAGAAACATCAAAAAACATAACAACAACAACAACATAGCCAGTGTAATCCCACAAGTGGGACCTGGGATGGTAGAGGGTAGAGTGTACGCAGACCTTACCCCTAACTTGGGAGAGAGGTTATTTCCGATATTTCCGATAGACCCTCGGCTCAGGATAAAGCAAAAACAAAGGAAGTCAAACAAGAAAAAGGAGTTGTAACTACAACAAAAAAGTACATTAAGCGAATAACAAGAGAAATCAAAATATCAAAAATACTACGAATGCAAGTAAGAAAGGACAGGCGAGACAACTACTACCTACTAGCATAAACATAAAGCAACTAAATAAACCAAGAAATACAAAACTAACCTGGTGAAAACCAAGTTCTTTAGTAAGTGGAACACCAAGTTCAGCCATACAAGCTTGCATTCTATCATCACTACCATAAAGTCCAGGATACCTTTGAATACATTTATCTTGCATTTTCTCAAGAGCTTTAGCTAAAGGATAACTAATAGCAAATCCACCACCACCATAAGCCATACTATAACTAAAATAAATATTTTGCAAATGACTCTCACTTAAACTCCCAATATAATAATACTGATTATGATCATACTTATTCAATATCCTCACTAAATTATCTGTAACAAAAACAGTATCATCATCACCCATAACAAACCACCTCACATTCTCCATATTCCCTAACCTTAATGTCTCCGAAACAATCCTCGATATTCGTATAGCCGACCGATGCCCTTGCCGGTTCTTGTAACTGAACCGGGAAGTATCGCCGGAGATTATTAACTCCGGCAAGAATCGCCGGTCACCGGAAATTATTTTTACCGGTTTATCTAACCATACAATACCTCTCATTTTTTCATCTCTTTTCCACCATAACTTTATATATTCCTTTCTTTTTTCCCATAACTTTGCTGATGCAGCAATGCCGAATACTATATGTTCCAACTCGGTTCTTTTCTCCTCTTCCGGTTCGCTAAACCGGACCGGTTCACTGTTACGACTAAAAACGTCGTCGTTGCAAGATTTAGAGGAAACGATTTTTAAAGTGTAAACAATATAAGTTGCAGAAACAAAGAGAATAAGCCAAATTATGAGTTTAGGTAAAGAACGATGTTGTGACCCGGAAACAGTTCTCATCTGATCCCAGAAGATTTTTTCTGAATTATTTTCTTTCTGGGTCACTTTCATTTTCACTAAAAATAAAACCCAATAAAAAAAAACAATTTTTTAAGCTTTATGAAGATATTTCAAGAACCCATTTGGGTATAAGTTGGCTAAAGTTTGGATTTTTTTTGAGAATTTTGAGAAGGTGAGTGGTGGATCTGGTAGAAGAGAGTAAAGGGTGTTTGAATATATAGAAGAACTTTGAGGATTAATGAGAAATTATAATGAGGATGGAAAAAGGGAAACAACATGCATTGGGGAATTGGTGTTATCAAGATGATGATGAAGAAGAAGAGTTCTGATTTCGAAAGGAGAATCGTTTAGCTAAAGTGTCATCTTTTTAGTTTTTTATTTCTTTCTTTTTTTAATTATAATAACGCCAAAAAGGTTAAAATAGGAAGAAATACTCCCTCAGCTCCATATTTTGATATTTATATTTTTTATTCGAGAGAAAATAAGTATAATTTTATATAATTAAGAAGATATTAGTTTATTTTTAAAAAAATTACCAAATTTACATATTTTAAAAATCCCTAATGCAATTTTCTATGTGTACATTAATAAATAAGTAATTTTTCAAAAACGTTCCATATGCATAAAATATGTTGGTTTAAACATATGTTTCATTGAGAATAATGTTTTGCTTCGCTAGTATAAGTGTAATAACTAATAACGTATCATACACCTCAAATTTGTATTCTCTTTATATCTGTCTAAATTTAATTAGGGGTAATTTTATAAAAAATCTTATTTTTTAAGAGTAAATAATTTCTTAAGTGACGTGTTCGAGATAAATATATCAAATACTATGGACCGGTGAAAGTATACCTTTTCTAGATGTTTAGATATTAAGTTTTAACTTTTTTTTTTTGATAAAACTCAAATTCATATATTTTTAATTTAAATGATACGAGAAATTTTATTAATAGCAATTTCGAAATCAATAGATCAAGTATGACTTCAATTGTAAATTGTTTAGGAGGGACTATTATTCACTTAATTCAATCTCAATGCTTTACTAAATTAGTAAATAAATTCTCTAAATTTACTTTTTCTTTACCCCTGTAATTAGTTTAATCTCAACTCTAGTGTCATCGTATTCCATCTTTTGCTTTCGTTGTTTTTTATGGGACTAAATTAAACTTTAGATCTTCTCAGAAACTTTATGTTATACTACTCTTTCATAATAAGTGGTGTTTTAAATTTTAATTTTATTTTAAAATAAGTGATGCTTTAGAGTTTCAAAAATAAATTGATTTTATTCTTTTAAAATTATCCTTATTTACATAATAAAAAATTATTAAGTAATTTTTCTTTTCTAGTCCTTAATTAGGAATAAGTTAGTAAAAATACTCATAATTTATAGGAATAAACAATTTTTTAAGAGGTGTGCATAAGTTAAAAACATCACTTATTATGAAACGGATGAGCAATATTATAAACTCTTTCGGCACGATTTTTTCATTTCAACTGATTTTAAAATTCTCGTTTCCTTTTTTATAAAATTATTAATCACTTAGTAAACCATGTATTTAGAAGTCCACCTATAGTACAACTAAACTATGTTAAACGGCAATTTTATAAATTAAATCAGTCACTTCAATTAACATTATGTAATTTTTACCGATAAGAATTTGTGATGGGACAGATAATATCTTTCTATCATTAATCAGATATCTCAGATTCAAGCTTTGAGTATAGAAGATATCTTATTATTAAGTATTTTTTTTATATAAGTCTTATGTACATGTGAATCTAAATTAATGGAGACTCTAATACATGTACCAAAAAGACATTATGTGATATTTCCTTATATATCTAAATTTTGTTAACAAAATCTAACTTTAGTATTGATAAAAAGATAGCATATACTTCATAAAATTGATTAAAATATATGCAAATTAGCTCGAATTTTACAATTATTAAAAAATCTAATTAAGGTGAAAGGACTCAATTCACCACCCATAAATCATATCATTATCACTCTCTTCGTGCTATGTTTTCTAGCGATTTTTTTCCCCCACAATTCACGACCTCTATTTTCAGCAAAAAGAAAAAAATGAAATATTGAAATGTTAGAAAATTTATTAATAAAAAAAGAGTTGTAGTACCTTTTTGTCTCTATATTTCATTTGTCTCTCACACACAGTGAGTGGTGTACTTTGAGTGAGCAGAAAGAGAAAGTTTTAGATACCTGACGCGTGTCGTCCAGGGAAAAGAACGTGGCAGTATTCAGTATTGGCTATTTGGGTCGGAGGGGAAAGTCCCGAATTCGAAAATCTCCCACCTTAATCAGATGTCTTTTGGCCAGGTGGAATGTAAATCGAGGGATATGCGCGAGTGACAGCCCTGCAAGGGAGAGAACCAACGGGACACCAACTCAGCAACAGCCCTTGCAATATTTCAGCAAAGACTGTCACCACACGGATTCGAACCCGTGATATCGAAGTAGTTGTACCCAATCACCTTGTCACTTATCAATTCGTCTGTGCTCATGGGGCACGGTGGGACTTAAATCTTCGACCTGCCAAATGTTGGGGGACAAAACGTTACTTATTATTTTTTTGTAGAAAATATGGTAATCTCCAGTTTAAATATTCCTTTAAGAAATTTTGATTTGGTAAAAATAGATATATGTAAAAAAGAAATGGATCTAGAATAATAGAGAAGAATTCTTATACATCATTTTGGTGTGTTTCAGATAGTTGTAGTTTACCAAGAAAGAAATACATAGGTAGTTGTAAGTTGTAACTTAGTGAAATTGGTATTTCTGCTAAATCCGTATATAAATAATTATTATCAATAAATAGTAAATGTATTAGTTTCAGACCAACCCAACTTAAATTCATGCAAAATATACTTCTTTAAGATGGAATTAATATGAGAAAAAAATAGATTTAATTGGACTTTTTACCTCTAAACTTGTTACTTTTTTTTATTTCCTGTCTTAATGTTCGAATTTGCACTAGCACGTGAAATGTTTGAATAAGAGTGGAAAGATAAATTAGAATTCCAAATTAAATTCAATCAATAAATAAGAGATTGTTTGATTGTTGGTTAGTAAGTAAATTATTCATCTATTAAAATTAGTAGGACTGGTATCATATTTAATAGCATTTTAGTTGCTATTTATTATTTGTACAAATAAAAAATAAAATAACTAGTATTACATAAATAATTAATCTCTTACTCATACATGACTCAAACCAACGACCAAACAACCTTAATTCATGCATCGAGGCTGCCCGCTGCCGTGCTTTGTAAAAGTGATTGACGGGGTTTACGTGTGAACAATTAATTAACGTTTTGCCTTCTATTAACTAGTATTTAGGGGCAAAACAAAAGGCGTCAAATAATTTAAGAGAACTTTGGGTTTCGCAAATAAATTAATATGTCTACTCTTTAGTCTTTAGACTTTAATATGCCCAACTATAACGCCCCATAGTTATTAATGATAAATATTCGTGATACAGTGGGTTGTATATTCACTGCTTATGGGCGGTAAATTTCGTGGTATACACGGTATGATATATCGTGTATATCACGGATTAATGGCTCTATTTTTGATAGATTAGTTGTAATTAAATTAGAGTTGTACACTTACCATAATTGTATAATTATTGTACAAGTAGAATAAGAATTTTGGAGTAGAATAGGAATAGAATTTTTTCTATTATGAAAATTGTAAATTGTAAATTGTATATATACTCTTTCATTAATGAAAATAATCAATGATTTATTTCTTTCATGGTATCAGAAGTCTAGGTTTCACATATCTCATTCTCTCCCAACCTTCGGCTACCTTGATATCTGAGCTCATGCCTCGGGTTTTGTGCCGACTTTTACCTCATCTCTTCCCAATTTTTTCTTCCAAAATCCTTTTTTTGTTCTTTCGTTATGTCTACGTCAAAGAACATGTTTCACAATGCCTTACTGTTTCTAACATCAAGAACTACATCCCTATCGTTCTTGAAATAGAAAGCGTCCAATACGCGACGTGGGCCGAACTGTTCAAAGTTCATGCATGCTCGCCTCAAGTCCTCCATCATATTATCCACGTGGCTCCTGCTGATACGGAGGTGCCTAAACCCGAGGATGATCCTAAATTATGGACAACCCTTGATGCTACCATTCTTCAGTGAATTTACTCCACTATATCTATCGACCTATTGCAAACGATTATTGAGTCTGACGCTACGGCGAAGGCTACTTGGGATAGAATACGTGATATATTCCAAGATAAACAAAATTCTAGAGTTGTTACTCTTGAGCAGGAATTCTCTCACGTCAACATGAAAGATTTTTCGAACGTTTCGGCTTATTGCAAAAGGTTGAAAGAATTGGCGGACCAACTCCGCAACGTTGGCGCGCCCGTTACAAATGATTGTTTCATCCTACAAATGGTTGCAGGCCTATCTAAGGCCTATAGTGGGGTTGGCACGCTTCTTCGACAGAGCAGTCTTCTTCCTCAATTTTATCAGGCTCGTTCCATGCTTACGCTCGAAGAAGCCGGCTTGGCCAAAAAAACGATTACCAACGCTAGTCCCGTGGTCATGATGACGTCCTCCACTAATTCTCTAGATTTTATTGATAATTCGGGCCAACACCGTGCTTACGATAGCGGTAAGAATACTTGAAAAAATAATGGCAAAAATCACGGGGGCAAATGCGGAGGTTCCAGCAATGGTGGTGGTGGCCAGAATACTGGCAGTGGGCTCCATCCAGGCAACAGTGGGCCATCATCCCATTTTTCCTAGCCATGGGCCCCCTGGCAGTGGGCCTGAGCCAGTAGGCAGTGGCCCAATAGCCCCTATGCTACAGCGTTTTCAGCCCTTGAAAATTGGGCTGCCCAGCAGTTTTCTCGGCCTAATTCGACCTGGCCCAGTGGATTTCGCAACAATTCTAGGCCAGGGCAGCAAGCCGATGTGTTTGGGCCCCTGCCTCCACAGGCCCATCATGCAGCGGGCCCCACCACCGACCGACAATGAAGCCGCGATGCACACATACTTGGATTAAATCTCGCGGACCCGAATTGGTACATGGACACCGGAGCCACTACTCACATGACGTCTGACCAAAGTACTCTCTCGTCTTATTATAATTTGAGCAACAATCGTGGCATAATTGTTGGTAATGGAAATTCAATTCCAATTCGTGGTTACTGTCATAATATTGTCTCCCCCCCCCCCATCCACCTCTTATCTTGAAATACCCTTCATGCTCCTAAATTGATTAAAAATTTGGTGTCCGCCCGTAAATTCACCATTGATAATTCAGTTTTTGTTATTTTTTATCCTTTTGGGTTTTATGTGAAGGATTTCAAGACGGGGATTTCTCTCATGAGATGTGATAGTAGGGAGATATTTATCCTATCACGCCCACATTCGGGCTCTCGGGTCAAGCCTTGCCATCTACTTTTGCAGCTCTTGCTCCTTCCTTGTGGCATGCACATTTAGGTCATCCGGAATCGTCAATTTTGTATACCTTGGATTAAAATAATTTTATTTCTTGTAAGGGTACACGTAGTACTCCGATTTGTCAATCTTGTTCTTTAAGAAAAATTGTTAGATTGTCGTTTGTAGACTCTAATTCTCGTACTTTAAAGTCATTTGATATTATTCATAGCGATTTATGGACATCTCTCATTATCATTTCTTTGGGCCATTGTTATTATGTTTTTTTTTTGGATGATTATTCTAATTTTTTATGGACTTTTCCGTTAGCAAAAAAATCTCACATTTTTTCCACCTTTTAAAATTTAGAGCTTTCATATGTACCCAATTCGAACGGGAAATCACTAATATTCAATGTGATAATGGAAAAGAATATGATAATGGGTTGTTTCAGGATTTTTTGTGATAATAATAGTATCAATTTTCGTTTCTCTTGTTCTCATACGTCCTCTCAAAATGGGAAAGCCGAACGGAGAATTCGTACGATTAATAATATTATCCGAACTTTATTGATCCATTCTTCCGCACCTCTTTCCTTTTGGCATCATGCTCTACATATGATTACTTGTCTCCTTAACATTCTTCCTACCAAAGGTTTGGCATATTCTTCCCCCTCTTCAAATATTATATAATAAGACTCATTCGTATTCCCATGTTAGAGTCTTTGGGTGCTTATGTTATCCACTATTTCCGTCCACTGCAATTAACAAACTTCAGGCCCGGTCTACCCCTTGTGTATTTTTGGGTTATCCGTCTAATCATCATGGTTACAAATATTTTGATTTATCGTCTAATAAAATCATCATTAGTCGACATGTTATTTTTTATGAATTCCAATTTCCGTTTGCTAAAGTGAGTAGCCCCGTGCTTAATTCGTATACTTTTTTAGATGACGATGTCTCCCCGTATATCATCCGCCATTTATCGGACCTATCCCACACCCAAAATATGTCAGCGGGCCCACTGCCCGCTGGTCCTCCAGTAACGTTGCCATCTACCATCCTGGGTCCAACAACTGGGCCATATATCCAACCTAGTTCTGGCTCAGTTTCTATTTCTGTTACTGGGTCTGTTGTTGGCCTAGTTCCTGTTTCAGGTTTCGGTTCCAGTTCCTGTGTTGGGCCAGCAGGCCCACTGCCTGCTGGCCAGTCCGTCACCTGTCCCGATGTTTCCCAAAATCCACCCAATTCTCCCCCGAGTCACAGACCGGTCACTCATAGTCAACGGGGTATTTTTAAATCAAAAAGATATTTTAATTTAATTTTTAATGTTCTTAAATCCCCTCTACCCCGTAACTCAGTGTCTGTCTTACATGACTCGAATTGGAATTTGGCTATGACCGACGAATATGATGCTCTTATTGCAAATAACACGTGGGAGTTGGTACCCCGTCCTTCTGGTGTTAATATTATTTGGTCTATGTGGATTTTTACTCATAAGGATAATTCTGACGGTTCTTTTGTGAGGCACAAGGCTCGTCTTGTAGGTGATGGTAAGACTTAACAGGTTGGCGTAGATTGTGGTGAGACATTTAGTCCGATGGTCAAACCGGCTACCATTCGCACTATTCTCATTCTAGCTCTTTCCAAAGCATGGCCCATTCATCAGTTAGATGTGAAGAATGCTTTCTTACATGGTGATCTCAAGGAGACCGTTTATATGCATCAGCCCTTGAGTTTTTGAGACCCCAAATATCATCATCATGTCTGTTTATTGAAGAAGTCCTTGTATAGGCTTAAGCAGACCCCACGGGCTTGGTATAAGAGATTTGCAAACTATGTTTCGTCTATTTGGTTTTCGCACAGCAGGTTTGATAATTCATTGTTCATATATCGTCGTGGTTCTTCCCTGAATTATATTCTTTTGTATGTGGATGATATTATCTTGATTGCCTCTACTGATACTTTGCGTCAGTCTATCATGACCATGCTCAGTTCTGAGTTTGCTATGAAAGACTTGGGGGCCTTGAGTTATTTTTTGGGAATTGATGTCACTCGTCGTGCATATGGGCTATTCTTATCACAATGAAAGTATGCAGCTGATATCATTGAGCGAGCTGATATGTCCTCCTGCAAGTCTACGTCCACTCCCGTTGATACTAAACCCAAGCTGGGTGCTGCAGCTGGCTCACCTTACGAAGATCCGACTCACTATCGCAATCTTGCAGGGGCTCTTTAGTATCTTACTTTTACTAGGCCAAATATTACGTATGTCGTACATCAAGTGTGTTTGTTTATGCATGGTCCCAGGATTGAGCACATGAATGCGCTCAAACGCATTATTCGATACATCCAGGAGACATTTGACTATGGTTTACACTTATATCCATCGTCGACGACTACACTTGTCTCGTATACAGATGCTGATTGGGATGGTTGTCCGGACATCAGACGCTCTACGTCTAGGTATTGTATGTTTCTTGGTGATAACTTGGTCTCGTGGTCTGCCAAATGACAAACTACCTTATCCCGCTCTAGTGCCGAGGTCGAGTATCGAGGGGTGACTAATGTAGTGTCTGAATCATGAATCTCATCTTAGAGCTTCACTTTCCCGTTCACAAAGTTACCTTAGTTTCTTGTGGTAATGTTAGTGTTATATACCTTTATGGCAATCCGGTTCAGCATCAACGCACTAAACATATTGAGATAGATATTCATTTTGTTCACGAAAAGGTAGCTCGTGGACAAGTACGCGTCCTACATGTCCCGTCCAGGTATCAAATTGCATACATATTTACCAAGGGCCTTCCATCGGTGCTATTTAAAAATTTTAGGGACAGTCTCAGCGTACGAAGACCGCCCGCTATGACTGCGGGGGTGTGATAAATACATGTGATATACATAGGATATACACCGTGTATATCACGGGCAGTGGGTTGTATATTCACTGCTTATGGGCTGTAAATTCCTTGGTATACACGGTATGAATATACCGTGTATATCATGAATTAATGGCTCTATTTTTGGTAGATTAGTTGTAATTAAATTAGAGTTGTACACTTACCATAATTGTATAATTATTGTACAAGTAGAATAAGGTTTTGGGAGTATAATAAGAATAAGATTTTTTCTATTATGAAAATTGTAAATTGTATATATACTATTTCATTAATGAAAATAATCAAGGGATTATTTCTTTCAATTACTCCATTAATAATTTTCTTCCACTTAATTAAGAAGTGTGATAAGTCATACATTTACTCGTTAACGGAGTAAAAGAACACTCCAATGCAATTCTAACTCTTTCTTGGACTAAATTTTCATGTTCATGTTCATTATACGTATGATATATATGCATTATGTTCAGTTCAAACATTAAGTTGTCAAATATACTTGATCAACAATTAAAAGAGCTTAAAGTAGTGTTTCAATGACCATATGTGTCTAGATAAAACTCTATAAAGTAGAGGGACCTAAAACACAAATCCATGCAAGTACAAGTGTCATTCGACCTCTTTTTAAAGATCACTTCGCTGAGAGACGTTGGCAAAACTATATATAAATTAAATACCTATTTTGTGAATAGTAAAAAGCAAATTCATTATATAAATACTTAAATATTACACCTTCAACTAAAGGTATCAATCAGTATGCGAATTCAAAAATTTCGTGAAGAGTATTTAAAGTTATATATGTATGTGAAAGTGTGTATATTAATTTTTCAATGATGGACATTCAACTGACTATCTTGACTATCTTTTGCCGTATATAGCTATATTAATGTTTAGTATCGACGGCAAAGTTAAAGGGTGAAAGTGAATTTCATTCGAATCACGTTAGTAAGAAAGATACATTGAATATGTAAAATTAAAAAAAATATACATATAATTAATGATGAATTCTACATTAGTGAAAATCTTGCCTTCACACTGATCCGATTTGCGTTTATATCTATCCAAACATTATACCACCTATTTATTTTTATGTTTAATTATAATATTTGTAATTTTAGGAAAAGTAACCTAAAAGTGGCATATTGATATATTTGAAGACTTAGCTCAGCAGGTGAGTCGGTTCAGTGTCTTATATTTGAACACAACATTTTGTTGACAATAAATGTAAACAATAATAAGTACATACAACCAAAATTAACGTAGCTGGTGGGTTTTCATTTTCATTGTTGTCTATCAACTCTGCTATTGTCCTGTTTTGTTTGGTCACCAGATAAAAAGAAAAGAAAAAAGGAAAAGTTTCACAAATATTCCCCTTTAAGAAGAAAATAAATAAGAGGTAGAGAGATTGAAAAATATATAAGTATTTCTTCAACTTTTTCTGGATCAAGTTGTTAAGTGTCTTACAATTTAAAGTTGTATATTAACAGAATATATATATACAAAATGCGGAAGTAGTTTGATAAGAGACGAATTCAAAATTTGAAACTTATTGACTTTTACCAAGCCTATGAGAATGCCAAGATTTATAAGGAACACACTAAAGCATGACATGACAAGAACGTGGTCAGAAAATAATTTCAACCTGGACAACATGTACTGCTATTCAATTCAAGATTGGGGTTGTTTCCGGACAAGTTGAAGTCCAGATGGTCGGGTCCATTAACTATTGAGATAGTTTTTCCCTATGGTTCAGTCGAAGTGCGAGGAAAGGATGGTTCACCATTCAAAGTGAATGGACAAAGATTGAAGCCATACTTGGGTAGTCTTAGTGAGCCAGAAAAATCTGTTATCCTCTTGAAAGCAATATGAAGAACAAATATGTGTCCGGCTAAATGACGCTAAACAACATCGCTATTGGGAGGCAACCCAACATTTTAATTATGTTATTTTGTTTTGTTTTGCTTATCTTGTTTTGAACAATCTCATTGTCTTCCTGTTTTTTGTTCTATGTGTTTATGTTAGGTGAATTGTGAGCTAACTTTAGGGCGAAAAAGAGCCGAGAGAGGTTGAAATCAAATGGAAAAATTTAGCACCTCGGATACGAATTAGCACCGCGGTGCCCAGAATGAGAGCCGCAACGCTTGAGAGGCAGTGAGTCGAGAATGTTTTTTGGGTTTGAAGCGTCGCGGCGCCTCAGAATTTGAGTCGCGGCGCCTGCAGCATACGTGATCGCGCCGCGACGCTGAATGAGAGTCGCGGCGCCCCTGCGGATTCCAGGTTAAGAATTAAAAAAAACACCCCATCTTCTCTCATTATCCCAAATACAATTCACATAACCTTCTCCTTTCTTCTCTCTATAAACCCTAAATCTGACAATCCCCCACTGTTTCTCCAATTACAAGATTCTCACACCACAAAAAACTCTTCTCTTTCCTCAATTCTTCCATCAATTCTTCATCAACACTCTCCCTAAATCCCCTTTCCAAACCCTAAAATCCCAACCATTTAAAAATCCATCCAAAGATTTGCCAACAAGGATGCCTAAGATAGGTATAACAAGTTGTGTACTCATTCCATGGTACCGGAAAGGGGGATGGAATTCTAGACTGCGCCATACGAAGATGGGGTATATGAACCCATCAGGGCCATGATTGCTGATAGAGGTTGGGGTGAATTTGTCAATCCTTATTTGGCAAAGCCAAATACTCAACTAGTCTATGAATTCTATGCCAACTACCCGGAGAAGCAACACAACATTTGCTTCATACGAAGAAGAAGGGTACCAGTTGGGGCTGAAGCGATCAATGTCATATGCGGGGTCACAAATTTTCTGGAGGAAGAGAAGGAGGATGACTTCACTGTTTGGAAGAATTCAAAAATTGACTGGGTGGATGTGGCTGAGACAGTAGGATATCCAAGGGCCCGTTTCACATATACATATGACGCCCCCAAAGGCATGCTCCGCTGCCAATTCAACAAAGTTACCAAAGTTTGGCTCTACTTTGTAAGTGCCCGCCTAATTCCCTCCACACACTTTTATGATATACCAGTGGATCGTATCAAGCTGGTGTATGCTATCATGACAGGATTTTGAGTAGATGTGGTTCGAGCTGTCAAAAATAACCTCAATTGGATATGCAGACTGAACACAACAGCTGGGCTAGGGCATGGATCGTTGATCACTGCACTATGTGTCGCACATGGAGTGCCTGAGAGTAGCAGTGATGTAAGAGGCAGAGTGCAAAATCCTCTAACCTGGATAATGATCAATGCATACTCCGGCCCCACACCAGCACCTACATCTGGAGAAGGCAGCCGCAACCAGCCAAAGCGCCAGCAGATGGAGCATGATGAAGAAGTTGGAGAGCCTGGACAGAACATTCAGCCACCCCCTTTAGCTATTGAGGATTGCCACACCTAGAGGTTGGATCAACTTTTCCAATAGAACCAGTACATCATCCAACATAACCAATATCTCATCCAACACCAGCAATAAATGAACACTTACATGCAACAAAGACATGAGTATGAGGTCACGAGTATCGACCAAATAAACTCATTCATGCATAACTAGTCCATGGATGACGACAACACTAAGTCCTCTCTTGGATATCCTTCAATGTACCAGCCGCCTTACCACCCACCACCACCACCGCCGCCACCACCATTCTGAATCGCTTAGCTGCAGTTTCGATAAGTATTCTTACTCTTGCTTTACTTATCACATTGGGGACAATGTGTTGAATATGTTTGGGGGGTAGTCTTACTGTTTTGTGTTAATAATGTTAATTGTTTGTGTTCATTTGTTTGTTTATTGTTAGTGCCTTTGTTTAATGTCAGTGTTTAAGTGTCTTGTGTCAATGAATCAAGTTAATAGCAATAGCCCATGAGATTGAGTGAACATGTGTGATAAAGTTGGATGAAATTGATAGCCATGAAATACATAAATGTGTGTGCTTGAGTTGGATAGGTCTTGAGTTGTTTTTAATTGTTACTAAGTATGAGAACCTGACCATGATTGGTGAATTTCTTGTATTCAAATATTGGTTTATGCATGATTGAATTTTGGTTTGAAGAAAGATGGTGGAAAGTTCTAGAACTTGATTGCTTGCTTGCTAGTTGAGACAAAATCATAGATAATGCATGCTTAGTAAGATGACTTGGGCCATTTTTGGAACGATTGAGCCTTTCAAACCACTCTTCGACATTAATCCCTAGTTACCTTTTTTTTAGCCTTGTAGTCCTTCTTTGATTGACACCTATTCGGAGCCTACTTGAAACGTTTTTACTATTCTTCATTCCCTTGAAGCCCATGAGCATATAAGTATATGATTGAGGGATTGACACTTTGTAATTGGTATTTTAAATTGGTGTTATCTATAGAAGAGCAAATGATTGAGAAACATTCTTCATCTAAAAAAAATGAAGAATGAAAAAGGAAATATACAACACTCCCCTTGAACATACATTGAAAAACAAGTTTAGGGGTGTTTTTCAAAAGGAAAAGAAAAATTGGGATTACATTTGGTTTATAACATGAATATTGAGTTGGGTTATTGGTTTATATGCTTATGGTAACTTTGAGCCTAAATGACATTTCATCTACCCGTGCCTAAGCCTATCGTCATAACCTATAAAAGTCCTAGTGATTCTTGAGCATGTGTTGTCTAAATTAGTGGAGAGTAGTAATTTAGCAAGCCTATAGAACTTGGACCTGATGGACGGTTGGTAAGAATTAGTTGTGCATGAAATAATATTGAATACTTGTTTAAGTTAATAATCATGGTTGAATGGTCATATGCATTAATAATTTTAAGCAAATTTGAGGAATATTTGACTTGAAATTCTAGATAGCAAATTAGTGACTAGAATGTTCCTGAAGATTATATTGCATGTTGTTCATGATCTTCGAGGTATAATCTATTGTGGTTGACTTGATTCATTTTTAGAGTTTGTGTTTTTCTTTTTAGGGTGTATAGAGTTCTTTACTCGAGGACGAGTAAAGTTTAAGTTTGGGGGGTGTTTGTTAGGTAGATTTTAGTATTGTTTTAAAGTGTATTTTAGGGAATCTTTTGTTTGTCTTTAGTTATTTTGTGCAGTATTATGCGTGTTATTTTGTGTTTTCATGTTTTAAGCGATTCAGAAAGGAATAAGGCGAATTAAGAGGAAATAGGCGGTTATTGAGGACAAGAAAAATGTATATCTGGTCATAAGAGATTAGTCAAAGAAGCCATAGGAAGCTCGGAAAGCAGTTTATACAAAATTCTGGATCAAGAAGACTGAAGAGCCGCGGCGCTGAAGGGCTGCGACGCCCAACACAAGGGCCGTGATGCCCCACTGACAGAGAAACAATTGATTTCTAGAAGCGAATTAGCGTCGCGACGCTCTAATAGCTGCGTCGCGGCGCCGACGATGTCAGAAAAGTGAAAAACCTAAATTTAACATGGGCAAAATGGTCAATTCCGGGGTTTTTTCGTGATATATGCTGGGGGAGGCACATTTGAAAAGGGGGGGGGGAGACACTTTGGAGGCAAGAAACAAGAGAACAATGAGTCATTAGAGACATCTATTGTTCAAGTTCTTTTCCTTTTCTTTACTTGAATTCAGTTCATGTTGGATATTAAGTTGATTAGTTTTCTTAGCATGTCTAGGAGCTAATTACTTTTATTAGGATTTTCCGTTGAATCACTTGAAACTCTATTATGATTTAATGCATTATTAATGTTCTTCTTCATCTATTAAGATCTCTTCAGCTTGTGTTTATTGAATAAGAATTAATTAACCATTAATTTTCATTACCTATATGAGTTCGAATCAAGATCTGAGAAGGGAGATTTGAATATGCTATAGTTGATTAGACTAGGTTTAATCTTGAACGAGAGTATCATGATTGCATGTGTAACTTTTTAGGTTATTGACCTTAATCATCCTATGTGGTTGAACTTATCATAGAAATATAGAAAGTTCTCACTTAGGTTGAGTTTTTATATGTCATAACCGGAATATAGAACATCTCAGTTAATCTGATATCTTAATAAAAAGAAGAATCGTTAGTTTTGCATTAATGAATGATATAGTGGAAAGTTGAGGAGATTGGAAACCCTAATTGTCTTCATTATTGAATTAAACTTCGTGTGTTGTCATTACTACTTTATTTATGCAAATTACTTTAGTTTGTTAATTTTGTAGTTTAGAATCATCACCTATATTCGTTAGTCAAATAGAAACCAAAGATTAGTTAATTGATACTTGATAAATCAGTCTCTGTGGACGATGCTAGGTCTTACCGAAATTTATTATAAATTGTTATATGTACACTTGCGTAGCATCTAGAAATGCCGCAACACCAATCTAATTCTTACTAAGTTTTAGTTTATTTATTTGTTCTTTTATATTCTTAAGCACCTAGTAATTTTTTTTCTTCTATATTATAGCTATATAATATAACATATCAAATAAAGAAAATATCTTTTGAAATTATTTATAAACTGAGCCAATAAATAGGCAGATTCAAATATGATCCATTCAAACTTAAGCAAATTAAACTAGTTATATTTTCATGAGATGTTTTTTCCACATGCCAATATCTACCACTTGAATATGTTAAAAAATTATTAGTATGTCATTGTCACAAACGAGATCCCAGATTTTTTGTTAAAATTGGAATTGTCTTGGAACTTTAAAACCATTTGTTCTCGTCATCTTGATGTAAATCGTGGGGGGAAAAAGCACATGAATTTCTGACGAGCCTAATTCAATAATAAGAGCTAGTAATCACTACAAGAACTAAGAGTTTTTTCTATCAATATTTAGTGAAAAATTTATCTTATAAAATATATTTCTCACATTATTTTCATCGAACCAACTTACTAGGAAAATACATGGTGAGAAATAAGTTCCCACTGAAATGTTGGAAAACTTTTTAATTTTTTCGTGTGAAAAAAATCATTGTTTCTGTAAAGAATGGATTTTGGGCCTAACTTTACCCCAAAAGCTAGCTTGTAGGGTAATGATTATCCAAGTCCATATAAGGAGTCCATGTTCCCATTCCATTTCCGATATGGGACTCTTAACACTCCCCCGCACGCCCAGACCTCGTTAACTGGAGCGTGGACAATGTAATTTGGGGGCCCAACATCGGTGAACAAAGAATTTGAATGGGTTTGGCTCTGGTATCATGTAAAGAATTGATCTTGGGCCTAGCTCAACCCTAAAAGCTAGCTTGTAGGGTGAGGAATATCCAAGTCCATACAAGGAGTCCATGTTCCCATTCCATTTCCGATATGGGACTCTTAACAATTTCTTTTATTGAAAAAAATGTTAGTACATAACCTCTGGTTTTTTTTGTAACAATTCTTACAATCATTTTTTTTTCTATACCCAAAAATGTTAGTACATAATGCTTCCTACCATAATTTTTTCTATACCCAAAGCTTCAACTCGAAATCTGTGGTTAAAGTGGTGGGATTTAATCACATCTATCAACCTTTGCATATATATGATCATGAAAAATGGGATTATAAAACCCAAAAAAAAAAAAATTTGGAAGACTTGTTCAAAGTGACTTCAAACTTGTTCAGAATTGGGCTTTTGGGTCATGCTGAGATGTTAACTTCAATGCAAGGTGTTGTAAATGCCAGCTTCCTTGATGTAACTTTTAGCCCAAACTCTTTTGGATCAGGACCGATGCAGGTCTGCTCATTTTTCTTCAAATTGGGATTCATGTCCAATGGTTCATATAGAGACATAGGAACCCGCAAGGGTAGCCAAATTGGAGTAGCAGTAGAGCGCGGGACCGCAAGGTCACGAGTTCGATCCCCTGCATAAACCTTCTTGGTTGAGCCTGTCACACATGACTTGCCAAGTGTGGTTAATCGGCTGACGTGGTTTGCAAGCTATTGCGTCAGTCCGGGATTTACCCTGTGCGCACTCGAAAGAGTAGCGGCTGCGGGTTTCTTCGTCAACAAAAAAAAATAAAAAAAATATAGAGACATAGGCGTTGTCTATTTCGTTACACCTTTCATGTCACTGAAAAACTACTCATAAAGAATTTTACAAATTTAGACCGTCATATTAATGGTTAAGTGGGGCTTCGGTCACTTTAGACCGTCAAATTTACAAATTTAGACCGTCAAATTTAGAATTTTACAAGTCAGACTAAAGCAAACAAGCTTAAGAGTGTAAACTACGGGTGGCCTGGGGAGGGTCGGGGCGGGACGGAACGGGATTTGGGGGACGGGAAGAGGTCCCGTCCCGTCCTGTCCCACATCCCGCCAGAAGAGGGGACGGGTCGGGTCGGGTCGGGCCGGGGGGTTTAAAAAAATTAGACACTTAATTTAAAAAATATATATTTTTTAATACTTAAATAATTGAACAAAATAGTGAATAAAAATATTTCAATGTTGTTTTTGTGCCTCTTATATTATTTAATAGAAATATAATTTTTTTAATACAATTTCAAAATTACAACTTTGTTTCGTAGTTCAAAAGTTGCAAATCACATAGTAAAATTGTCATTAAAAATTACATATTCAATCATACTCTTTCTAATTTCCTCACACTCTCTTGAGGATCTTCTGTTGGAATTGGAAGTTGTTGGTCAAATTGTTCGACGTCGCTTCCTGCTCCATCGGATAAGATTTCGTTGTAGTTGTAGTTGTAGTTGTCTTCTTCGTTGATCTCTAGTTGACCGCACCTTCTACGCTCCGCTCTAATCCAATATCTGAATAAAACTGAAATCTTCAAGTTGTCTCCCGCCAATGAGTGTCTGTGCTCTCCTATTTGAAATCTTCCAGCAGAAAAAATACTTTCAGAAGTTGTTGATGACGCTTGAATACAACATGTCTTTTATTAGGTTGTAGTGAAGTGAAAGAAGATAGTATAGAAGCCGGTTTGATTATTTGCACTTTGCTCTTGTTAATATATATATATATATATATATATATATATATATATATTTGCATTCAGTGTGTATGCTAGACATAGTTTCTTCTTTAGCTGGTTTGTCAGTTGGGTCTTTGGAAGTATTTCTAAGCTTTCATAAATCATTTCAACAAGCGTTTTACAACCGTCTACTTTAATAGTAGGATCTAATACAACACTGGTAAAATAAATAGTGGAATAGGAAGAAAAAAAATTAATTTTATAATTTTTTTTTAATAATTGCTTGTAAGTTGGTTTTTGCATATATTCATTAAGTAACAAAAATATTAGAGCTATATAAAATAACATAGATGAAATAGTAGGATAATAAATTCCAGAAAATTTCTTAGTAGCTAGAAAAAAAATCTCTAAAAATACAATAAGTTCCAGAAATTTATCCCAATCATCATCTACAAGCATGTCCGTTGGATTTTGATTATGGACGTTAAATAATAAAGTTATTGGTCTTTTATACTCATGATCAACAAGTAATTGTTCATACAAAGAATTTCACCTAGTCGCAACTTCTTATGAAATTTTTCTGTAAGGTAATCCACAATCATGACAAGTTTTTTTTTATACTCTTTGCGTCTTTGTATTTTATTACCTTTAAAAATAAAGTTTATAGCAAATTGTACTTTATCAAGGATGTTTTTTAAAAAGTTTTAGGTCATCCTTTACAACTAAGTTATAAATATGACATGCACATCTTATATGAAAAATATCTGGAAAAGATGGAGTAAATCGAATTTTTAAAATGTTTACAACATAATCATTATCTAATGTAATAGTCATTATTTATTAGTAATTTCATAATATTAATAAATTTCATGAATATTTTTTGAAATAAAAGCTACAGTGTGTCTATCATCAATATATTGTTAATATACATTTTTGCATAGATCATTTGTGATCTATCAAATGACATGTAACAGTTAAATAATCATTAACGTTAGTACTACGGCCTATATCAGAAGTGATAGCCACTTTACCATTAAAATGGTATAATGTATAACGTAAACACTGTTGATATTCATGTGCAAATTTTAAAACATCTCTTATAACAGTTGATCTAGGAAAATCGTTAAAAGCAGGATTATATGTTTCTTGAATATAATGAATAAACCAGGAGAGTAAAGAAATGAAAAGGACAAATCCTCCACATCAACTAATTTTGCTAAATTTTCCATATCTCTGTGTTTATCATATTTAGGACCTATAACTCCCCCGTCATTGAGTTAATTCGGGCCTGTACTTGGTCAGAGACACTATGTGAACCTTGTCCCGACTCAGAAGGCATTTGCACACCCGATTTTTCAGCCAAGTATTGGTTATACCTTGCTTTGTGAGAGGTTTCTACATGTCTCATTAAACCTCCCGTCCCACCTTGACCTTTTCCAGTTTTAAATTTATAAACTTCGCGACAAATTTTACATATAGCTAGTTGATTAGGAATGTCCCTATCAAAAAATCTCATGCAAGTGATTTCAATTTTCGTTGTTTCTGGCCTCGACTCATACTAGGGGGAATACGAGGCATCCCAATTTCAGTTTCAGCTTGAGACTCAGTCTGAGGCTCTGAGCCTGTTGGGGGGGGGGGTTGCACTAGTGGGTGTAGAGATGGCAGTGGATCCTGGATCCGGTGGATCCAGATCCGTTTTATAGGATATGAATCTTCAAAATTTGGACCCGACGGATCCGGATCGGACCCGGATCCATTTCTAACGGATCAGATCTGAATATGAATCTTGTATTTGAGATCCGTATTCGGTCCAGATCCGACCGTGGATCCATTTTTTTATTAAATATATTCATAACCTAGAATGTAATTTTATAAGTATTTTCTTAAAATTGCTAAGCACATCCTTGTAAGTTTAATTCTCAAAACAAGTTTAATTTATCTGCACGTTAACTCAAAAACCAAAAAATAAAGAGGTAACTTCGATAATAAAATCAATGTTATATTAGTGAATGACTAATATCTCCACAGACAAGTAGTTAAAATTATATTCACTTCATTTGTGAAGATTCCAAGCACATGCAAGTTCTGCATTGTGGAAATACTAGTCAGCATTTTCCACAACTATTGTCATTGTCCAACATTTTTAATTAATAACTCACAATCAAAACGAGACAACGAACAAAATATCTCATATGAACATTTCAAAATTGAAACACACTAAACTGTTAGCGAAGTAAAAATCGTTTGTCAGTTAAAAAAAAAATTCTTAGCAAGACAATTTTTTTTACATGTGGATCCAGATCCGATCCGTGGACCCGGTGGATCCAGATTTGGATCTGATTTTTATGAACCGGATGGATCTGGATTCAGGTATGAAAAATGGATCTGGTTCTGGATCTAGTAGGATCCGGTCCAGATCCGATCCGTTGCCATCCCTAAGTGGGTGTGTTGTCTAAATTATATTCTAATTCATTTTCTAAATTAAAGTCTGGTTCAGACGCATAATATACCTCATGATCTAATGATATATTAATATTAACATTAAAAAAATCAGTTTCATCTATATGAGTGAAATCATCGTAATTAGGATTACTAGAAGATGCACCCTTACCCATGTTACCCCTAGTACCTCTACCAGAAAAGCGTAAACTTCGTTTCATTGTAATTATACAAATAAATAATTAAAGATAATAAAATTAAGTATGATAATTAAAATTAAGTAACAATAATAATTTAAAGAAGGAACGAAGGTACCAAACGATGACGTAACATCGACGTGTAATCAAGGTTGAAAATTAAAACTTTGCTCGATGATCCTCAAGCTAGTTGCCAACTTCACTCTCAAATTTTGAACTTTGATAGAAATTAGCAAATACAATATAATATTTAGTGTCAATGTAAATTTGTAGAGAGAGATATATATTAGAGAGATGATAGGAAGATTTGTGAGAAAAATGAAGAGGAAAATGAGATATTTATAGTTGAGAAATAGGGTTAAAGTGTAAATATACTAGATCAGGGGTTAAAAATAAATATTAAGGGGGTAGGGAGTTTATAGTGTGTGTGTGTGTCGGGGAGGGGGGGGGGGCTAAAATAATCGTTATTAGCCGTTGCCAACGACCATAATCGAAATTGACCCGTTGTGCAATAATTATTTTTGCAAAGGGGAGGGGACGAGTGATGGGTTGGGGCAGCATCGGGACGGGCGGGACGAGCCCTAGTCCCGTCCCGTGTTCGAATCCCGCTACCATATTTTTTTAAAGAGGGTCGGGGCCGGTATTGGGACGGGCCGGGGCGGGATCGACCCGACCCGGCTCACTGGACAGTCTTAATGTAAAGTGTAAACAATATAAGTAAACATAATCCTCCTAAAACTAGTTAAAATAGGAATAGGATCAGTAAGAAATACTCTATTCGTTTCATTTTAAGTGTTATTTTAGCTCTTTTCACGCCTATAAAACAAAATAATAAATAAAATATTAATTTACTAAGTTATCTTTATTTAAAAAAGTGAATCGAGTTCTTCTTCTTAAATATTGTGTCATTCAAGATATAACCAGAAACAATTAACTTCTGTCTTGAATATTTAAAATAATAATTATTTTGAGCTAAGAAAACAATGAGCACGTAATTTTAGTATTTCCTTCGTCCCATAATACTAGTCATATTTAAATTTGATCAATATTTTAAATATTTTATCATATAGATATGAGAAAAATGGTAATTTATAGTACTTTTATTTACGTTGTAAATATTTATGATTTGAAAATTATTAAATTAATCTAATTTAATTTAATTTTAAAAATTAGTTAAATTAACTTTCGAGAAGATAAATATAAGTATAACAACTAACATGAGACAAAGAGTAAACAATTTGACCGGTAATAGTCGCCACACATGGAGATCTTTCCATTGATAGATCATAGGGTCCTCCCTTGAACAAATTCTGAAAGGTTAGGTTACTATATGCTTCTACGGAAGAGGTTTAGTATTGAGGGACCGGTACTATTATATCCGAAAATAGTCTGGACTCTGGCGTAAACAAGAATATGGATATAAAAAAAAAAGTGAACAATTTGACCCGTTTTGCAGGTGACGTGCAAGTGAAACCCAACAGACCAAAACCCCAGTTTTTTTTTTCCTATGGGGTTTTAGGGTCACCACTACAAAATCTATATTCGATTTCTTTTGCTTCAGCTTCCCTTCAAAATTTTCAGCATATTTGATCCACCTTTTCCCTTTTATGTGCGTTTCGTCCCTCAATCTTAGTTCTAGAAGCCATTAAAAACCTTAGTTTCCAAGATGCAACATGTGAGGAGAAACGGGTTGTCCAATGTTGTAAAATCATGGAAAAAGTTGAATTCTTTCTTGGAATATGTGCCTTCAAGAAGCATATCTGATGTGGGTATTGGTCGTTTTTCGTCTATGGCTGCTGAAACTGCTGCTTTCAACGTTTCTGCTAAAATGGTATGTAAAGTTATGGTTTTTTTTTGAAAAAATTGCCATTGTTGTAATTAAGTTTTCCTATTCTTGTTGCTCCTGGAATGGATATGTATGAACATATCAGGGCTTTGAATACAGTGTAGTACTTATTAGAACCATGGACATAAGTTTCAAGCAAAGTAGGAGCTTTACAGTAATCAATCTTAGTTCGAACTCGGGCAATATTATTGTTAGGGAAAAAAATAGGTGTGAGAGTTTCCTATCTATACTATCACCAACTAGTTAGTAAAACACACCCCTAACTATCATTTGTTCACTTTTCCTGCCTGATAATTGAGGTAGGAAAAGTGTACAAATAATAGTTGAGGTGTGTTTTGCTAATTAGTTGGTGATAGTTTAGGCTGGACTCTCACGTCTGACAATTCAGGTAGAAAACTAAAAAAAAAAAGTGATACGTGTTTTTGACCCTTAATCTCTTAAACTTAATTAATAGGAAAGAGATCCCACCTGCCTTTTTGTACTCATGTAGGTAAGGAGAGAGATTTGTGGATGTGAATTGGGCAATTTTAGAAGTTGTCAGTTTGACAGAAATTGATTCAAAGAGGGAATCTCGTTTTGTTCGTTTCGGCTTAAAGTCAGTTGCTGAACAGAGAAATAACATCTTTCCCCATCAAAATTGCGAACATTGTGGTTGATCAGTCCTACAAAGTTTGCAACTGATTCCTGTCGATAGATTTGCTTTGTTAGTGGATTTGAATGGAAGTCTTTCAGTGACCTGTTTTTAATTGAAATAAAAGCATAAATATATGTGAGTAGCAAGGCTCGAGTTTGAGTTCAATGTATAAATGCTTCTGCGTCAAAAAGACGCAAATAAACCATTATATTTGTGTGGCTATAATATCTAGTTATTTAAGGGGGGGGGGATTGGAAAGGTTAAGTTAAATTATTTTCAAAATTAGAAATGTGCCCTGTTTTTTGGACTTTCTAATAAGAAAATAATGCCATTCTTTTCGGAACGGAGTTAGTATTACTTAACAACCAAGGTATACAACAACAACATACCCGGTGTAATTCCACAAGTGGAGTCTGGGATGGTAAGATATACACAGACCTTACCCCTACCTTTATGGGGTAGAGAGGCTGTTTCCAATAAACCCTTGGCTCAAAAGTTAACAACCAAGATATCTTGGTAAAATATACATAACACATATTTATGTGTTGAAGTGTGTGAACAATGTATAGGGTGTAACACACACATGGAGAGTGGTAGGGATATTCAACTTGTCCCGTTAGCTTCTAAGATAGCACAATTATATTAGATTCATAAGATGTTAATGAATTCTAGGGGTGACAGATGAGCCGTTTGTGCTGATTGGTCAATGACCAATCACCCAAAGCTTACTTGGATTAAGATGAGCGGGTCAAGATGGACTAAATGATGGGTCATAACTCAATTTGCCCAACTTGATCCATTACTTTTACAAATTTCAAACTTATATTATGTGATTTTATTTTGTATGATATTTGATTTTTACATATATTTATTTTTAAAATAAGAATAGTATTTTTAAGAATTTTCTCATTTTTTATAAAAGAAAAATAAATATATAGAATAGTGGGTCGGCGGGCAGGAGGTAGTGGGGCGCCTGGGGTGGGTGGGTGGGATAAGAAAAAAGTTCTTATTTTTTTATAAAATTTACATGTAAGTAAAACAAATATATAAAGTAAAAACTTGAGGGTGGCGTAGGAGGGGTTAGGGGGTGTGATGGGGTAAGCAAATTTTCTCATTTTTTATAAAAATGTTAGAAAAGTAAAATAAATGTATAAAATAAAAAATTGGGGGTGGGGTCGGAGGCGGGGGTAGTAGGGCGGGGGTGGGTGGGGGTTGAGTGATGGGTAAGATTTTTTCATTTTTATAAAATTTATATAAGTAAAATAAATATATAAAGTAAAAACTTGAGGGTGGTGTGGGACGGTAGGGGTAGGTGGGTGGGGGATTTCATATTTTTTATAAAAATAAAAAATATGAAATAGAAATTTGAGGATGAGGATAGAGCAAGGGGGGGGGGGGAGGAGGTGGGTAGGGGTGGAGTGGAGTAGGCAAAGCAGGGGGCAGAGATGCGAGGGTAGTTCAGTGGTGATTGAGCATTTTCGTGGGTCAAGTTTAGGCATCATCATGGGTTCATTTGGGCTGCTGATTTGTGATGGGTCAACTTGGGCTAGCCCAAACCAACCCATCATCAAAATTACTCTTGCCCAAACCCATCAAACCTTGGGTGGGTCATTTAGGCTTGTGCTAATTTTGCCATCCCTAATGAATTTCCAAGTCTGACAGTTGTTTCCACTCAAGGAAGGAAAACTTTGAAAGATTAATAGTTAGGAAAAAGCGATTGTAGGTTTGCCAAGATGGAAATCGAGGGAGAAAGGGGTTCACGTTTATGGTAAGAAAGGCAGAAGGAAAAATGGTTTCTTGGTGGAGTTGTTCCAAGAAAGGGTAGGTATGGTAGAAGGGTCAGTTTGTATATGTAGGGTCATATGCAGGCATGAGGTTAATCTCTATCTGACATTCACAATATCTTTTGCATCTAATATTTGATTCTCACTGCACCCTAGACCCTTGTGGTCCGGCCCTTCCCCAGAACCCGCGCATAGCGGGAGCTTAGTGCACCGGGCTGACTCTTTTGTTTTTATTACAATGGTGTCCGGGCCAGCTTGTGCACACCTTGACTATTCCACCCTTTTTATTGTCTGAAATGATTTGGCGTTAATTGTGGACCCCTTTAAATCAGGGAAACCCAAGCGAGCTTATGCTGAAATGTTAATACCTTATTCCATCATATATTTTCATTGTGGGTTGATATTCTATGGGCACAGATCGTTGAAAATATCAATACCTTTGACATGCTTCAAGTTCATGACCTGAAATTGCTGATCAAATCTTTTTCCAGTTGGGTATGTTCTTCTTCTGTTCTTTCTCTTATTATGATGTACTTGCAGGAACTGGTAAGATCAGGTTGTGCAAGGAGATCAGTACATGCTTCTTATCCTGCTGCGAAGGTGAGTTGAAATGTCTTGCTACTTTGATGATCCTAAAGCGTTGTTGGCTGCCTATTGATAGCTTTTGCTCCTTAAATTCTGATGTTTTGCAGGTTATCGATGAACCTGCTGGTTAGTAGATGCTACATTCATGATTGAAGATTTGCAAACTGTAAAAGAACAATTTGGATCTCTGCAAGTGTTAGATCCCCTAAGAATGTAAATTTAGGATTAGTTCATTTCTCTTCATTGTGTGGAGCTTGAGTCTGCTTTAACATTCATCCATTCAGTGTTTCAGTTCTTCATTTGTGTTCACTCAAAAGGATCCTTCTAGCAATTTGCAATAATCAGAAAATATATGCTTTTGGGAATTTCATTTCTTGAGAACTTTAAGATGATGATTTCGAACATGTAGCTATAGAGAACGGTTTTTGTTTTCCTTAATAGAAAGGAGATGCCTTGCTTGACTCTACATGTTGTGGACTTGCTATCTACTTATGTGAGGGTAAAGGGAGAAAAGTTTAATAGCATGTTCTGCATCTATGTTGCACGGTTCATTATGTTATCATGGCTATGTCTTGCAGTTGTGGGGTTCTTGCGAGAAATGGTCAATACTTTGGCGTACAGATGTTAATTTCATGTTGAGACTTGTTAAATTATCTTGGCTGTGCCTGACAGTTGTGGCACTCATGTTGAATGGATCACTACTTTAAGTTATGTCTTTATGCTTTCAGTGGGATTATTTCCTGTTGAGATCTTTAGAAACTACATGTGCATTCATGCATTTGCTTATAAGATCTTGTGTCTCACCATGTAATTGTTGAAATTTGCTGTGTCCAGTCTGTTTCACAATCTTGTGTCCATGTGACATCAATTTTATTATTCTGTTGGAGCATATTCTATGTTAAGAAAAGTACTCAAGACGTAGATCTTGCAGGAATTCCTGGTCTATACAGAAATCGAAGGAGTACACAATGCTTAATGACCTTCAGATCACCGTTTCAGCTTGTCAATACTTCTGGCGTAAATCCTCAATCGTCTTGCTTTGCTAGATCATTTGCATCAAAGGCTTCTGGGTCGACACAAAAGCAATCAGAGGTTATCTTGTCTCTAAATCATGCACATATGTCTTTCCTTTTTCTTTTAGATTGTAAAAGGAGAACTTAGTTGAAGGCAAACAGGAGTAACATGTTCAAAGCACCACAATTAACTAATTCCCTAGCAAATCATGTATTACGTTTCGCCACTATGTAATATACAGTAGGGATTTTGAACGACCAAATTTAGGTCCAAATTACTTATAAAAAGGCAATCTTGAGTTATTAACCTTTTGTTTTACCTTCCAATAGCAATATTTGTCATTAAATGCATCTCAACTTAAGAAACATGTGATTCCAATTATCAAGGTATTTTACTATTTTAAGCTTGTCAATTCCAGGTAATTCTTGCTGTTAAAATGTATAGCTCCCGATATAACAACGAAAGCACTTTTTCAAATTAATGACAACGAATGCGTTTGCTTTTTGTCCTACTTGTACAGGCTCGAAAGGATGTATCTACTGTTGAGGACCCCTTTGATGCTCCTACCTACAATATACCAGAGAAGCCTGTGACGTTTACTGAGGGAGCATCCTATAGTCTTGTCATTCTTGCAGGACTTGCAGTTGCTGGTGCTGCTGCATATGGAGTTTTTAAGGAACTCATTTTTCAGCCAAAAGAGTAAGGGTTGCATTTACGCTCTAAACAGGTTGACAGAGAACTTGAGTTCTTGTTTTCAATCTAGTTTAAAGTAATTTTGTGTTGTAGGTACAAAATTTTCAACAAAGGTCTCGAGAGGGTTCAAAATGATGGTCAGGTATGTTTGTTGCCCCTAACGTTTATACCATGAATTTACTGCTTATAATTTTGATACTGAGTTGTAGACTGATACTGTGAGGCTGCACCTGAAGATCTTATTAAGTACCCCCCTGTCCCAATTTAAATGACACGCTTTCCTTTTTAGTCAGTCCAAAAAAGAATGACACATTTCCTAATTTGACAACAATTTAACTTTAAACTTTACCTTTTACGCTTAACGAGACTATCTATAACCACACAAATATCTTTAGCTTGTTTTAGACCATAACATTCAAAAGTCTTCCTTTACTTCTTAAACTTCGTGTCCGGTCAAACTACATTATAAAAATTGGGACGGAGGGAGTACCATCTAGGGCGGTCTTTCCTGGCTTATCGAATCATACGAGTGAATAGAGTTCACACGTCATAGCACTAAGTGTGACCAATCGGTTTCTATGTATTTTGATTCTGGCTGTACTTGAACTGATCAGTTGCATGTTTTTGCTATTCTTTACTCCAGGTTAAGGCAAGAATTGGATCCCCTGTAACAGGCTATGGATCAGAAAGTAGAAATCGTGCTGCACGCCAACGCATTCCCAATAGGATATGGACAGATGAAGACGGAGTTGAGCATGTTGAGGTAACTATTTACTTGGTGTTACTTCTAATTTCTCCAATATATATTTAGGTTGCCAATCAAATATTATTAAAAACTGAATGTAGGTAAATTTTTATATTCGGGGACCACATGGAGCTGGCAAGGTTTATACAGAGATGTTTCATGACAAGGTGGATAAGCAGTGGAAGTTCACATATTTGATCGTTGAGATCAAATCACCTTCCCCAACTCAACTGATGCTTGAGTCATATGTACCTGCCTGAATATCTACATAAGTAAATTATGTGTTCTGTCTTGCTATAATCACGTGGATGCAGTCGATATACTTCAAACTTTTTTCAACTCGCGTGAGAGCTCTCAAGATGACAGTTCTGATGATTTCAAGTTCTTTTGGTTGAGCTATGGACTCTGATAACAGTTGGCATTGGTGAGAAAGTATTAGAAAGTTTACTTTTTTGTGGGTCATAAAAAAAGTTGCAAGAAAAGCTGTTAAATTCATTCACATTCAAGACTTTCTTGAAGTCAAATTGGAAGAAGTTTTGACATGAAGTGATTCTTTTTGTCATTTTTATCAATCTTTGGAATAGTCAACTGCAAGTTTCTATCTTCTGTGTACTTTATTTTCCTGCTATTCGACTCTTTTAAGTTGAAAGCGAAAGAAAAGGTATAAACGAGTTAGCCAGCTGCTACCTTCTTTTACATGAAACATAAACCATTTTTTTTTCGATTTTCCATTCGGTTTTCGGTACCCACATTGGAGTCCGACTAATCTGAATTCGTTCCGCATAGGGCCTATTCAGGGAAGCGCTTCCTACCAAGGATATTTTCATACCCAGGGCTTGAACTCGAGAGTTCTAGTTAAGGAAGAAGCAATTTCATCTTTTGTGTACGAAGGAAAAGCTGATCTTGACCTAATTCATTAGTTTGTAACATAATTTGGTGTAAATAAATATCAATTAATGTTAAATAATCCACCTTGTATATTTTTTTAAAAAACACGTGTCATGGACTTATTATGCACGAGTGAGTGTAAGCATTTCCCACCATGATACTATTTCTTAGTCCAATCCAACATGAAGAAGCTTTAGCTGAAAATGCAAAGAGGAAAATGTTGCAGTTCGAAGCACCATGCAAGTGAAAAATATATGTGAGTTGAATGAGAGGTGACAGAAGAGACCGACTTATTTGTTAAAGTTGAAATTCTCTTGGAACTTTAAACCATTTTTCTCTTGTCATCTTCGTGTAAACATCACATGAGATCTTTGGTTGAAGTGAGGCACATCAAATTAGGGATAAAATTCATACCTAAAACTTCAACTCGAGATCGTTGATTGAAGTGGAGGGATTTAATCATATCAATCTCCCTTTGCATAATATGATTATGATAATGGACTAATAAAACTAAAGAAGTGTTTAAAGAACTTGTTCAAAGTGACTTCAAACTATTCAAAATTGGGCTTTTGGGCCATGCAGTGATAAGTTCTCATGCTGAGATGTTGACTTTCACTTAGAGGGTCACTCGCACGAATGCCCTATCTTTGGGTGGTATTTATTCCCCCCCCCCCCCTTAAATTGTTGGTCTTTAGATTTAACCCCTTGACACTTTAAGTAACGAATATAAAAAAAAAACGTAGCGTACTCTTATCTATGACCTAATTTCGCAAGACATAAATTTATAGAACTTTTGTCTTATCCAGCATAAGTTCTATCGAAATTAAGTTATCTATTATCTAATTCGGCCGGGATACGTTTATATTTTCGCATCATAATATGACACAAGTTATGACTTACAAGGCATAACTTTAATTTCTATAGAAACATTCTCTAAACTTATGCCGAACATGATATTGCAACAAAATGTACCTTGGCTAGAGTTTTTGATGTAACTTTGGAATTGCCCCTTTTTTATCATACGGTGTCCAATGTTCACACTGATGCTCGACTAAATTCAAATTCACGATTTGTAGGTCCAATAAAAGGGGAAGCGTCCCTACCAGGATTTTTTTCTGTACACCAGGCTCGAATTCGAGATCTCTGATTTAGTGTGGAGGATTCTATCCATCTAACTTGGCCGAATTTAAGTGATTAATTTGAAACAAGTTAATGGTTTCAGTCTCTTTAACTGAATGCTTTTAATTTGTGACAACACTTAAGCATCTATGTTATCCGCATATTAAAATCCAATAAGAGAACACATAAAGAAGGTGATGCGCAAATGTTCGTTTGCAGAAATCAAGATTCTTTTTTTGTTGTTGCTATCACTGAGATATTTCTACATAGTATTATTAACATTCCTAATCAGAAATTCACTTCATTTCTCTGATAAATTACAGGACATAGAAAGAAAAAAAAGAAATGAAGCAAATAGTACCATTGTTAAGTTTTCTTTAGTTTTTCCTAATAAAATGTTGGTGATGGTGATGTACTGAAGGGGCTTTTGACAGCAATGAAATGATGGAATGAAAAACATTAGCTGCAATTCTTGATTTTATTTGACCCCTTCTTTGTAAAGGCTTTGTTCCCCTGAAACCTTCAATTCCTGCTGTTGAAACTCTAGCAATCTTCTGATTCATGATTTGAAACTTAATATGATTTAATGGAGTATAATTGAAATTGATATGTGCAAGTTGTGGATAGGGGAAAAATTCTTAACGAATTTGGTTTTGCTTTTGATCGAGTGAGTTGGTTTCTTTATATAGTAGTGTAGGAACTAAATCCAGATTCCAGACCAGGAAAGAGAGTTGTCTGGGAGAGGTTTATTGTCAAATGGTTTTCGACTAACGGTGGATTCAGAATTTAAATTTGACCAGTTCAATCATTAATATTCTTAATGCTTATATGTTGTATTTTTAAAATTATGGATTCAGAATGTAAATATTTATTTTGATTTCAACGGTCAATACTTACCCTCACGGGTATCTAATTTATACCAGACCATTTATATTCACTATAGTTAAGGTATTTAATGAGGTGATTATGTATGTTAATTAGTCATGATTATGTGTTAAAAGTCTATGTGCAAATATATGTCATGAATTTATAGGCTTGGAGTAAACTTCGGGTGAGAATAATTTTTTGCCGTCTTTCACACATATATATAGCACATCTATGTTGCATGCTAAAAATATTGGACTTAGTTGAATTCACTAAATTATCTGTACCTAAAGACAGATTTAGAATTTAAAATTTTATTAATTTTGACTTTTTGAATTATTAAATTTTACATTAATAAATTATATAATATTAAACATAATAGAATAGATTGGCGAAGCAGTCAATAGCAGTCTGTTCTCGCCTATCGGTAAATATTAGGTTGCTTCCAAGCTTAAACCATTTGAAAGAAAATTGTTACTTTTTTTTTGTTATTGAGTGATATTCTCATTAATAATTTGAAGTGGAGGACCCATATTAATAAAACCTTGATATATATATATATATATCAGGTACAATCTTAATCAAAATTACTGAATTTTGTAGAACACGTACTCTACTGCACCCACATTAGTTTTGGACTCTACGTAGGAGTTGGGTAGCATGCCAACAGGATTGTCTGGCTATACAAGATTCCTTCCCCCCCCCCCCCCCCCACACACACTTGTGGCATCTTGAATTTGTCATATTCTTTATTAAGCCATCGACGTAATAGCTGAGAACAACTCGTGTATACGAGGCTCTTTTTTTAGTATACATTATGAGTTGTCTGGTTTTCATTTTGCCACATTGTGACAAAACATGCGGCGGACAAAGGAAAATAAAAATCTATCGGTAAGATTTTTGCTGGTTTTGATTTTCAATATACTACTTTTTGACAGCTGGATTATTCGATATTATATACTAAATTTGGTACCTTAAGGAGTGGTTCATTATATTATATAGTGGTAAAATATTCAATCACAGGAAAAAAAATCAGTTTCGCATGCCCATGGAAACTTGTGGATTGAGAGTATAGTTTTTTAAGCTGACTTCGAAGAAAGGTACGTACAATGTATGCGTAACATAAAAGGAGACGCCTTATAAGTTTTGAATGAATGCTCTGGTTAAGGTTGCAGTAACTCTAACTATCCTCACTATCTGGTTTATAGTAGAATCTAGAGAATATGCTAATTTTTTCGTCGCGTAAAAAGCTTCCAGCATTACCATTACAACTAAAATGGCCCCTAGAATAAATGATGTAGCAGCCACTCCTTTGTTATTTGACAAGAAGATCAAAGGGCAAAGGCCACTTCCTAAGAGAGGGTAAGTTAAAATGAGGATAGCTACCATGGTGTTGAAATCTCTGGCGGCCATGATCACCATGGCTACCACTATATGTTCAAATTCCGCCTGCAAATCCTAGTCTTGAAGAGCTAAGGATGGTCATGACCTAAAAAATGTGTAATGTATGGGAAACATGAGTAACTCTTCATGCACGAGATAATAATGATAGGAGATTCATCAGTCAGAGTCGAGTGACTTCAAGGGTTTTGTAAACTGTAAAGTGTCAGTTTTGCTGGTTTCTTGTATTTAGACATCTTTCCTTCTTAATGTGCAAGATATTGACAAGTCGGAATCGAGTGACCTCAAGGGTTTTAGAGAATTTTGTGTAGTGTCAATTTCGCCGAATTCTTGTATTTTGACATCCTTCCCATATTGCAGGAGATTGACAAATCAGAGTCGAGTGACCTCAGGGGTTTTAGAGTCTTCTATACTGTCATTTTCGTTGATTTTTGTTGTATTTAGACATCTTTTCTTAACCATCTTGTGACAAATTGTTGGAAATTTGCCTTTGGTGGGGAGGTGCGTCCACCCATATTTAATGAATTAAACACTAGGGTTTCACATGTTGGAGGCTTTGTCTCTCCACACGTGCATAATCTACTAAGTGAGTAGATTACTGTATGGCCAAGAATCGTCAAATTTCACTGAGAAATGAAAGAGATATTGATTCACGAAGTAAGGTGTTTGAGGCATGAAAATATGGCGTGGGACAAATCTACCACATCGATGGGAAAATGAAGAATTGCTCTCTTTATAAGTCTCTAAATTGGCTAAGGGTTTGGGACCCCAAGGGGTATCCCATGTGTTTAAAGGAGGGAGGACCTAGATGTGCTTGGGTTCAAGGTTAAGCCCACATGCGCGCCGCCGCCGGTCCGGGCTCTGGAACGGGTCGTGGGCTTCTTCTGATATTATCTCTTTGGACCCCAAATTGTTTAATATTTACAGTTTGGTCCCTGAAATTTCTGGAATGTTGAATTTGGAAACAACGGAAGACAGAAAGCTTCTGCCTACCGTTGGAGTTGATTTTTGGGGGCGTTATTGTGCATTAACCAGCCATTACTTGGCTGATTAACTCCCTCCATTACTTGGCTGAATTACACCATCTTTCAATGGCCATAAACATCCATTACTTGGATGTTTACTCCCTCCTTCAATGGGTCATTAACAACCATGTCTTGGCAGTTGAGATGTCTCCCCTTATGTTATATATTGATGCATTTTGGCTCAATTGTGCAATACAGAAAATAGAACATAGAACAGAAACGACACTACAATATAATACATAGACAAACAGAAGAGAACAACTGAAATTCTGTCCACAAACAGTGAACAGAAAACTCAAAACTCTTCCTTCCTTTTCCGTATTCAGCAAGTCGTTTCGTATTTGTTTTCTTCGTCAGAATCAACCTATTTGCTTTGTAGTGTTGATTAAAGTGTTGTTTTATCTTGGGAGACTATTGCCCGTTAACGTAAAAGCATATATACGGGGCAATCTTGTCTTAAAGACAGAGTGACATCACTCTACTCAGCACACAGTTGTAACAATCCAGATTTAGTGTTTCTTGATTTCAGGTTATCAAGATTCAAGACTCAACAAGCTTGCGCCAGTTCTGAACATTGACCTATTTGTTTATCCTTTCGAACACTTGTAATATTTATTTACTTCTCGTACTGCTTTACAATATCCAACACAAATTTCCGGTGTCCAAAAAAAATTTCACCTAGAAAGTGAGATTCAAATATGAAGAGTAAAGTATTTTTTTTTTAATAAAATCCAAGAAGATAGAGAACCTCATGCTATGTTGTGCATTGTTATAAAACCATCTTGATGATTGCTAAACTTGGCTCTATACTAAATGGATACCTTAAGTACAGAGCAAGGCAGAGACATGAAAGCAACGAACAGGAAAGGAATAGGTCCTTTCCTCAATGGCAAAGCTTTAAACCAAAGTTTTTATGCTTTACTCGATCATGGGTCCTTAAATAGATAAATGTATAGTTTCTATAGTGGTGCTATATACATTAACATGGCATTTTCAGGCCAACTTCTCCAGCATAGTTTATGGTCCAAACCGGAGTTCACGTGTAGCCAGAGCATACCTCCATTGAAAGCTAACCATGAACCAGTTAAAAAACTGTCACAACGAAAACTTAAAACACGAGGCATCAAGAGCAAATCTAACTGTTTGGTCACATATTCGATGTTAAATTCTCAGAATGACACCAGTATGGGTACATCTTCTCCATCCGACACAATCAAGAAGTTCTATACTAGCATCAACAACAAGGACATGAACCAACTAGCACTACTCATAGCTAAAGATTGTTTCTTTGATGATTTCTCCTACACTCGACCATTCCGAGGGAGAAGGGTTACCTCTCTTTTACTCACAGAAATATGAATTGTACTTTTATTTTGTCCAACTTTTTGAGCTCAATTACAACTACTACGCCTCAACCCAAGCTAGTTGGGATCAACAGTTGTATGTCATAAATAGGAGTGATAAAATTAGCCCACAGAAACATGACCAGCTCAATCCGTTCAATGACCCCCATTTATTAGCTTAGTCCATTTTAGCCCAGTCCATTTCAGCCTATCCAAAAATTGGGCTGATATATAACCCAAATTGACTCATAGAACTTATCAAAATATTTTGAAAAAGACCTTTTTGTTTGATACGTTATATACACCCACATAAAAATAAAAAATAATTTTATTAGATACTTAAAAAATTATAAAAAAACAAAGAATTTAAAACTTAGCAAAATTGGACGGGTTGAGTTATGACCCGCTATTTAGCCCATTTTAACCCGATCCATTTCCGCCCAAGCAATTTTGAGCGGTTCATTTATTAACTCAACCCATTTTGACCCGCCCAAATCCATCCCAACCCACCCATATGACACCCCTAATTATAAATGCTATGTTTTGGTCCATAATATTTCGATGCTCCCTACTTAAGGATTATCTAACACACTAAGGGGTCGTTTGGTTGGAAACAAATTATCCCAGGATAATTAATCCTGGGATAAGTCATATTGGGATTAGTTATTGCACCCTTCCAGAAGGATCAAATAACACTACAATCCCGGGATAACTAATCCTGAAATTAGTTATACCATGATGTTGTTCTAACCAAACATGAGATAAACACATCTCAAATTTAATTCCGGAATTAATTATCCCTTATCCCTCCTACCAAACGAGCCCTAAGGGTTCTCCAACATACTCTAGTGGTTATATCTCCAATTTGTAAATTGATGCAGGAGGCTCTGAAATTTCTTGGGCAACTAACCACATGCATGGGGAAGAACACAGTTCTGCATTGAACACATTTATGGAGTTGATCTCACAACTGTGGTAAACTGGCATTTAGGTAACAACGAAAAACTTATTTCTTACATCTAATGAATAAACTGTAAATATTGGAACATGAGAAAGTATATTTTGGTACATGCAGAGTGGAATAAGAAACAGGTTCCTTTCACTAGAGGCTGCAGCTGCTACGAGTTATCAAGAGACGGAGAAGAACTAGTCATAAGGTAAATTTCAAAGTTTTCTCAGGCCATGTATGTTACCTTTAAGCCTATTACTTTGTCAGCACAAGCTAAGTTCCCCAGAAATGGATATTTATGCAGGAAAGCTCAAGTAATCGCTGAATCGCCAATCAAACCAGGAAGCTTAGCTTTGGTATGAATACCACCAATCTTCTATTTCATAAAAGCGCAAACTAGACAAGCTAATTTCCATTTCATTAATGCAATGCAGTGTTCTTCACAAAATGCAGGAAGTGTTCCAGAAGGTCATTTCAGTATGTGATGCTTTCCCTGAGGCTGCTGAATGTACGTTGATTTCTTTATGTTCTTCATATTTTCACCAACAAAAGAACGGAAATTTCTTAACATGGCAAAATAAAGGAATTTTTACGTTGTCTAGCTGCCCATCAAAATGATAGTCATTAAATGTATATTTTTTTTTGTATATTAATGTATAATATACATCAATTATACATTTTTGATGAAAGAGTCGTGGAGATGAGGGTGAGAAGAGGCGTTCAACTACAGAAGTCATTCATTTTATTAGGAGGTTGGTGGAGCAGTATAGTGAGAGGAAGAAAGACTTACATATGATTTTCATCGACCTCGAGAAAACATATGACAAAGTCCCTAGGTTCTATGGAGATGTTTGGAGGTTAGAGGTGTACCTGTGGCGTACACTAGGGCGATCAAGGATATGTATGATGGAGCCAAGACCGGGTACATACAGTGGAGGAGACTCAGAGCACTTTCCAGTGATGATGGAGCTGCCCCAGGGATCAGTTCTTAGCCCATTCTTATTTGCCTTAGTGATGGATGGGCTGGCGCGACAAATCCAAGGGAGGTGCCATGATGTATGTTATTCGCAGACGACATAGTCCTGATTGATGAGACTCGCAGCGGAGTGAACACTAAGCTGGAGGTTTAGAGACGGACGCTGGAGTCTAAAGGGTTCATGAGTAGGACCAAGACAGAATACTTGGAGTGCAAGTTCAGTAACGGGAGCGAGCATGAAACAGGCGTGGAGGTGAGGCTTGGTACTCAGGTCATTCCAAAGAAAGAAAGCTTCAAGTACCTCGGGTCTATCATCCAAGGGAATAGAGAGATTGATGACGATGTCACACATCGTAATAGGGTAGGGTGGATGAAATGGAGGCTCGCATCTGGAGTCTTGTGCGATAAAAAGGTGCCACCAAAACTTAAAGGCAAGTTCTATAGGGTGATGGTTAGATCGACTATGTTTTATGGGGAGAAGTGTTGATCAGTCAAGACTTCGCACATCCAAAAGATGAAAGTTGCGGAGATGATGATGCTAAAATGGATGTGTGAGCATATAAGGAGGGATGATATTAGAATTACTGATATCCGGAACAGAGTGGGAGTAGCCTCGGTGGAGGATAAGATGCGGGAAGCGAGGTTGAGATGGTTCAAACATGTGCAGATGAGAGACACAAATGGCCCAGTGCGGAGGTATGAGAGGTTGGCTATGGACGAGTTCAGGAGAGGTAGACCGAAGAAGTATTGGGGAGATGTGATTAAACGCGTTATGACGCATGTGCAACTTTCCGAGGACATGACCTTAGATAGGGAGTTGTGGAGGACACGAATTAGGGTAGAAGGGTAATAGGTAGTTGAACGTAGTCCTACTTACGCTTACAGACTGGTAACTGGTAATTGTAGTGTTATTATTGTAGGCCTGCTTAACCTATCATACTAATAGGCGCAATATTACTTTATAGTCCCCTGTCGCTTAATTTCTGCTGTTATGAGTTCTTTAGTGTACTTTATTTATCTTATTTACTTGCGTTAGTTACTGCTTCCTTTTTTAGAACGCGCTATCATGACTATTCGCTTTTGTTACCATAATTTTCATACTGCTTTAAATTTCGTGTCGGGCCTGACCGTTTTTCTTGTTTTGCTTGTGCTTATGCTTATGCTTTGCCTTGAACCGAGTATCTTTCGAAAACAACCGCTCTACCTACCAAGGTAGAGGTAAGGTCTGCGTACACTCTACCATTCTCAGACCCCACGTTGTGGGATTTCACTGGGTATGTTGTTGTAATCGTGTATACTTTTTGTATATTTGTGTAGATAATGTAATTATTCCGGGCCGAACGGCCAAATATGTTAAAAGCCCTAAAATAAATTTCCTATGCAGGGTTGTTTCGGACGGGTCCCCATCTGTTAGTAACTATCTACAATATAGCTCTCCGACCCAACGTACGTCCAATTGTTGCTTGGTACCACAAGTTATGGAGTATCACAGTCACATTTCTTACACTTATCTACACGATATTCCTGTTCATTATAGAAAAGTTCCACAAGTAGAACATATACACAACATTTGGGAGGCTTTACTTTTCCAACATATATAATCGGTAGCAGACAAGACTAGAGAGACTTCACTTTCATAACAAACACAGTAAAACCTTCAAAATTTTCTTACTTCTATATTAGCTGTCAATCATCATTACTATCTCGTTTTGACCACGACCCGAGCAATGAAAGAGCAACTAAAGGTCCAAGGAAAGGCGGCATGGGAGGTGGCCTGCTAATAGCAACGAGGGGTTCAATGTTCTCCGCCTTCATCTGGGCTTCTCCAGCATCATCATTTGCTTGCTTCTTAGGTGTCATTGTTCCAACTGTATCATAGTTTGCCATTATTCAGCTATTCATAGTCAAAATGAATAAAACAGTAAATCAAGCAGCCAGATAACTCTTTCTCCAACTAGAATTTTCTTGTACAATTGTAATAACAATTCTATCTCTATGCGGATTTATACGACACACACTTACACTTTTTGAACGAAAAATACTCTGATAATATTATTTTATACAACTTCGAAAACTTTCAAGCAGTCAAACAACAATTTCTTTGACTACGATTATCTTGTACATTCACAATGACAATTCTATCTCTATCCGAATTTGCATGACAATCCATAACATCCCAAAATTCAACTTCATTTAGATATTCAAATTTTATACTTTTAGGTCACATTTTCTATAACCTTTAACTATTAGTTCACCACTACTAATTAACATATGAACTTGTTATTTGTTATGTAGTTACAAAGCATACATTTTTATCTTAAAAATCAAAGAATCCTTCAAGACCAATCTTTGAGATTCAACAGTTTCACTCTTTATTTACTCCAAACAATGTTATCCATCAAGAAGCTATAGCAGAGTGCACATAGTTTATCTAATACTAACTGTCCTTATATAAAAGGTAATGAAATTTGAAATTACCAAATCGTCCTCCAGATGGAAACATAGTTCTGAATTTGGTTATAGCAGGAACTAAAGTTTCAGTTCGAATCATTTCACCAAAGTCCTGCAAATTATGGAAGAAATTAGTGAAATAAACATAATTAGAGAAACCCCATGATAAAAATATTGATGAAATTGAAGAAACGTACCAAAAAACTGATATTTCGTGTTAGAAAAGAGAATTGTCAGCACTTCGAAGGTGGTCGGATATTGGGGGAACAAAAATGTGTTGGCGAATGCTCTTGAAAGTTCTGATGGGCCTAAGTGGCTGTTTGGGTACGGCCTGATTCTAATGGGTCTTTATATGGGCCTCCCTGTAAGTAGGGTTACTTCGGCCCACGTAGTTAATTGATCGCTAATAAGGCCCATATGATGATGGTTGGGCTAGTCCGTTTCCTTACCCGGACATTATACTACTGTATTCACTTGTAATATCATGAGTATAATTATATAATCACAAGGCTGTCTCGTAGTCGTAGTTTATTGGTTTGAAATTCTCCGTAGTTAGTACTTACGAGTTGGATTATAAGTCTTGAGGCTCACAAGCAATCGTGTATCGAGAAATCGTTATGAAATAAGTTTTCTCTGTTGGATTTTCAATTAGCTAACTAAAAATCGAATTATCTCGTCAATCAAATAAAATCACTTCTTTTATGGTGCCCATTTGGCTTGGTGTTGTTTTATACCTAAATGAAGTCAACCAATTAAAGGTTCTTACTTGTAAAGGCAGATCTAGTATTAGTTCTGTGAGTTCTATTGAACTTATTAGTTTTGATTTGAGCTAAGTATACACCAAAAAAAAAAAAATCAAAACGTATGTGTATGATAAAATTATTAGTCAAACCTATTTATATCAGTCATTTTCCATAACAACATTTCATTATAATATCTTGTTTTCTGTGAAACTAAATTTTCATGTTATGTTATATAATACTATATTCTTTTTAACAACATTTCGCTATAGAAGCTAAAAAATATCAGAGCAAACGATGTTGTTATAGAGATTTGACTATATACTTATTTTGAACCAATTGAATCTAGTTTCTGAATTTGCCTATATTTCTTAGCAAGTGTTTTTTGTTTGTTTATAAGCTCAAATCTTTCATGCAAAGCTTGCGTAGCCAGGATTATGACACAGATGCTGATATATTGTTTCGCTACTGATTTATCCAAATCCTATATTTTAATGTGAAATATAATTTTTTTTATAAAAATTTATGAGAATTTCAACAACTATTATATTCAAAACTGTAGCAATTAAAGTAAAAAAGAAAAAAGCATTATATAAATATCGCTCATTTTAGCGTACATATATATATAACGAAGGAGAAGATCAAATCCGTTTATATTTGGAAACAATCTCTATGCTACAAAGACAGAACCGTAAGAGTAAAACTTGTGTACATCCTATCTTCATATTCTATTTGTGGAATTACAATGAGATCAAATCCAACATCACATTGACAAGTTTAAAGAGTTCCGTACATCTCTGGGCCTAACAAAACTTGAAACCTAAAAACTTAGTAGATTACAACTCATAAAACACATAACTCAACAATTGGAACCCACCGGGCCCAAGTGGAGTGTGATTGTCTAGAACTTAAATCAGGACAAATCCAGAGTGTTGTCTATGGATTGACGTGAATTGAATAACTTTTGTCTTACCTTTACTATTATATATTAATTTAAAATCATCGTTACAGAAACTCATAAACTTTAAATTCTAGATCTACTTTGAGATCTTAAATCCTTCTTAAACCAAATGGTAGACAATATTTAGCAGATCACTGAGATTAATTTATTGTCTAAACCATGGGATACAGCTAGCTAATTAGGTTATGCCATTCAGTGTAAGATGTCTTTAGAGGGCCATAGGTATCACATTTGTAAACAGTTATTGAACTATAGAAAGCCCACAGATTAATTATATATTCCTCACTGAGACCAATTAATGACACTACTAAACCAAAAAGTTACTAATGTTCCTACAAGGTTTTAGAACTACTCAATCAGTTAAACTAATGCTCTAACAACATCATCATATTTGTTGGGAAAAAAATATTTGCTTATCGTTTAAATTCTGGTGTTGAGAAGATCACTGTGTATCCGTCTGGTTTTCCGCTGAAAATTGTTCAGTGGCTATTTCTCACTGAATGTCAGTGAGAAAATCCTAAATAATAGAGTAGTGTTTTCACATGAAAAGATTGAGGAAGTTTTCCAGCATTTCAATGAGAACCTGTTTCTCACGATGCGTTTTTTCTGTGAGTTGGTTCAGTGGGAATGAGGTGAAAAATCATGTTTTATAGCACAAATTTCCCACTGAATATCGATGAAAAAAATATCTATTTCTTGTAGTGAGATAGACCCTCAATAAAATATACACTACCAAAAATCGTTAATGTTCAAAGGAATCCAATAGAATTTGACTCGTCAATAATATTTTTCATATATTTTCAATTGAAAATTTTGTATCGACGAGCCAAAGTTTGACAGGACGTAGCAATTTTGTGATAGTGATATTACATCACCAATCAATGGGCCAAGCTAAACTATAGAGGATGATGACTCAAATCAATAGCTTTACCCTACAAGCACCCTTCCAACCGAACTCTCCCTATACTAAGCAAAACTAGTTAGTTCTTTCAGGTTTACCTATTTTTTTCCCCATTGTTCAAAAATAGGAGTATGATTCAGTACTACTCTTTGGGTCCATTTGCTAATTTTTGGCAATCAAGTCTATAACTACTCACCTTTTTATTTATTTAAAGTAATATCTTGTCTTGATTTAACACCATTAATGAACTTCTTTTTAAGCTCTAATGTGTTAACCCATCAACCAATTAAAGTTGATTGACAATAGCTGAATATAGTTTTGCACTTTAATAGAATATTTTCCAATATTCTTTTATTAATTATATTAATTGTATATCTCCTATTTTAGGTAAATTATAATTCTTTTGTAATTAGTTTATTAGTTACATAGTTTGTATCAGAGTAAATATTTTTATAACCTTATATATATTGTAAATCATTCATCAATAAAATCAAGGAACATATTCTTTTATGATATCAGTAGCCTAAAACTACAAACCCTACCCTAGCCGTCGATACACCTTCTTGGCCGCCACTTTTTTTTCCACGTCGGCACCTAGCCCACGCCGACACCCTAGCCGCCGACCTCTCTCGGCCGCCTTCCCTCTTTTCCCCACGACGGAACCCTAGTTTTTTCGGCCATTCTCCTTCAATCTTCTACATAAATTTCCTCTTCCATGGCTGACAAAACCAAATTTCATCCTGCACTTTCCGTAAACAACATTAAAAACTTCATCCCTGTGACTCTTGAGATGGAAAAGGGTCAATACTCCTCGTGGGCAGAGCTTTTTAAGATCCATTGTCGTGTTTACGAAGTTATCGACCACATCATCCCTCCCATGCCGAAGTCCACAGACGTACCATCGGTTTCGACTTCTAATGATGCACTCTGGTCTCGTTTGAACGCAGCCGTCCTCCAGTGGATATACAACACAATATCTAATTATTTGTTGCACACCATTATTGAGACCGATGCCCACTGCCCACCAAACGTGGGAACGATTGGACAGTATTTTCCACGATAACAAAACTCAACGAGTGTTATACCTTGAAAATCAGTTCAAGGATGTTCATCAGGACGATTTCCCAAACGTGTCTGCCTATTGTCAAGAACTCAAGATGCTTGCCGACCAACTCTCCAACGTCGGTGCACCAATCACTAATCAACAATTGGTCATGCAACTTATTGCAGGTTTGAACGAATCTTATGATGGCGTTGCCACCATCCTTAAGCAATGCACGTTATTACATCCATTTTATGAGGCCCGTTCGAAGCTTATCCTTGAGGAAACCCAAAAAATCAAACGCATCACCACTCGGGCTAGCATTGCTGACGCCGCCCTCACCACCACCATCGGGCCCTCTATCTACGGCAGGGCCTCTCGGTATGGCAACCAAAGCCATCGGCCAGAGGACCTGCAACATCCCGCTTCATCCTGTAACAACTATCGGAGCAGGCAGTTCGATAAGGGTCGTGACGGAAGAAATTTTGGCAATAACGTCGGCGTGAAGGGGCAGTCCTCGCCGGCCAAAAATAGCAAGCAGCGACGCGACAGTGGCAGCAGCCTTTGCCGTAGGCTGCCTACCTGCAGTGGGCTGCGTGGCCCCCATTGTCATGGGCCTCACCTCCTTGCCCGTAGACAATATCCTCGTGGACTCCACCTCAGAACCGGCATGTCCAATATGACATACTTAGCCCACGTCCACAACATGCCTACACAGCACAGGCCCCCCCGCCATCGACTTATGCACCGACTAACATTGAGGCAACTATGAGCACAATGTCACTCAACACTCCAGACGAAAATTGGTATATGGACACATGCGCCACATTTCACATGACGACATCAGAAGGTACTCTCTCGTCTTATTCCAATTTGAACAATTTAAATCGAAATATTATTATTGGTAGTGGACAAGACATTCACATCCGTGGTTATGGTCATTTCTCACTATCCCCACCACATCTACCACTAATCTTAAAAATTGTCCTCAATGCCCCTAAACTCATTAAGAATCTAATCTCCGTGCGACGTTTCACAACTGACAATTGGGGTTCCCTTGACTTTTATCCTTTTGGTTTTACTGTAAATGATTTTACGACAGGGAGAGGAATAATGAGATGTGACAGCACCGGATATCTCTACCCTATTTCAAACGCCGTCATCAATCCAACCTCAATTCCATCAACCTTTGCTGCTCTTTCGTCTTCCTTATGACATTCTAGATTAGGACATCTCGGGGACTCTATTTTACGCTCCCTTATAAAAAATAATTTTATTAATTACAATTGTATTTCTAGGACTCCTATATGTGAATCTTGGGTTTTTGGGAAACATGTCAAATTACCATTTTCTGCATCCATAAATTATACTTTAATGCCTTTCGATATCATACATAGTGATTTGTGGACATCCCCTATTTTGGGTACGGTTGACCATCGATATTATGTGTAGTTTTTGGACGATTATTCCAACTTTTTATGGACTTTTCCAATTGGAAATAAATCCCATGTCTACCCCATTTTTTCTTCATTTAATGTTTTCATAAAAATACAATTTGAAAAGAGTATTAAATGTTTTCAATGTGACAATGTTAGAGAATTCGATAATAACCAATTCAAACAGTTTTGCTCCAAAAATGGTCTTACCTTTCGTTTTTCCTGCCTTCACACATCCTCCCAAAATGGTAAAGCCGAACGGAAAATCCGAACCATAAACAACCTCATTTGTGCCCTATTTTCTCATGCCTCAATTCCCCCTCAATTCTGGCATTACGCACTCTCCATGACCACCTATCTCCTAAACATAATCCGAAACAAGTCTTTAGCTCAACGGTCGCCCACCCAAGTTCTGTTTCGTAGGAATCCTTCCTACCAACACTTGCATATTTTTGGATGTCTTTGTTACCTTCTCCATCCGACCACTCACAAACTCCAACCTCGGTCTTCCCTGCGTGTGTTTCTGGGTTACCCTGCCAATCATCTTGGTTACTCGTGCTATGACTTGTTGAGCCGTAAAATTATTATTTCATGGCATGTAGGGATGGCAGTGGATCGGGTTTGGGGCAGGTTTTGGGATTCCCGTACCCTACCCGCCCTCCCAAATGTGCCACTCATACCCTACCCATTACCCACTGGGTATATAATTTTCATACCCTTATTTGCCCCTTTCGGGTATTGAGTACCCGCGGGTTATACACTTCCTCTAATAAAACACAAAAAATCTACAAATTTCATAAAATATATTACCAAATAAGTTTCATAATTAGCAAATACAATCAAAGTTCTATGAAAAAATTTGTCCAAACACTAATGTCATCTCAAAAATAAAATGCAATTACATCAAACATGTCTTCAAGGTTGTGCTTCTCTATAAATCTATGAAAAACAAAATAAAAATGCTAAAAAATAAAGAGATTATATAGAAAATTTATATCTCAATATAAGGGAAGAAAAAACACAACAATAAAGCCATACCTTTGGAACAACAAAGCACTACATTGTCCATTGAAAAATCTTCAAAGTATTATCAAAGGATCTACAACATTGATAAAAATTAATTGAATTAACCAAATAGAAAAAAATTACACACATTTATTAATAAGTAATATAGGTAAGATTTCATACCTTCGTCAACACAAATGGTTGGACATTCAACTAAGTTTGATGACGTAGTACTAGGAACTTCATCTACAAATAAAATCACACCATTAAAAAAAATATGAATCATGAATATAAAGTTTATTACTATTATCTATTACCATTAAGGATTATATATTTTTATTATATAGTTTATTACTATTATCTATATTGATACTTAAATAATTAAATTAAGGTCCTCAATTTATTATCTTTATAATTATAGTTATAATTTATAAGCTAATATATATATATATATATATATATATATATATATATATATATATATAATTATCTTTCTAATTACAATTATATATATTATCTTTATAGGATATATATTGTTTTTATAATTAAAATTAGTTACAATTATATATACACGGGTCGGGTAGGGTAGGGTAGGGATGGGTCGGGTAGGGTCGGGTAACAAGTCGGGTACGGGTATGGTTCAGCCATATCCTTACCCGCTCCTAACCCACCCTCAGACAATCGAGTAATACCCTACCCGACCCATGGGTCAGTCAAAGCGGGTAATTACCCGCGTTGACCAGGTCGGGTACAGGTCGGGACCCATGAGTCGGGTCAATTTTGCCATAACGTCATGTCTTAATTGATGAGTCTCAATTTCCCCTTTGCCTCTCTACACTCCCCACCTCAACATTCCTTTGACTTTCTAGATGATGACCTAAACCCTATTCTAATTCACTATTTACATAGTCCGCCGTCCCAGAACTCGGCACCCGCCACCACCTCGGCCAGTCCGGAACTAGTTGCCCACCCGGTTCTGCCGACGGTGGCCCAGAACAGCCTGCCTCAAGGTAATTCCGCAGCTACCTCTTGGGAAACCGAGGTTCGACTAGCCAGTGCCGTCACCCCTGCCCTTCTTCCTCTTTCCGGCAGTCCTGCAGCAAACCCCTCTCCTATCCCGCATCCCGAGACACACTCTCGGACTATGAAAACTCATGCCATGCACATAATGCATAAACCTAAATAAGTGTTTAACCTTTTCGTTTCAGTTGTCCCTTTTCCTGTCCCTCGTAACCCGAATGATGCCTAGTCCGACCCTAATTAAAAAGACGCAATGATTGACAAATAGAATGCTCTTATTGATAATAAGATGTGGGACCTAGTATGTCGCACCCGATTTTGACCTGCGGGCTTCGCGACACGATGGCGTCGATTCCCTCTGGATTGGATAAAAATGCTTGCTTTGAGGAGTCGCCACCTAATTATTCTAAGGTGAATTAGGACACCTAAATACTAACTAAAAATGTAAAATAACTCCAATTTTGTGATCTACGAAACTAATGAGATTCTAGGTAAGAGTTCTTTATTATCCTAAAGGGAAGGGGTTAGGCATCCTTTAAGATCCGCTAACTTGTTGTTATCCGGTCAAACATCAGGTTAATTATTGTACTAAGAAAATGCATGTTTTACAAATATAAAAATAATGTTGCAAGTAGATAATAAAATGATGCATTTTGTACATGTAAAGTTGAGAGAATAAATAAATAAATATGCATCTGTATGAAAATTGATAAAAAAAATATATGCAAGGTGATTTTTTATGGGCGACGGGCCTAAAAATAGATAAACTAGCGATTAACGATTTTAAAACTAACCAAGCCTAAAAATAAATAAACTAGCGAGGGTTTCAAGTTTTTGACTACCCTATTAATTAATCTACCTATTCTAAATATTTCAATAATTTCAGGAGTACGATAGTATTACAATACAAAATGAAATAAAGTTGAATTAAAGAAAGTAAAAACAATAATAAAATAAATAATCTCTGAGGGGTATTTGCCTTCTTTGACTTTATCCCTTGCAAGCTATCAAGAACAAACGGTTAGAAACAATTGAATATAAATAACTTCGGGTCCGTATCCAAAACAATAAATATTTTGATTACGGAGGGCTCAGACTTAAATTTTGAAAAGATCATCCCAATCACGTCGTGGCTGCGAACATATGACTCGTTGGTAATTTTAGTTGCCTTGCCTACCGAACATGTTGGTCTCTCGGGTGGAAAAGATTTAAGTTTCATCATTGCCCAGAAGTTTTATTTTCCGTCTTTACAACTGTGGAGGCCTAAAAAATCGACGGATATTTTTTCATCGGCCAGTGTAGTATCGTGTTCAAATCAGCAAAATTATATCAAAGCAGCAGGCAGAAAACAGAGAGGCAATTTCCGAAGGGGCACGACCTCGAATTTAATTTCATTGACAAACTGTAGTATTTATTCAAAGCAGTAAAGCAGTAAAAAATGCAGTATTTATTCAAAGCAGTAAAAATAAACCGAAAAGCAATAAACTGAAACTAAGAAGCAATTTCCGAAGGCGACGCGGCCTCGAGTTCAATTACATTGGCAAAAAGCAGTAAAGTAGTAAAGCAGTAAAGCAGTAAGATAGAAAAACAGAGAGACAATTTCCGAAAAGACGCGATGTTTAGTTTAAAATAGTAAAACAGTAAATATCCGTTGCACGAATATTTAAATGCTAAAACAGTGGACTGAAACAGGAAAGCAATGCCCGAATGGTGCGGCCTCGAATTCAATTTCATCGGTATTTAGTTAAAAATAGTAAAACAAATACCGAAACAGAAATCAGTAAATTATCAAAACAGCAAACTGAAACAGAGCAAACTGGAATAGAGAATCAATGCTGAAACACAAAAAAAAAGCGCGACCTCGAATTCAATTTCATCGGCCTAAATGCAGTATTTATATAAATCAGTAAATCAGTAAGACAATCCGTGTACGGATGTTTAAATGCCAAAACAGTAAATTGAAACAGAGAAACAAAAAAAAGTGCGGCCTCGAATTCAATTTCATCGGCCTAAATGTAGTATTCATTTAAATCAGTAAATCAGTAAGATAATCCGTTGCCCGGATGTTTAAAACAGTAAACTGAAAATAGAGAAACGATACTAAAAAAAAGCGCGGCCTCGAATTCAATTTCATCGGCCTAAATGTTATATTAGTTAAAAATAATAAAACAGTAAAACAACAAGATATCCATTGCACGGATGTTTAAAATGCCAAAAAAACAGCGGCAGTTCGCAATTAAAAATGTCCGGCCCGAATTCTGAAATTTGACCTAACCCGGATCCTGAACACTGACCCGAAACAGGATTCAGAATCCAATTTTTTTTCCAGATAGCCAACAACAATATATAAAACATATAAATCTGGAAATTTAATCGAATCGGGTCGACCCGACCCGGATCAGTGACCCGACTCGAATCGGATGTTTTCAACCCGACTCGATTTTCCTCCAAATTTCAGGTAACCAACAACACATATAAACACATGAAATTTGGAATTTCATGCGAATCGGGTCGACCCGATCCGGATCGGATATTTCAACCCGAATCAATTTCTTTCCAATTTTTTCAGATAACCAACAAGAAGATATAAAATCATAAAATATGGAAATCTTACCCAAATCGGGTTGACCCTACCCGACAGTGAACAACGGGCAAAATAATACCCGATTTCCGACATAAACTCCGACCAAAACTCCATCTTTTCGGACAAAAAATCCACAAAACCGACCCCCAAAACAGTGATAAAAAAGGGGGTATTTATAGATGGGTTTCGGGTTTTAGGGGTGTAGGTATGGGTGAAGTGATGGTGTCGGCGTAGGGGTGACCGACGGTGTGGGGTCGTGGTGGTGTGTGCGGCGAATGGTTGGTGTCGTGGTAAGTTGGTCGGCGACGTAAGGTCGCGGGTATGGGGCTGGTTGGTGTCGTAGTGAGTTGGTCGGCGACGTGCCCGACGATGTGGGTGGTGTAGGGTGTCCGGCGTAGGTGGGGTAGGGTGGCTGGTGGTGTGGGGTGGCGTCGGGGTTAGGGGTATGGGGGTGTCTGGTGATTTTGAAAAAAAAAAGGGAGAGTGAAAGTTGTTTGTTTTTGTTGTGTTGTGTTTTAGGTTTAAGGGGGTATAAGGAAATTGGATGGGTGTTTGGTGGAATGGGCCGATCCGGGTGGGCCGATTTGGGTCAATTTTCTGGGCTGAAATTTGGGTTGGTTTGAGGGTTAGGGATAAAATGGGTTATGGGTTTTGTTTTGAGTTAAGATATAAAAAAGATTGAAATGGGTTATACGTTTAAAATATAAAAAGAGTTTTATTATATAAAAAGAAAGCTTTGCAAAATTTATAAATTGTAAAGATGACAATACGATAAAAAATATAATATTTGCGAAATGCTTGATGCTTAAATAAAAAATAAAAAATGCGATGCCGTTTTGTCAACATAAAATAACATACAATATTAGGATAAAAGTATGATTATGATATAAAAATGCAAATGACAAATAAAATGTAAATAATGATAATAATAATGATATATATACATATATATGCCTATATTTTAAAATTGTCTTAAGGTGTCAAAAATATTTAAAATTGCAAATAAAATCAGAAAAGATGGGATAAAATTGGGTGTCAACATAGTACCCCATCTACCTGATGCTAACATTATTCATTCTATGTGGATTTTTAGACATAAAAAAAATCTGATGGTTCTTTTGAGAGGTACAAGACTCGTCTTGTAGGTGATGACATGTCTCAACAAGTGGGAGTGGATTGTGATGAAACGTTCAGCCCTGTCGTAAAGCCCACAACCATCCGGACCATCCTTAACATTGCCATATCCAAGTCTTGGCCATTCATCAGCTTGATGTCAAGAATGCATTCTTACACGGGGATCTTCATGAAACGGTATATATGCATCAACCTATGGGTTTCAATGATCCTATTAATCCGAATTATGTGTGTCTGTTGCGGAAATTGCTCTATGGACTGAAACATGCTCATCGAGCATGGTAGCAATGGTTCGCCGATTATGTCTCATCTATAATTTTTCACACATCAGATCCGTTCATTCCATGTTCATCTACAACAAGTGTACAAACATGTCTTACCTATTATTATATGTTGATGACATCATCTGATGCTCTCCGTCGGTCCATTATGTCTTTCCTTTCCTCTGAGCTTGCTATGAAAGATCTGGCCCCCCTGAGTTATTTCTTGGGCATCTCTATCACTCGACATTCTGATGACCTATTTCTATGTCAGAAAAAGGACGCCGAAGAGATCCTTTACCGTGCATTCATAACATCTCGTGAACCATCCCACACGCCTATAGACACCAATTCCAAGCTCAACGCTGATTCCGACCCTTTATATTCAGACCTGACTCACTATCATAGCCTGGCTGTGGCCCTGCAGTACCTCACATTCACGAGACCAGACATATCCTATGTCGTGCAACAAATCTGCTTGCACATGCACAGTTCGACAGAAGCACACATGCATGCCCTCAAACGTATTTTACGATACGTCCAAGGTACACTTAACTTCAGATTACATCTATACATGTCTTCGCTCAATGGTCTCACTGCTTATTCTAATGTTGACTGGGGTGGATGTCCTGACACCCAACGCTCCGCGTCTGGTTATTGCGTATTATTCGGAGATAACCTATTGTCTTGGTCTTACAAAAGGCAACCTACATTATCCCGATCCAGTGCAGAAGCAGAATACAGATGTGTTGCCAACGTCGTCCCTGAGTCTTGTTGGATCCGTAACCTTCTACTTGAGCTTCACTGCCCTATTCAAAAGGCAACACTGGTTTACTGTGATAATATTAGTGCGATATATCTTTTCCGGCAATCCCATCCAACATCAGCGCACTAAACACATTGAGATGGACATTCATTTCATTCGCGAAAAAGTGGCTCGTGGTCAAGTTCGTGTCCTTCATGTTCCTTCCAGATATCAGATTGCCTACATTTTCACCAAAGAACTTCCGTTCATACTATTTGATGATTTTTGAGCTAGTCTCAGTGTTCGAGAACCTCCCGCTTCAATTGCGGGGGTGTAATAGAATATTTCTCAATATTCTTTCTTTAATTATATTAATTATATTAATTGTCTATCTTCTATTTTATGTAAAATTATAATCCTTTTGTAATTAAAATAATTAGTTATTTAATTTATATTAAAAAATATTCTTAAATATATATTGTAAATCATTCATCAATGAAAAACATATTCTTTACCCTTTATATTAACATATTCCCAAAATAGAATGATGTTATTCCATTTTCCTTCTTTTTTCTTCTTCTGTCATGATCATTATTCTATTCATTCTCCTTGGCCGACCTAAGTCAAGAATCTAGATTTTATACTTTATATAGTACGAGTACTAGTTATTTTTCCTGTCTCTAGTCAATGAAAGAACAAAATTATGTTATAGGTAACTAAATTGAATAGGTCTAATCTAAACCTAGGTCCTAGAGTGTACTCCTAGGATATCTGTCGACCAAAATTGACTGGTAACATTGATCAAATAACTTAAAAATATGGTTAAGTATTAGTGAATTCTTATCTAATACTGTACCTTCACCCTATTATAAGATTACCAGAGGTATAACATTGATCACAATTAAAGATATTTCATATATTTCTACACAGAATCAAGAATTTCAAGAGAATGAGTGTACCATTACTTTTAAGATAAGATTAAAAAAATTATAGTGCATCAAGTTGGCTCAATCCCTTGACCCTTCAAGAATTAAACCCATCACCTTAATTAGTGCACCACTCAGTCTCTCTTAACTATGGGTTCCTATATATAATATTAGATATATTTTAAAAAATTATACACAATATATACCGATCAAGTTTAGTTGGGTAACCATAGGTTCACGTGACCCAATTTTTGCACTTAAATTCGCCATTGTTTCTACATTCTCTCTACGTGTCGAGTAATAGATCCAAAATTTAAACTCTATGAATTCAGTCTTTAAGATTTTTAGCATTGAACTCGTTATTACATATAATTTTATGTTCCACGATTAAAAGTATTGGACTTGGATATCATTTGTTGTAATTTTAGTAGATTGGTATATACTCAAAAATTTATGCTATGCGCTGAAAGTACTGAGTTCAGATGTACCTGATACCACAATGTTGCATCCACCTCGATCTATCAATCCTAAGGGTATGTTTGTTGGATGATATTTATGAATTTAATTTACATATAGTGATAGTATAAATAATTACTTACAAGTAATTGATACTAAAAGTAATTAATTGTTAACCTAAATAACATGGTATAACCAATTAAACGACATTGATATACAGCGTAGCAGCAAAACATAGTGCAATAAACACTAGACCTAGTCTTAACATGGACTTGCCTTGGTGTAGCCTAGCCACATTGCTGTTGCCAGCAGCAGTGATGTACAGCTTCACCATTCTGTTCTTCAATTACCAAACCTCGTTTATAACCATATGATATCAATACATACTGATTCGATTAATTTAAATTTATCTTGTATAAAACTTATTAAAGTAGAGTTGCTCCTTATTAAGAGTCCATGCTCATGGCTTAATTACGAGACTGACAAATGATGAAAGATTCCATGTATCCCACCACGCCTTTTAATTGCCAATTAAGGCACCTTGCTACACCTTACGGCCTCATAGCCCGGGACGACAAGGGATTCGTCCTAGCCCCTTCGCTGTGAAATCTTACGGTATATATTAGATTAAAATAAATTATCAACATTTATATATATATATATATATATATATATATATATTAAAATTTACACTAATTTTTTTTTTCATTTTACTTTTGATTGATCATTTACTCTCATCTACTCATTTTTGCTTTTATTGAAAATAACCTAATTACATTTGTATTAATTAACCAATATAAAAGGGGAAAGACACTTAGCTTTCAAGGACAGAAGGGCTAAATATTATTAGAACTACTAAACACAAATTTGACCTCAGCTTAATTAATTCCTTCTTCTTTAATTCTCTCAATACATTTTAATGGACAAATCTCCAAATTCAGCTAGAGGTGTTAGCTATGGTGGAGGGAAAAGTTCTTTAGGTTATCTCTTTGGTGGTGATGACAAAAAACAACAAAAGACTGATAATCCACCTCCCCCCATTGTTTTTTCACCTCCCTATGGAATTGATGATGAAAATGAAAATCCATCAGAAAATTCGAATACTTCAATTACCTATCAAAAATCTCAGGGCCAAAATTCAGGAATTTTCATCACTGTGAGTATGATTTTATGTTTATATAATTGCCCTTAATTGGTTATCAAGAAAGTTTGTTCATTGACTTTTTTTGTTGGATTTAATTTCATTCATTCATTCATAGTTCTGATCAGATATATTTATCAGTAGCTTGAAAATATAGAGAACTTCTAGAAATTTTCATTTTAATTGCCCTTAGTTATCAAGAAAGTTTGTTTGTTTGATTTCTTTTTTTCCCCTTTCATTCATTCATAGTTCTAAAATTTACTTACTAGCTAGTAGCTTGAAAATATAGAGAACTTCTTGTAATTTTCATCTTTAATCGCCCTTGGTTTCTTATCAAGAAAGTTTATTCATTTGATTTTTTCCCCTTCATTCATAGTTCTCAGATTTATTTACTAGTAGCTTGAAAATATAGAGAAATTCTAGTAATTTGCTCTTGTTATCAAGAAAGTTTGTTCACTTGACTTTTTTTCGTTAGTTTCATTCATCTATAGACGAAAAATAGTAAACTCAACTCCATGGAAGATAACCACAGTAGTCAACACCTTGTCACGATAATCCAAGAACTTTTGTGGATCATCACATTCAACTTTGACATACCTCACTTTCGTGGCAATGTAAATCAAAAATTGGATTTTGAACATTGAATTGGAATCTTTAACTAATGGATAATCTGATTATGAATTTTGTTTCAAGATTTGTACCTTTGACCTGATGCATTTAAACTATCTAATTCATGTGTTGGACAAGTACATATGAGCTAGATTAATTATTTTCAAAGTATTGGATATCAGCCACGAGCCACAAAATATAGAGAGCTTCACGATTTTTTTTTCTTATTTTTGTTTAGTATAATATTGATATGAGATAATTAGCTTAATTAAACCGACATGGTCAGTAATAATTCATATAGCCGACCCTAATGTCTTGCTTGGGATTGAGAAATTTATTTTTGTAGTTGCTCTTGGTTTTGAAGACTTTCTTCATGTAGCTTTATTTTGTTCTTTGATTCATTCATACTAGTTGTTAATATTTTATTTCTTTGTTTCTTTAAATGCTTAGGGTCGTCCATCGACAAAGGTGAAATCAGTTCCAGGAGGAGATTCATCGTTGGGCTACTTGTTTGGAGATAAGTCCTGAAGTTTCTTCATGATCTAACTTCTAAGTATATTGGCTGAAGTTTAGGGTTTGAATAAGGGACTACCCATCAATTTGCAATTTCTCTATCGTTTGGAACTAAGGTGTAATAATTCTTATTGTTTTGTCATTTAATATTTATTTTTTTGCCTTTAATGTTTGTGTGCTATGTTAGTAATCTAAGTTTGTGTGGTTATGTGAGATCAGGTTTGTGTGTGATGAAGATCATCATGCATATTTGGTTAGGGTTTGTAAGGTTTTCAGTATTATGTATTATCAATCTTCAAATAAATTATTCATGTTGTAATTTTGGGGTCTTTGCTTTCTTTATTCTAAGTTTGTCATGGCCCAATTTGATCTTGGAGAGCTTGGAACGAATATTTTCCAAATATAATATTCTCTTTTTTCTTCTCATAGAATATAGTTTCCCCCAATATTTGATGGGGTGAGTGTTTTTGTTTCTTTTTTCTAAATAACTAGTATGAGTTATTTTATGTTCCTTTTTTGTTGGCCACATTTAGGAATGGATTAGTTTCATGCCCTTATATGCTCTCAATAAAAAAATAACACGGAGTTGGTTTCCTTATTAGTGGGGATATTGCTCTCCTTTGCTTGGACCATACCCTACTCCCTCCCTCCCCTACCGACCCTATCCCATTGGCCACTAATGGCAGAACCACCAAAATATAAAAAAGTAAACACACATAAAATAACTAAGAAAATCTAGCATCTATTATATATATATATATATATATATAAAATAATTTTAATCTTATATATATAACATAATTTTCCGCCCCTATATTGGCCACCCCATCTAATATTAGTTTCATTCTTCTTCCTATATGTTTATGGTGAAGATAGTCTTAGCGCAATAATAAAAGTTATGGTTGTGCAATCAGAACGTCACGAATTCGTCTTGTCAATATGCAAGGTAATATTGTGTTCTCAATGTGATCCGACCTTTTTTCTGAATTAACCGAGCACATAGCTAGCGGGAGCACCTGAAGAAACCAATCTGATCATCTTTTATGTCTCACACATGAAAAAACTACAAATTCCACCTGGAAAAGAACAATAATTAATAGAATTTCAGATGATCACTAAAGCATAGTTTTCATGAGTGGTTTACACAGTAGACGTTGCCATTTTTGTCATGTAGATTTGATGGTGGTTAATTAATTATTTTCTGCATTCACATCGTTTTTGTGATGCAAATTGCAAATTAATCACATGTGGATCTTGACTTATGCGTAATGTGGGAATATTTGATTAAAGATAAGATTTTAAGGTTCATGATTGCCCACTCTTTCAGACACGGGTGGGTGACAAGCTGCTTCGTGCCCTACTTGTCCATTTTCTTGAAAGTGCTAACATAACATCACTAGCACTCTACAAATATCTGCAGAATTGAAGTTATATTGTATACCATCATGTCAATTTAATTTGTGGTAGCAGATAATTTTTCTATTTTAAAGTTATCATATCAGGTTTATTATAACAATGACAGTGGCACAAAATTTACACCCATATATAGTTGAGTATATAATTAACATGTAATAACATGTTGGTTACTGTTTAATTTATATCAGGTTAGCAATTAATTCATCAATATTTATTATAAAGATTTGCTTGTGGTTACCTATTAAAGACCTGATTATATAAATATTTTTTACATAGTAAGTACATAAAAATTTAAGTTCAATGACTAACGAATAAAAATTATGTCGTAAGGTAATCACAAGTAAATGTTTGGGATATATGTAAACTATTTAGTTTATGATATATGTAAACTAAAATAGTATAGCGTAATTTTCTCCCCCCTCCCCAGATATATATTGATCATTGAGACTAGAGTACTATTTGTAAGCAAATAAGAAGGATAGGTTCAAGAAGTCGAGACACCAAGTTCTCAATCTCTTGAAAGATTTTGTCCAATTACTATTGATACGTAAAGGCATGCAATATTTCTAACATCAATACTACATAAAATGTACTTGAAATCTCAAGTAAAGTTAGAATAGAAATATCTTAGCCAAATAAGTAAAGATTTATAAAAGAAATTCTTGAGTTGATCATTTCCAACTTGCAAGAGCTTTCCCATGAGGGAGTTCAATTGATGAATTTGCCGACCGTGGACTCATATTTTCAAGGGCCCATTTGGCCCAAAAGGCTAGTGGACTCATATTTTCAGTGGCCCATTTGGGCTAAAAGGCTATTTGTCAATTGATAAAGGAACAAACCATAAACTCCAAGGTTTGGCAGGCCTAAGCCACTGGCAAGCAGCACTTCCTTTGGGTGCATTAGCTTAAGATACATGCTAGACCCCAAATTTATTTCTTTCAATTTAGCAAATAACTATTCTCAAAAATAGTCAGACCCTGTTTGAAAGGCAGTTATGTTCTTTATATCTCATCTAGCAGAAACTAATCGAGCTCTGTTTGATCTCCCAGAAGCGGTCTTGCCGCTTTATTAGTAAGTAAGCTTGTTTTATATCTCCTCAATAAAGGCGAAAGATCACTCCTAATCCTTTTTTTAGGCAAGAAGATCACTAGTTGAATTATTAAACTATGTTGACTAACTGAAAATTTTTAATCTACTAGTGTCACCCATATGAGAGCCTCAAAAATTATTTCAGCATTTTGATGATGGTTTTTTAAAATTAAGTAGAAATTCAATACCAATTCTATCAAACAACCTAAAGACTAAAGCAAACCAAAACCAACAAAAATCTGGTTTTAAGTCCCACTGTTTATCAGTTGTGGCCTTGTGGGACATCAATACTTAAAAATGATACACTGATCCACATATTTATATCAGGGAACATATTTACTCCCACTCGTCATTTACATCAACTGAATAAATAAATTTATTTTTCACCACTTGATATTGGTCTTTCGAGTAAGAGAACCTTAACATAGTAATAAAAATATCGAGGCGGAATTTGGAACTTGCCATCTTCAACATGTAAGATATACATGAGAGTTCACATAACTAAACCTCAACGAAATTTCGTTGATGTTACCTTAACTAGTTAACACAGAGATCAATATATGAATTATAGTGGGAAATGAAAGGAACTTAACTAACATATTGCTTACAAGAATAAGCAAGTTCCATGTTGCCCATACCTAAAAGTTTTCCACTCACTTACTATATGTGGAAATTTCTGCATAACTGAAAAGTGTGATTCTGCAGAGTTGCTTTTAGCTTAAAATTAAAAAATTAAACAAAAAAAAGACACTGTTTAAACAGAATATTTAGTCATTTTGGCTCTGTAGTGCTTAAATCACCCCACCACTAGTCACTATCCTAGTCACAAGTTCACCATCAAGCATTCCCCAATAGAATCCAGAATTCAAAGCAATTGATTTTAAGCGTTCGTTTGTCCAAACCCTACTTCTAGAATTACACTTGGTATGTTGTTATTCTGTATATAAAATTTGTATACACTAACATTATAAATAATTTTTGTATTATCACTGTAATTTACTATGTCGTAGCAGATTGATTGTCTTATTTCAGGTTACTACTTTTAGTTATTACGTATAATTATATATGATTACTTTTTACATGATATAATAATGCAAAAAATCTTTTATATTGTTGATAAATAAAAGTTATATATAGTATACATTCGTTTTGTTAGAGCTAGAAGTAGCGAGTGCGACCTTCTTTGATTGGGTCATTTGCGCAAATGATCTTTTTTGAGATCACTTTTTGAATTTTGTTCTCATTAGTTGTTTGAGATATTTTTCTACAAAAAGAAAAATCCATCTAACAATATCTTTTAAAGGTGAAATTTAACCCACTGATTAGATAAAGATAGAACTCAAAGAGTAGCCTGAAAAAAAGTCATACGATGCAATCGAGCAGCTCAATTGATTGACTACCTGAACTTTCACTTGGTTGGTGAGAGTTCCAATTCCCATGTTGTAATCTTCTCCCCATTTCCCTTCCCCTAAAACAAAAAAGACATAATTTTTTTTCACTTTATGAAGACGTTATAGTGTTGGGACCTCCCTCCACTAGTGAGATTGGTATCAAAATACATCGAATTCGAAAGCGTGACCTTAAGATGTCATATGGTGCAATAATAATTTTATTAGATCCGCCTAAAATTAGAGAAAAAAGAACACCACCACCCGTGACTAGTCCCGCTCCTAATATGCTATATCCGACTATGAACATCATCCCCACATAACCATAACCCGTGATTTTAATAATTGGATGTGGGGAGTGCACTATTTGTGGTTGAATGGGAACAAATGTACATTATTTACGTAGTATACAAATTTTTGTGTATTATATTAAGTGAAAATGAGTACTTTCATGATACTAAAGTTTGTGGTGGTGAAAATGAGTCACGGGATGAACAATGGCAAGCAAAACCCGACAAAGGAATCCCAACTCGTCAGGCATGTGTAGACCACAGATACCACTAACCATTGGTCAAGTAAAAAAAAACTATTTTTGATTAGTATAACTAGTCCTAATTAGAGAGAGAAAAAATATATATATTATAAAAAAAGGTTAAGGTAATATTTTTTCATTATATGTATACAACCAATTCTCGCTAATGAAACTTGTACCGTCTACTATTCAAGTCTTAATATTGAACTTTGACTTTAATTCTTGAGCAACTAATTAACTTGAGTGTAGAGTCAATTTAAATTTTGTCGATATGGAAACAAAGTCCCATATTAATAGCGGAAAAAAGAAGCGACATATAAGGTTTCAAGATACTCTAAATGATGCGAGACCTTTAAAAGAAATTGTATAGGCTTAGTTCAAAGCAAACTGTTAAAAGTATCTTTAGGTTATTTTAGCCCAATTCTTAACCACCATATGTGTCCGTAAGAATAATTATGTGACAATCCCATAATTATTTTCAATCACTACTAATTAAAATGTAATCATGTAATTATCATTGTAAATCAATTGTCGTCAATTAGGTAGATTAGCATCTTATATTTTGGGTAAACTTAAATTAATACTACATTGTAATATTGTATATATTTGCTATCATTGGAATGAAATATGAAAGAGATTAATTCTCCTACATGGTATCAAGAGTCTAAATATCCTTTGCCCTAAACATTTTCTTTTCTCTCAAGCCGAAATCTTCCTCTAAACCTTCTCATAATTTTGGCCAACCCCACTTAGGTTTACTAATCCTAAACCTAAACCTAAACACTTCCTAAACCCTAAAACTAAACTACTCTCTAGCCGTTGCCTAAACCTTCTCCCCCCCTGGGCTAAGACACTGTTTTCTTTTTTGTCTTCCAAAGTTAAGGGTTCTTCCATCCTATTCCATCAAAACACCACCAACTTCTCCTCTTCTCTTGTTTCTAAGTCGAAACTATAGCCGAAAACATGCAATTCATCCCGCTCTTGCCGTTAATAACGTCAAGAATTTTATCTCAATAACTCTTGAAATGGAGAAAGGGCAGTATACCTCAGGGACATAACTATTCAAAATTCACTGTCGCGCTTATGAGGTGATTGACCCCGTCCGAGTCACCGTTGGATACTACTACGGTGGACAAGAAATTATGATCTCGCTTAGATGCTATAGTCCTTCAATGGATTTATGGCAGAATTTCGAATGATCTTCTCCATACCATCTTAGAACCAAATTCTACGGCTCAACAAGCGTGGAAACGGTTACAAAATATTTTTCAAGATAACAAAATTTTCAGGGCTGTTTATCTTGAACACCAATTTACAAATATTAAATTGGATGACTTTTCCAATATCTTAACCTATTGTCATGAATTAAAGATGCTTGCGGACCAATTATCCAACGTTGATTCGCCCGTGACAAATCAACGGTTGGTCCTTCATTTGATTGCAGGATTGAATGAACAGTAAGGTGGAGTTGCTACGTTCATTCAACAAAGTAATCCATTGCCTCCTTTCTATGAGGCCCGTTCGAAGTTAATTATTGAGGAAACACGGAAGGCAAACACAGGCATCTTCTGGAGCATCCACCGTCGGCATTGCTCTCGTCTCCACCAACTCATTTTTTGCGGATTCGGAGCCCCACAATTCTGGTTCGAGGGCTAATAATAATAGTCAAAATAGTGGCAAAAACGGGGTTCAAACCGTAACAATAACAAAGGGAAAAATAATGGTGGAAAGGGTCGAGGCCGTGGCTGTGGCCAACCTGCCGGCGGCAGCGGACAGTCTGGGCAGTGGCGTCAAGGTAGCGGCGGTAATCAGTGGGGGCAGTACCCACCGTGGGCCTGGGCCTCACAATAGGCTGCCCCACCATGTTCGTACCCTACTTCTTCGTGGGCCAGGCCTCCACCTTCAACTTGCCAATCCGGAATTCTAGGGTCTCGTCCCCAACATGCATTTGCAGCTCAGGCACCATCTTTGGTGGGCTATGCGCCCACTGACATCGAACAAGACATGAACCACATGAATTTAAGTGTTCCGGATGAGTCATGGTACATGAATACAGGGGCTACGTCACACATGATGGCATCTCAATATAATCTCTCATCTTATTTCGATATGAGCAATAATAAAAATATTATTGTCGACAGTGGTCAGGAAATTCCAATTCGTGGTATTGGTCAGGTAACACTACCCTCCCCACACCCTCTATTATACTTGAAAAACGTCCTTCATGCACCAAAATTAATTAAAAACTTGATATCCGTTAGACGTTTTACAATTGACAAAAATATTTCTGTGAATTTTGATCCGTTTGGCTTTTCTGTGAAAGATTTTCAGATGGGGATGCCACTCATGAGATGTAATAGCACGGGGGACATGTATCCCATCACCTCTGTTTCCAACAATCACATAACCAAAACATCCACCTTTGCTGCCATTTCTTCTATTGTCTGGTACAATCGGTTGGGTCACCCAGGAGCACCAGTTTTTAATTCTCTTAGGAATAATAATTTGTTTGCTTGTAACCGAACTTTGGACTCTTCTGTTTGCCAATCTTGTGTGGTTGGTAAACATGTTAAGCTCCATTTTGCGTCCTCTACTTCTCATACTTATATGCAATTTGATATTTTGCATTGTGATTTGTGGTCATCACCTATTTTGAGTTTTGCTGGTCATAAGTAATATATGCTAATTCTAGATGATTATTCGAATTTTTTGTGGACTTTTCCCTTAAGACATAAATCACAAACCTATACCATTTTAAAACCATTTAGTGTTTTTTTTTTATTATCAAAACTCAATTTGACAAAACCATTAAATGTTTACAATGTGACAATGGGAGGGGGGAATTCATAAATACCCAATTTAAAGATTATTGTCACCAAAATGGGATGTATTTGCGTATTTCGTGTCCCCATACATCACCATAAAATGGAAAAGCCGAAAGGGAAATTCGAACAATTAATAATATGAATGCACCATCCTTGTGCATTCCTCCACACCACCGATTTTTTGGCACCATGCACTTCAAATGACAACATATCTTTTAAATATTCTTCATAGTAAACTGTTCTCTAATGTGTCCCCTACACAAATGTTGTATAATCGCTTTCCATCTTTTACACATTTGCGGATGTTTGTGTTATCCTTTGTTTCCTTTTACTTCCATTCACAAGTTGCAGGCTAGGTCAATTCCTTGATTGTTTTTGGGATATCTATTAAATCATAGGTGATATAAATGTTATGATATGACGACGAGAAAAGCTATTATCTCTCGTCACGTAGTTTTTGATGAGTCTAAATTCCCATTTGCTAAGTCTCATGTGGCATCCTCACCTTCATATAATTTTTTAGACAGCAGAATACATCCCATTTTATACCACCATCTCAATAATCAACCACCAGTTCACGGGACTGGACCAGTAGTCTCGGCCTCACCAATATACCGAGCCAGCCCATTACCCAGGCCCAATAACCACTCGGTAAATCACTCCCCCACACCTTCAAACTTGGACTCCACTCCACCCCCTAAGATCCCTACCACCTAACCGATGATAGTATAACCTCGGACCATTGAAACCCATGCCATGCACGAGATTTTCGGTCCAAACGTCAATTTAACTTACTATCTTTGGTTCAACCATCACCCATACCAAAAAATCCCAAAGCACCCTTATCAGATCTGAATTGAAAAGCTCCATGTTAGACAAAATTAATGCTCTTATTGAAAATAAGACGTGGGAATTAGTGCCCCGTCCATCTACTGTGAACATTAGTAGGTCTATGTGGGTTTTCTGTCATAAAAAGAATTATGATGGCTCTTTTGCGAGATACAAAGCTCGTCTTGTTGGTGATGGCAGGTCTCAGCAGGTTGGAGTAGATTGTGGAGGAACTTTTAATCCGGTGATTATGCCAGCAACTATCAGGACGGTTCTTAGCCTGACACTGTGCAAATCCTGGACTATTCATCAGTTAGATGTCAAAAATGCATTTTTGCATGGCCATCTACATAAAACAGTTTACATGCACCAGCCGTTGGATTTTCGAGACTCTACACATCCAGATTATGTGTGCCTGCTGAAAAAGTCCCTATATGGTTTGAAACAAGCTCCACGGGCTTGGTATAACAGGTTTGCAGGTTTTATATCCACTCTTGGTTTCTCCCACAGCAAGTCCGATCAATCATTATTCATTTATAATAAGGGAAATGACATGGCGTATATCCTCCTATATGTAGATGACATCATTCTCACTGCATCATTTACCTCCCTTCGCTAGTCCATTATGTCCCTTATCGCAACAGAATTTGCAATGAAGGATTTGGGCCCTTTAAATTATTTTTTGGGCATTGCTGTCACTCAATATGCATGTGGTATGTTTCTAAGTCAGATGAAATATGCCGAGGAGATACTTGAAAAGGCCGATATGTCATCCTACAAGCCCTCGCATACTCTAGTGGATACAAAAGTCAAATTGAGTAATATTGCAGGGGCTTCATACAGTGATCCTACCCACTACCGCAGTCTCGCATGGGCCTTGCAGTACCTCACTTTCACGAGACCTGATGTCTTCTATGCTGTTCAGTAGGTGTGTTTGTATATGCATGATCCGAAAGAGGAACATATGGGGGCTCTCAAACAGATTCTGCGGTACATCCAGGGTACTATTCAGTTTGGATTACATTTGTATAAATCCTCCATCTCGACTCTATCCTCTTATACTGATGCAGATTGGGGTGGCTGCCCAGACACACGACGTTCAACCTCAAATTATTGTGTATTTTTGGGGGATAATCTGATTTCATGGTCATCCAAACGCCAGCCAACTTTGTCTCGGTCAAGCGCTGAGGCAGAGTACCGGGGGTGGCCAATGTGGTCGCTGAATCATGTTGGCTCCGTAATCTTCTCTTAGAGCTCCACTGTTCGATTGAGAAGGCAACCGTTGTTTATTGTGACAATGTGAGTGCGATATACTTATCCGGTAATCCAGTTCAACATCAACGCACAAAGCATATCGAAATGGATATCTTATTCGTCCGAGAAAAGGTTTCCCGTGTACAAGTCCGGGTTCTCCATGTATCGTCCGTTATCAGATTGCAGACATCTTCACGAAAGGTCTTCCGCGCGTACTATTTGATGATTTCAGGGACATTCTCAGCATTCGAGAACCTCCCGCTAAGACTGCGGGGGACTGTAAAAATAATTATGGGACAATTCCATAATTATTTCCAATCACTACTAATTAAGATGTAATCTTATAATTATCATTGTAAATCAATTGTCATCAATTAGGTAGATTAACATCTTATATTTTAGGTAAACTTAGATTAGTACTATATTGTAATATTGTATATATTTGCTATCATTAGAATGAAATATGAAAGGGATTAATTTTCCTACCGTGTCTGTAGAACTATAATTGAATTTAGGGTGAGATTAATTTTTCGTGCAATACCAATCCACTTGAAACTTTTACCAAACAAAAGATAAGTAATTGTACGAATGGGATTGAGTTAATAAAAGAAGTTGCCAAAAGCCCCAAAACCATGATCGACATAACTTAGTCGTTGGTATATATGGTGCAAAAATTGAATCATTCAGAGAATGAGAGGTGGAGTTCCATGTGCATGAGGTCACTAATTTATCACTTTTAAAAGTGGCAATCCTTTCCATAACTTCCCTTGTTCCCCCTTAGCTTTCGATTTTCAAGCAATGAGGAGAAACAAAAACATGACAAAATAAACAATATTATTGGGACCATCTTAAATCCTTTTTCACAACTTAATTTAAATGCAAAATTGAGTGGTACACTAGTGTTTGTCTGATAGCCCGTCGATATTCGAAATTTACTATCTCGATTAATTTGAATTGGCACAGCATAAATTCATTAAAGAAATCATTTCTGAAAGTTGAATCCAAAACCCCTAATTAAAGGGATGGATCATTTCTATTCCACCATAATCCTTGATGATTAATACATTAGCTGAATTCATGTGCTACATCTTTTAGCGTTTGTCATCTCCCTAGCATGGGCTAATCCCACCATGTAAAAGGTGATAGGTGACTCTAAAGAATTAATCTTCATAAATTTTCTAAAACTTAAATTATGCAATCTTTTTAATGTTTATCATTTTTTTGGATAGAACAGATCGACTACTTTAATTTAATTCTTGAAGCTAAGCCTATTGAGGCATCCCACTCTTGGTCTTCAACTAGTATTATTAAATTACTAGCTAGCTAGATGCCAAAACAAGTAAAAGAAAAGAAGGAAAAATTAACCCATATGGTTTATTGGAATAATTAATATTGCTTTAAAAATGGAATACGTACCATCGTGTAATTGTGAAACTAGCACGTCGACTTTAACAAACGAAATGGGCAGGTAAAGGTTAATTTTTGACCTTACTCTTTCACCTACAAATTCAAAGTAGCATTTGTTCGTTGTTTATTTTAGTCTTTGGTTGCTTAAAGTTTTCGACCATTTGTGTATTTTATGCTATAGGAGTCTTGGTAAAACGCTGACTACTTTGACATGTTATAAATATATGAGTTTAAGTTATACATACTCTCAATATATATATATAAAAAATTATATTATTAAGCAGTGACGGAATTAATTTTTTTATCAATGTGTGTCAAAAATAGAAAAAAATAAACATGCGAAAAAAATCAAGAAAATTCAACACATGATATATATGCATAATAAAAATTTATCTATCGATACATTGTAATTTTCCAGTGAAAGTGTGTCAGTTTCGTGTTGAATACATAAGGCGATGTCTCTATTTAGAGATAAGTCTCCTTAAGTTATTCATAACATATGGGATAAGATCTAGTAGTAACAACTATATTTGACAAAGCACTTTTTATTAAGCTTAGTTTAGCTGTTAAAATTGAAATGTTGAGAGTTTTTTAGACTTGTAGTCCATCACACATTGTGTTTTGCTTATGGAAATATGGTTTCATTTTTATGTAATATGGTTATAGTCTCAATATTAGGACACTAAACTTGCATCTCCATTTCTTATTCAAGAGAGAAATGTCAAATTGTCAATTCTCCATGGATTATGGATATATTACTCTTTATTTGCATCTGGCCTTGTCGAACTCTTACCAAATTTAACTAACTTACAACGAAATTTAACAACCAAAGTTAGAAATTATTCCATAAGGCAACATTAGTCTAATATTTAACAGAAATGCAAATCAGGTCATTGTCCAAGGAAAGTAAAGGAACAAAACAATAGTGTAGGAATTGAAAAAAAGTCACCAGTCCAAAATCTCTGACATTCTGCAAACGTTAGTTCAACTTCTCGCCCACTCTCAATCCCCCCCCCCTCCCCTCCCCTCCCTCTCTCTCTCTCTCTTTCTATACATTTCTATTTATATTGAGATAATTTGATTAGACACGAAATTAATTCTTTTAAAAAAAATTATGAGTTAAATATACCATACTTTTTTTTATAGTTTTAAGAATTTTAGAATGTATGATTTTAAATATATAGTAACATTTACGTAGTTATTCAAAAATTTAAACTTATGATTTTAAATATTCATGACATTTATATAGCTAAAAATTAAGTCAATAACGATAAAATGAGAAGTTCAGATTAAAATATTTTTAAAATTAAAAATATGTCATTATTTTTTAAATAGCTATTTATTTTACATACGATTTAGCTCATATAAATTGACATGGTGTGTCCAAGAAACAATATTGACTACAATAACAACAACAGATCCAGCGTAATCCCATAAGTGGGGTATGGTGAGGGTAGAGTATACACACATTTTATCCCTACCTTGGGAGATAGAGAGGTTGTTTCTAATAGACTCTCGGCTCAAGAAAATCCAATTCAAAGCCGTTCGAAAAAAGAAATAACGGAAGTGAAAAAATCATGACAAAATAATGTAGAAAGCATGACAAAGCAATCTGAAAAAAGGAGCAGTAACTACAACAAAATAATACGATAATCGAAGTACAAGAAACAACAAATAGTAATAGAAATCAAAGGACAAGAAACTACAAAAGTATAACTAACTAGTATGGAAGGATAAGTGGAACAACACTCAATTTGTATATTTTAATTTATTACAACAAATAGATTATCTTACTTTTCAGGTTAAAATATGAAGATTACTTGTAATTTTCTTGTATTAAATAGACTGGCTATTAGTCTATTACTACATAAAAGTTGAAACTCGTGTATATATATGCCTGACAAATCCGTGAAGCACAACATAACATAACAATGGAGTTTCCAATTAGCACTCTCACAAACATTCCTGTAAATCCTCTCTCTCTCTCTCTCTTTCTCTTTATTTTTTTCCCTCTTTTCCATTTTTCTCATTTTAATTGAATTAATAATTTCTTATGATAGGCAATTCACAGAGTTTTACTACTCGCCGTAGTGATTCTAACGGCGTTAGGTAACGTTCACGGCCGTCATAAAGTACACAAATGGGAAACCGTCGAGTACTCTGCCATTAGTTGCAGAGCACACACCGCTTCGTTAACGGATTTTGGAGGAATCGGTGACGGAACGACGTTAAATACTAACTCTTTTAAAACGGCCGTTGATTATCTGAGTCAGTTTCAATCGAACGGTGGTTCGTTGCTGTATGTACCCGCCGGAAAATGGTTGACGGGAAGTTTCAATTTGACGAGTCATTTTACTCTGTATCTCGACAAAGATGCTGTTCTTCTCGCCTCTCAGGTAACATTTTGTTCTTAGCCAATTTCTCCCTTTTGAATTTGTTAGCAACTTTTGAAATGCATGAATTTGTTTTTTTTTTTCAATTGCATCCATCCTAAAAAGAATAATACTATTGGTAGGGGTGGCAAAAAATGCTCATAAAAATATTATCCGCCTATTTAGTAACTAAACCATTTTGACTCGCCAATATTTGGCTCATTTAAAACTTTAGCTGATGCGGACTACATCTATAGTCTAAATTGACCCATAATTTTTTTTATAAAAATATTTTAAATTTTTTTATTTGATATATGTTATATAGAGCTATAATAAAGATGGAGAGAAAACGTTTTATTAGTTTTAACTTAAAATGAAATAATAAGAGTTGAACGAGTTTGATCACAATCCACTGTTTAGTTTATCTCAGCCCATCTTATCTCAGTGCAAGTAAATTTTGAGCAGAATTGGTAAATAGATAGAGGGGATTACAAGAGGGGAATCAAATCCTCACCAACAAGATCAAAGTTCATGTAGCCAACCAACTGAGCTACTAAAATTTTTGAATTGAAAAATCGTTTATTTATTAATATATTCCAGTTTTACAAGACAAAATTTAGTCTAAACCACCCATTTATCACTTATTGAAGGGGTGTTGGGATTTTAAGGTGCCATTGAAAACTGAAAAAAATATATCTTTTGAAGTGCACCCAAAAGATACCTTTTGGATTGCACCTCTCCATCCCACCCTTAGCTTTGACTTAAATTGAAGAGACCAAATCTGAATTCTTTCTCCCCTCTAAATTGTTTTCTACATTTCTTTTCAAAACAAAAGTATCACAAGAGTCGTGTAATTTGCTCTGTTGATTTGAGTTTGCCGAATTGATTAATCCGACCAAGGAAAAACACTTTTGATTTCAGGGCTAACTCGAGACCTTGGTGATTTTGGTGGAAATGTATTACTATATGCCCCACACTAGCTTCACGTGACCTACTATTATTTTAGTTGTTGTAGTACTATAATCTTTTGAGAACAGGAGATAGTTCTGTATTAAATACAGCTAGGTGTAAAAACAAAAAAGCCTCATATGAATTTAATATTTGTACCTAATTTTCTTGTATGTGAATGAATGCAACCCGCTGTGAATAGTACAAAGGTGAACTACTCTAGCGGTGAGAATGTCTCTCAGTTAATGAGTCCAAATCCACGATAACACTAACTCAATAATTGTCCCAAAATGAAACACGCAGCAGCCTAATGATGAATGAAATGTGTGGAAACAAAGGATGTCAAAATTTTGGTAGTGCAAAATTACCGAGATAAATACTAGTAGAAGCTAGTATGTATCTGGTAAGATTAATTGAGGTGCACACAAATTGATTCATACAAGTTAAAATAGAGAGAAGGGGGCAGTTGTTGCTTTCATACTTCCAATGTTCAACCAAGAGAAGAATGGCAAGTTACTCTAGGGCCTGGAGTTGTGTTTTCTTTTCCTTCAGCAAGTCCTTTTAACCTTATAATTTCTTCCTTCAGTGAGACCTTTTAACCACAAAAATAATTCATGAAGTTTCATAATAGCATCATAAGCGAGAACACAGTACTGGCAACGACAAGAGAGATAGTAGGTTTGTTTCGTAAAAGAAACATGAACCTTCATTCTAGGGGGTAAAATTTATAAATAGACACTTTTCAGTTCCCATAATTGAAAAATAACCAATGACCTGGAATTTCAAAATCCATAAGTGAACACCGGGTTCACTAACTTGGAATTTCAAAATCCACAAGACAAACTCCAGAATAATGTCACGGAGTTTCACTTAAGAAAATGAAACTTTAGAATAGCGGTTATTTTTTAAAAAGACATGCCGAAAAATGAGCGGCGAACACTATTTACAAAGGATATTGGTGACTTTTATTTGTTAGGATTTTGTGCTTTTCTTTTTTTTATTATGCTATCTCACTGATTTCCTGTTATTCTTTAGGATGAAAATGATTATCCGGTGATTGCACCGTTACCATCCTATGGTCGAGGAAGAGATACAGACGGTGGTAGATTCGTTAGTCTTATTTTTGGAACCAACCTCACTGATGTTGTCATCACAGGTACTCTTATGATGTCTTATTTCATGTCACTGTTGCATTTCTACTATAACTCAATAAAAGATTTATGTCTGAATTCACATCGAAAATTAGAATATTTGTCGCTCATATTCTGAATCCGGCAACTTTTTTGGTGCAGAGGGAGTGTTACAGAAGTTTCTGCCAGTTGTTCCTTTCTAGAACGTTTTTTAAATAAATGACCCTCTTTTTATTTTTCTTGCCATTTATGGACCTAAAGATCCTTTTTAAATAAACTGAAAATCTTATGAGAACACGTTAGACGACGGTCTAAAATTTATCAGTTATTATAACTAAAATTTATCAGTCATTCAAGGGTTATATTTGTACAACTTTTAAAAATAGGGACGAAATCTAAATGATGGCCTAAAAAGGGGACATTAGCATAAATCAGTCGGAGTATTAAGTCCATTGCCACTTCAATAGTGGATTTTTTTTACGGCATTTTGTTTGCTGAATCATGTAATATTTCTTTGTAATTCACTCAGGGGAAAATGGAACTATTGATGGCCAAGGGCAGCTATGGTGGGACAAGTTCCACAAGGGAGAACTAAAATTTACAAGACCTTATCTGATAGAGATTATGTACTCTGATAATATTCAAATCTCCAGTCTTACTTTGGTTAATTCTCCTTCATGGAATGTCCATCCTGTATACTGCAGGTAATCAAGTTAATCTTGATTTCCAATAGTTCAATATTGTTTTCTTCTAAATCAATAATAACTGAGGCAAAAGCTTGATTTCTTTGTGAAATGCAGCAACATTATCATCCAAGGCATCACTATCCTTGCCCCAGTCAAATCTCCAAATACTGATGGAATTAACCCTGGTAATCTTCCGTTAGTGTTTAAATATGATGATGATATGAAATGAGTTTAAATGAAAAAGTCGGGATTCATATAGCGATCCCAACTTGTTTGGGAATGAGTCATGTAATTGTTGTTGTAATCTTCCATTAGTGTTTACTAACGTTTTATTTGTTTGACTGATATTAAGTTTTACGTAATAGGTAAGTTGTTTCAGGTTACTAATCTCACTTTCTATGTATGAGTACATGTAGGTATCTTTTAGCTGACCTAATAGTACTGTCAGTATATAAGAGTTAAACTCTTATCGTATACTTTGTCAGTATATAAGAGTTAAACTCTTATCGTATACTTTTTCCACTCAGGTCTTTTGATTACTATGAAGCTTTTTCTTTAATTAAACTAAACCTTACTTGCAGATTCTTGCATAAATACTAGAATAGAAGACTGTTACATCGTCTCAGGAGACGATTGCATTGCGGTTAAGAGTGGCTGGGACGAGTACGGAGTCGCCTTTGGGATGCCAACGAAGCAGCTCGCTATAAGGCGAATCACCTGCATTTCACCGACTAGTGCTACAATTGCATTAGGCAGTGAGATGTCAGGAGGAATTCAAGACGTAAGAGCAGAGGATATTACAGCAATCGATACAGAATCAGCGGTTCGAATCAAGACAGCAGTAGGAAGAGGCGGATACGTGAAGGATATATACGTTAAAGGCGTGACCATGAAAACTATGAAATACGTATTCTGGATGACGGGAGACTACGGTTCACACCCCGATACCAATTATGATCCAAACGCGTTACCTGTAATTGAAAACATCAATTACCGCGATATGGTTGCTGAGAACGTGACCATTGCTGCTAAGCTTTCAGGAATTTCTGGCGATCCGTTTACTGGAATTTGCATATCAAATGTCACGATAGAGATGGCGCCTAAAGCAAAGAAACTTTTCTGGAATTGTACAGATATTTCCGGGATTTCAAGTGGTGTGGTACCTCAACCTTGTGATTTGTTGCCAGATCAGGGGACAGAGTACGCCGCGCCCTGTAATTTTCCAAGAGAGAGCGTACCAATTGATGATATGGAAATTCAGACGTGTTCCTGCAGGAAGAAAATATATTAATACATCAATGCATAAGAATTTCTTAATCAGTTAAATTGTTCTGTTGCTTCACCCACCTGAATTGACCATGAATACAGACTGGCGATCCCGTTTCACTTTGTGGACAAGCCATGCTAATATTTGTAACTGTTACATATTTGTGATTATGCTATCAATTATTGCAGCCAAAAAATTCAAGATAAAGTATAGCAAAAAGATTGTTGGTGTGTTGAATCATAACTAAGCTCTATTAGTGTATTACAAGCATTCCTAGTCCACAATGTGGTGAACTGAATAGTCATTAAACAAAGGGCATACCAAGTATAAGGTTGTAGATTTTAGACCTTCGCAAATACTACTATACTAGTGGAGCTCTTAAAGTGGAGAACAAATTAATATATGAAAATAAGAATGTTTTACATCCCATATCACTAGGAGGCATACTTTATCTCCTCAACCAAGATATCAGTTCAAATCAGCTCTCTCCTCCCGCAAAACATAACTTACAAAATGGATTGAAGGAAGAAAACTACATATGGTACACAATTCAGGAGAGCCAATCATATTTTTTGTTCAACAAAGTCCGGATAAAACTTCACAGACTCCCTCCAAATCAGTTCCTTCATCTTTTCTTCAGTGATCGAGGGCTCCTCGAAATCAAAACTGAAAGATCTGGGGCAAATTGGCTCATCGTTGATGTCATGAAGAGATGACAAAAATGGGTGACAAAGAGCCTCGTCAACTGCACATAGAGCAAGAAAGTCGAACACACATAAGGTAAACAGGATGGACTGAAAAGGGAAACAAATCATGCAAAGGTTGAGTTCAGAATTTTTGGTGTTTTACCTGTAATCCGTTGTGTTGGATCAAAGACGAGCATCTTTTCAAGCAAATCAACAGCCATAGGAGACATGGTAGGAAATCTTGCAGAAAATTGCTGCTTAGGATATTTAGGAAGCTGTCGGACATATCTTCGGGCATTATCACTTCTCAGAAATTGAAGGCTGGTATCATCAGGAGAACCTAGTAGCTTCAAGACAGAAGAAACACAGTTGAAGCTGGGAACAATAAGCTGATAAACTGCTTCAGAAGCAGAAAATAAAAAGTCCCATATATACTGAAAGGCCCTTTTTAGTCAGACCTTTTCTTGAGCTCGTTCTGAAAATAGTAAATGATTAACTTATTCAATGAACATTTGAAAGCATTGTCTGCATGGAATTACTACATACCGCTAAATATGGCACTGGAAATCACTCTCAACTCCCAACTTCAATTTAAAAATGAGGGAAAAGAGAAAGAAAAAAGGAGGTTCTTTCAGGTCTCAATTTTCTATCAACTTTTCCACTTCAAGACATGCAGGTAGAATGTCACTGGATAAACTTTAATATGCTTCCAAATGATTTTTTTTAATCAAGTTCTTGCTAAAGGACTTTGGAAATGTATTGCAAACCAAAGAAAGAATTTGACGTGACTTTTTACCTCAGTAATGAGTCTCAGCTGATGCACATAATCTTTTCCAGGAAACAAAGGTTCTCTTGTCATTATTTCACCAAGAATACAACCAACAGACCAAACATCAATTGCTGCAGTGTATTCTGAACAGTTAAGGAGCAATTCAGGTGCTCGATACCAGCGAGTGACAACGTACTCTGTCATGAAATCTGTCTCAGAAGTTGTCCTCGCCAAACCGAAGTCTCCAATCTTGAGGTCGCAATTTGCATTTAGGAGCAAATTGCTTGGCTTAAGATCACGATGTAAGACATTTGCTGAGTGTACATATTTCAGTCCACGTAATAGCTGGTACATGAAGTACTGCAAAATTAAGTCAAATGTTATCCAACTATTAAAACCCATATAAGGTAACAGCAGTGTGCCCGAGTAACTTTAGGTAAGAAAGCAGTTTATTCCAATATTCCCAGTGAAAGCTGGACAAACTTCTAGGCTTTCCTCCACATTGTTAAGAGAAAATACTGTATAAGTCTAGCTTGGCCTGCCAGAATAAGGCTGGCACCTCAACAACAAGATTGATAACATTGTCAGGAGAACGGAAGAGATTGTTACAACTGAGCAACCATGTCATTGACACCTTTTGAATCTATTGCAGGAACTTATGGACATTTAAATGCTTACTAAAATCATTAGCAGTAAGTGACATCTTTAAGTACCTGATGACTAATAATCCCGTCCATACTTTGTTTTTACAGCATAGAGCCCCAGAGTAACAACTGTGCTGTAGTCATAGTATAAGTGCAAATGGGGCAAAATAGTAGCTTATAATAGATAAGAGAAACAAGAAAAAAGAGAAAGGAATTCTACTTCAAATTGCATGCCACATTAGAGAATGACCAATAATTCTGTATTAACTAACCCAATAGTTAAGGTAGCTGCTCGCCCTTTACTTAGATAAATTTCCCTAAACAGAATAATAAATACATAAGAATATAAGATTTTATTTCTCCATGATTTCTTTGATCCCATCCAAGTTGATGAACTAGGAAATCGTGTTACAACAGCAGCTAGACTTGCTGAAGTAATATATGCGGGAGTTTGTTTCTAAATCCTACAACACGCTTTCTGACAAATCAACTATAACATCATGCAACCATATATAGAATCATAATAGATAATAAAAGTACACATTTTTACACAAATCATAAATGGAGTATCTAATAACAGAATTTTCAAGGAAGAGAAAAACCTGGCAGTGATCGTTTGTCAAAGGCTGTTCAGACCGAATAATCTGATGAAGATCTGTATCCATTAACTCGTAAACTATGTACACATCATTGAAAGCCTCTTTCTTTGGCGGTCTTATGAGGTCTTTGATTGCAATAATCTAAAAAATAAACAAAAATTTGAAATTACTCAAAAATGAAACAATAAATCAAATTCATTCATGTATTAACCACCACATAGGAGCAATCAATCCACTTACATTTTCGTGATCCATGTGCCGAAGTAGCTTAATTTCTCTCAATGTCCTCTTCGCATCAATTCTATTATCAAATGCATTTCCTATTTTCTTAATCGCAACTTCCTCGCGCGTCTCTGAATTTACAGCAGCACTAACAAATTGCAGAAAATAAGAAACGATTACTCCATCATATAAAGCCCCTAAACATGAGCAAAAATTATCAATAGGGAGAGATTTGTACAGCACAATTATAAACTTTATGCTATTTTTAAGAACTTGAACTTTAGTTCACATAATTTTAACATTCAATTTTTTTTGGCTTAATACATAATAGCCCCTTAAACTTACTAGGATATTCCATCTAGCCACTCAAACTAAGCCCTGTTCCAATTGAACACCTCAACTGCTAATAAAATGTTCAAATTAGACACTTTCAGTTCAAATTTTGAAGAAAAAGAAAGTTTACTTGTGTTTCCATTCGTCTATTAGTTAGCTAAGTTAACCACATAAAAAATGTCATCTTAAAGTTGATGCATATAATTAAATGTCATACATATTTGGAACACCTTATTAGGAGTTGAAATGCAACATGAGTAAAAATTATCCATAATATAAAGCCCCTAAACATGGACTTGAAATGCAACATGAGTAAAAATTATCAATAGGAAGAGATTTATACAGCATAATTATAAAACTTATGCTATTTTTAAGAACTTGAACTTTAGTTCACATAATTTTGACATTCAAGAAACTTTGGCTTAATACATAGTAGCCCCTTAACTTGACAAGATATTTCATTTAGATACTCAAACTAAGATATGTCTCGATTGAACACCTCAACTGCTAGTAAAGTGTTCCAATTAGATTTCAGTTCAAATTTTGAAAGAAAAATTGCGTGTGTTTTCATTCATCTATTAGATAGCTAAGTTAACCACATAAAATATGTCAATCTCCTTTTAATTATACGCATTTTTACTTGAGTTGAAGCATATAATTAAATGTGATAAGACATATTTTATGTGATTAACTTAACTATCTAATAGACGAATAAAAATACACAATTTTTTTTCAAAACTTGAACTGAAAGTGTCTAATTGAAACACTGCATTAGAAGTTGAGGTGTTCAATTGGAACAGATAACTTAGTTGAGTGTCTAAATGGAATATCCTGACAAGTTTAGACGGCCGGCGATGTGTTAAGCCAAAACTTTTCACATATTGAGGTGTCCAGTCAGAACAGAGCTTAGTTCGAGTGTTTAAATGGAATATCCTGACAAGTTTAGACGGCATTTTCACATATTTAGACTATGAATCAGATAAACAGCACACCGAAAACACTTAAGTAAATAAAAATCTCGAAAAACCTACCAAACAAGGCCGTAAGCGCCACGGCCGATTGGACGAATAGGAGGAACGTATTTAGTGGAGACTTCAAATAAGTTACCGTATACATTGTAACGGACGTATTGACCACCGTGTATGAGAACCCCTCTGATTTCACGGTCGCCGGTGCTTGGAGATCCGCCAGTTTGATTGGCCATGACGGCGGCGCGGTGGATAGTACTGATGGCCGGCGGAGGATGATGGAGGTGTTTGACGGAGGTTCGTCGGTGATGTATGGTGGTTTAAATATTTGTTTTTCTGAATTTATGCCATTGGAAACTGCACACGGGTTTGAATATTCGTGCAACTGAGTAGACTGGACTAACTTCAGTCTTCATTACGGGGAAATGCGAACATAATAATATTACAGAAATTATTATTATGATAAATTATTATTATTATTATTATCATAATGATTAGTACTCTTTGTGAAGGGGAAAGTGCGAAGCGAAACCCCTCCTGTACCAGAGCCCATTGGTCAGATGAGATGTAAATCGAGAGATATGCGTGAGTGACAGTCATGCAAGGGAGAGGATCAATGGAACACGAACCCAGCAACAACCCTTGCAATATTTCAGCAAAGACTGTCACTACACGAATTCAAACTTGTGACGTCGGAGTGGTTGTACCCCAATCACCTTGCCACTTAACAACTCGCATGTGTCCTTGTGGGCAATGATTAGTACTCTCTATGATCCAATTTATTTGATATAATTGATGGGATATAAAATTTAAGAAATAAAAAAAGAATTTTATTATATATTTATTAAATTGTCTTTACTTTAATACTTATTTTTCTTGATTTTCTTCACAATAAATATATCTTTAAAAATACGTGGGACTCAATAAAGATAAAATAAACATGATGCCAGTAAATAGTTGCAAAATATAGAAAGTGACATTCATTTTGAGACCGATAAAAAAGAAAAAATAGTGTCACATAAATTGAGACAGAGGGAGTAATTATTTTTTGTTTTCTTCAATAACTTTCTTATGTTTTTTTTTCTCAAATGTTATTTACATTTTATGTGGGATACATTTTTATTTAGTTTATGATAAAAAGAATGGTATATATATATATATATATATATATATATAATGAGATTGATTTTAGTAATACAAATGTTTATGAATTATTTTAGACCACGAGTTTTAAAAATTATTCTTTCTTACTTAAATTTCGCGTTCAAAAAAGCAAGGTCACATAAATTAGGACGGCGGGATTAATTGTGAGTACTTTTAATATCATTTTTCATTAAAAGTGATATTGTTATGATCTAAACTCTAAATCTTTATATCCCGGAAAATATAATTCAATAGTCAATATTTTTTGTTAATTCTATAGAAAAAGATGATGTTTATTTTTTTTAATTAAAATTTGATCAAGTCGTCTTGTTTTTCCTCTTCATCTTGATAATATTAAAAAATAAATATAGTAGTAAAAATCAAAACTTTCAACATCCAAAACCTAAAGCGCGTGGATTGCTAGGGAAAAAAGAAATGTGTAAGTAGATATTGATATTTTTTCTTACAAGAAATTAATAAATTAGATAAGATAGTTGAAAATGAAATTAAATGAAGAAGAATTCTTGGGTCAACTTGTACTTAACTAATATTCCACCTACTCCTGAGTTTTCTCAAGGGGCCAAGTCCTGATAATTGTCTTCCAAGTGTAGAATCAGATTGCTATCTCTTATTCCAAAAGGTGGAATCTCCCACCCCAGGAGCCCCCACACCCCAGTCCGACAGGTCTGTGAAGGAGGTAAATCATGGTGACTCAATTGATTTCAAAGGTTAGACCCGACCACGTCGCAAGCACAAGGGGCCCTCCTTTATTTCAAGAAGAAACCCCCACACTGTCGCTGACGGGATTCGATCCTTGGTCTCTTATTCCAAATATCCCCCTTGAAACCAATTGAGCTGCCCAAGCGGACATCAGATTGCTATCTCTAATTGCACTATGAATAATATTCTTGTAAACAACCAACAAATGAAAGTGAACCAAAAAGATATATAAAGAGAACTATCACCAAAAGTTGGGATGGGGCTGGTAAATATCTTTAAAAATTTTGGATTCTGAGTCCTGAAATGAAGCCGTCTTTAGTAGCAAGCATTTTATTTTAAGGTGAAATTTTCCAACACAAACGAATTTGGATCTGCCTATCAGAGTCAAAAGGCGCATTAATTGCAAGAGAAACTAAAAGAGGAAAATTTATAAAACTTTATTCTCTTTAGGTGACGACTAGCAAAAAAAATTAGAAAATTACACTCAATGACTATGGAAATGAATGGTTTTAAAGTTTTGACCCCCGCTTATCCCATGGACAAACCTTCAAAGTCTAAAGTCAAAATTTGTTAAATTTAAAGTTTTTCTTATGAGACAAGTGAGGTTAAAAGTTCAAGACCACCTACTTCCTCGGTTATTGTTGTAAATCATTCTGAAATAATAACAACAAAAAGCCCAACCTGCTACTCTGAAGGCCCAAAAGAAAAAAAGCCTACAATGTGTGTATTTTCAAACTGGACCTATCTTATTCCCAGTTCTTGCCAAGTAGAATGTGTGTATTTTCACTTTTTCTTTTTATTTTCCCTATAGAGGAATTTTTACACAACATAACTTCAAATCTAACACAGAAGATGATTAGAAGTAATAACTCACATAAAAGAGATTATTAGAAATAGAGATTTTTCCACCGACTATCAGTGAGTAATTTGTGTTATAGAACGTGATTTTCCACCTCATTCTCATCGAACTAACTCACTGGAAAATAAGCTTCCACTGAAACGTTGGAAAACTTTCTAATTTTTTTGTGTGAAAACACTACTGTTTTTCATTTTCTCACTGGATATCTATGAGAATAGCCACTAAACATTTTTCTGTGGGAAATTTCAGTTGAAAAATAGTGATGTTTTTAGTAGTGAGAACCAAAACTAACTATGGGTGGGTCGGGCCGGGGAGGGACGGAACGGGATCCGGGGGGACGGGGTGGGTGGTCGGGATCGGGATCCGGCGGGACTGGCGGGCCGGGATATATGGGACGGGAAGAGGTCTCGTCCCGTCCCACATCCCGCCGGAAGAGGGGCCCGGGATTTGGGGGGACGGGACATGTCGGGTTGGAACGGTTCAGGTCGGGTTGCAGGATTTGGGGGATTTTTTTTAGACACTTAATTTAAAAAATATATATATTTAAACACTTAAATAATTGAACAAGATAGTGAATAAAAACATCTCAAGACTGTTTTTGTGCCTCTTATATTATTTAATAGAAATATGATTTTTTTTGTAATACAATTTCAAAATTGCAACTTTGTTTCATAGTTCAAAAGTTGCAAATCACATAGTAAAATTGTCATTAAATAAATTACATAGTCAACCATACTCTTTCTAATTTCCTCACAATCTCCTGAGGATCTTCTGTCGGAATTGAAAGTTGTTGGTCAAATTGTTCGACGTCATTTCCTGCTCCATTGGATAAGATTTCGTTGTAGTTGTAGTCGTCTTCTTCGTTGTTCTCTGGTTGACCGCACCTTCTACTCTACGCTCTAATATAATATCTGAATAAAACGACAATCTCCAAGCTGTCTCCCGCCAATGAGTGTCTATGCTCTCCTATTTGAAACCTTCCAGCAGAAAAAACGCTTTCCGAAGCTGTTGATGACGCTTGAATATTCAACACATCTCGAGCCATCTTTGCTAGTATCGGAAATGTCTTCTCATTCTCCCTCCAGTATCTCAGCAAGTCTTCACGTCCACCTTCATTGACAATTGTTTCGTACAGTACATCACCATGTAAGACATAAACATTAAACTCGCTAATTTGTGAAGAAGTTGAACCACTATACATTCTATTTCTAAGATTTTGAATACTTAAGGTAGAAACAACATGTCTTTTATAAGGTTGCAACGAAGTAGAAGAAGCTGGTACAAAAGTTGGTTGATTATTTGCACTTTGTTATATATATATATATTTGCATTCAGTGCGTATGCTAGACGTAACTTCTTCTTTAGTTAGTTCGTGAGTTGGTTCTTTATTTGGGTATGTTGGACTTGGAGGTGGAAGTATTTCTATACTTTCATAAATCGTTTCAACAAGTGTTTTACAACCATCTACTTTAATAGTCAGATTTAATACAACACCAATAATATAAATAGTGGGAATAGGAAAAAAAATTTAAATTTTATAAACAATATTTTAATAGATGGAGCGTAAGATGTGTTTTGCATATATTCATTAAGTAACAAAAATATTAGAGCTATATAAAATAACATAATTGAAATAGTAGGATAATAAATATCAGAAAATTCTTTAGTAGCTAGAAAAATGTCTCTAAAAATCCAATAAGTTCTAAAAAAAATTCTCAATCATTATCTACAAGCATATCCCTTGAATTTTGATTATGGGCGTTGAATAATAAAGTTATAGGTCTTCTATACTCGTGCAACAAGTAGTTGTTCATACAGAGAATTTCACCTAGTCGTTACTTTTTTTGGAATTTTTGTATAAGGTAATCCACAATCATGACAAGTTTTTTTATACTCTTTGCGTTTTTGTATTTTATTACTTTTAAAATAAAGTTTATAGCAAATTATACTTTATCAAGAATGTTTTCAAAAAAATTTAGGTCATCCTTTACAACTAAGTTATAAATATGACATGCACATCTTTTATGAAAATTATCGGGATAAGATGGAGTTAATCGAGTTTTTAAAAGGTTTACACCATAATCATTAGAAGTAACATTATCTAATGTAACAGTCATAATTTTATCAGTTATTCCATAATATTCACAAATTTCATGAATATTTCTTGCAATAAATAATCTAGTGTGCCTATCATCAATATATCTATATGCTAAAATACGTTTTTGCATAGACCAAGTCTGATCTATCAAATGACATGTTATAGTTAAATAATCATTACCTTTAGTGCTACGACATATATCAGAAGTGATAGCCACTTTGTCATTAAAATGATATAATGCATAACGTAAATATTGTTGATATTCATGTGCAAATTTAAAAACGTCTCTTCTAACAGTTGATCTAGGAAAACCGTTAAAAGTAGGATTATACGTTTCTCTAATGTAATGAATAAAACCAGGAAAGTAAGGTGTCACGACCCAAACCGGAGGGCCGTGACGGGCACATGGACCCCACCCGTCGGGTACCGCTAATCGTACAATCAACTTCTAATCACAATTGAATACGGACTAAGCCGAAAGAAACTTATGAAAATCAGGTAACCATCTTATATATACACATACTCATACCAAGGCCAACAAGGCCATACAATACCATTATCCACATGACACCTGTCTACAAGCCTCTAGGAGTAGCAACATCAAAGGTCGGGATAGGGCCCCGCCATATCCATATATACAAGCAAAATTGTACCGTACCAAAATTAGACCAACACTCCTAACAAGGGGAGTGCTCCAAAAATCCGATGGATCTGCAATCAACTAACATGAACCGCCACCCTACCTATGTGAACCTGCAGGCATCAAACGCAGCGTCCCCCGACAAAAGGGACGTCAGTACGACTGATGTACTGAGTATGTCAGGCATGAACAATAGTAATACAGGGATATAACAACAACTGAAACAGAAATAACTAACCAGCAATAAATGCCTCTGAGGGCCCTAATACATATGCTTAAATGTTATGCACAATGCAGTATACATATACATCAACCTCTTCGGGCATCTTCCTTACCACAACAGCCTCTGTGGGCACCATACCATGTAATGGTTAATGAATGTATGCATAATGCAAATGCGGTATACTAATGTCCACACAGAAATCCTCCCATAACCGCCTCTGTGGGCATCGGGTTATATCGCCACACAAGGGCATCACATCATCACATCATATTGGCCTCTTCGGGCTCTTTTGTGATAGTTTGTACCAGATGCAGGTGGTGTACGTATATAACACCTTTTTTCTTTCCCCAATTCCCATACATATATTTATAATATTTACCATATAGTAATGTGCATAGCACCAGTGGTCCAGGGTAATATATGAAAACAATGCAAGTGAAAATGCATAAATGACAATAAAATATTTTCGTGAATTTACCGGATGACATAATATCCTTGTACCTTTGACTAATACTATGAATATCAACCCATTTTCCGTACGCCTCAATAAGGACTTTGAACCATATTTAGACATGTTTTTAGCATAGGAATCAATAACATAAATATTCTTAACTACTAGGAGTAGAATAAATTATGGAGCAATATCACGGTTATATTTCATTAATTGAAATATGTTAAAAGAAAGAAATAATTTGCCTTAACATACCTCGTTTCGCTAAACGGGAAGAAATATATTGTTGATGCACTTGCACGATTTTTCTCACTCAAATTCCTAATACTAACGTGAATTGCTTCTTTGGTTTTACATCCACGAATTGCAGGCTCACAATTGAAATATAACAAATTGCTGAATGTTTCAAAAGACTTCCAAAGCCTTTAAGCTCCCAAAGTGAAGAGGCAATGATTCTCAATCATCATGTCCTCTACTTAGCCAATCTTGGCGGTGGAGGATTTAATTTGACGTACCTTGCTTCCCATGCACGGTCACTTAATTTAATTAAGTGACCTGCCTCCATATAATTTATCAATCACACACATAATTAATTCCGTGATTTCAATTAACTTAAATCTTGATAATTTCTAAAATTTTCATATCCTCAATGTCATAATTTGTGATATGACACTAGTCCATAACCTCTTCATGCACATACCAAATTTATTTTCGCTTCCCGTCATCACACTTCTTACATCCAAAATTATTTCAGGGTCTAATCTCTTTTATATACTAATCTCTTTATTAGCATACGTAAATATAACATAAATTTTCCCAACGCTCGGGTCTATTTACAAATGCTTAGCGATTTTACATACGCCTAGCGATTTAAACCATGACCCGCAAGTACGGGATGTTACAGAAGGAAATGAAAAAGGCAAACCCTCCACCGCAACTAATTTTGCTATATTTTTCCTATCTTTGTGTTTATCATATTTATGACATATATTTCCCCCGTCATCGGGTTAATTCAGCCCTGTACTTGGTCGGCGACACTATGTGAACCTTGTCCCGACTCAGAAGGCATTGACACACCCAATTTTTAGCCAAGTATTGATTATACATTGCTTTGTTCTTCATGTCTCATTCCCGTCCCACCTTGACCTTTTTCGGTTTTAAATTTATAAACTTCTTGACAAATTTTACATCTAGCTAGTTGATTATCAATGTCCCTATCAAAAAAATCTCATGCATGTGATTTTAATTTTTGTTGACTTGGGCCTCGACTCATACTGGGGAGAATAGAGGCATTCCAGTTTGAGTTTCAGGCTAAGACTCAGTATGAGCCTGAGGTTCAGATGCAGAATATACCTCATGATCTAATGGTATATTAATATTAACATCAAAAAAATCAGTTTCATCTACATGAGTGAAATCATCGTAATTAGGATTACTAGAAGATGCACCATTACCCCTGTTACCCCTAGTACCTCTACCAGAAATAAAGCGTTCAATTCGTTATATTATAATTATGCAAATAAATAATTAAATATAATAAAATTAAGTACGATAATTAAAATTAAGTAACAATAATAATTTAAAGAAGGAACGAAGGTACCAAACGTCGACGTGTAATCGAGATTGAAAAATAAAACTTTGTTCGATGGATGATCCTCAAGCTAGTTGCCAACTTTACTCCCAATTTTTGAACTTTGATATAAATAAGCAAATAAAATAAAATATTTAGTATGCAATGTATACTTGTAGAGAGATTAGAGAGATGGTGAGAAGATTTGTGAGAAGATTTGTGAGAAAAATGAAGAAGAAAATGAGGTATTTATAGTTGAGTAATAGGGTTAAAGTATAAATATACTAACTGAGTGGTTAAAAATAAATATTAAGGAGGTAGGGGGGTTATGGGGGGTGAGGGGAATGGCCGTTATAGACGTTGCACAAACGCCAAAATCTAAATTTGGTCGTTGTGCAACGGTTATTTTTGCAAGGGGGGAGGGGATGAGTCCTAGTCCCGTCCCGAGTTCGAACCCCGCTATCATTTTTTTTATGGGGGATCAGTGAGGGGCGGTAAGCGGGTCGGGCTAGGATCGGGCCGACCCGGCCCACTGGACAACCTTAAAACTAACGTTCTTCTTTGATATGCTTAGACGCTCCAATAAAAGCGGGCTCAGAATTTAAAGTTTATAAATTCCGACAATAATCTTAAATAAATATTCAATAATACATAACTGAGTTCACAATCAAATTTACAAAATTCTTTAGTACATATATATCATTTGAAAAGAAGTTACTTACATAAATCCACATATTATATTGTAGATAGGACCTTACGCGCTAGATATTAACTTGGCATAGTAATGAATTAGTTTAGGAATTAAATTTCATGAGCTGATGATGTAAAAAGTGGTAACATAAATAGGTCAATTACATGCTACGTGCATAAAAGGTATTCATCACTTCATTTGTACAATAAGAAGTAAAAAGTCAAACTAATCCAATCAGTTGTCAAACACATTTACGAATGAGTTTAAGTTTTATACACTACTAATAACATTAGCTTTCTCCAACTGCTTACATTAAAAGGATAAATTTCTCATCAAACTCAATGTTATTTCCTCCTGAGAATATGTCCAAAGAAACAATTTTAATTAACATGCTGTTGCAACACCTTTCATTTCACTCTCTAATCTATCTCACAACTCAATTAATAACAAACCTCCCAAAATAATTCAAATAACCCCCCCCCCCCCAAAAAAAATCACAAACTTCACTATCATGATCATAGAGAAGAAGGAAAAGAAGATAAAACTTGTCCCACGTTGTTTGATGTACTTGGATCTATAATCTCATGATCCCCACCAAGTGATCCATTTTCTTGATCCCAAAATAGATAACTTGGACAACATTGTTGTGTGTCCACTTGACTATTCCATTCATTCAATTGATTATTTTCTTGTCCTTCCACCATCAAATTATTGTTATTATTACGGGGTATTTCCATGGGTGGTACCATACTCTCTATCAACGGTGGCAAATAATTCGAATCCATCCCTATCGTGTATGATGTTTGTACTTGATGTTGATGTTGTTGTTGTTGTACTTGATCAACTTGCCAGCAGAACTCTGAGTTCAACACCGATGTTTCTTGAAATAACGAGGCATTATTAGTACATCGGTTCATGGCATCACTAACAATATTTGTCATAGAGTCGAGTGAGCTGCTGTCGAAAAAAAACAATTGGTTTGGAGAATTGAATAGGGTAGAATCTTGGAGGAGTACTTGAGATTTTGTTCCAATGTCTTGTGTAAAGAATATGTCTTGTTGGCTTGTAATTGTGTTATAATTAGCCAATTGGGATCTTTGTTGTTGTTGCTGCTGGTGATGATCAGTATTACAAGTTGTGTTTGTTGATGGCTTTGAAGGCTTTTTCAACTTCTTTTTTATCCATGAGTTCCAGTAATTCTTTATCTCATTATCTGTTCTTCCCGGTAAATGACTTGCTATATGTGCCCACCTACAATTTTTACATAAGAAATGTTAGAAAATTAATACTCTCTGTCCTAATTTATGTAGCATCATTTTCTTTTTAATTTATCCCAAAAAGAATGACACATTTCCTTATTTGACAACTATTTAATGACACAATTTCTATTTTACCCTTGTTAGTCTCACTTACTTTTGAAAATGATCTTGTTGTGAAGAAAAGTCAACAAATTAAAATAGACACTAAAGTAAGGGCAATTTGATAAACATAACAAAATCTTCCTTTATTTTTTAAACTCCGTATCCGATCAAGTGATGCCACATAAATTGAAACGGAGGGAGTAGAACATTAATTTGAGAGTACAAAATCTTTATTCTCTATAGTTTCAACTTTTCTATACAGACTGACCGTATAAGAGAATCTTTACACCATCATCTCTTTTAAAAGATAACTACATATAATCCTTCATAAAAAGTGTGATTAGTAATATGAAGATATAGGCAACTTACCTGCTACAACGTTTTATAATACATTGATAGTATTAAAAACTTTACATTGTCATGCAAGCTGAATCCATTTTCAATACCAAATAAGTTACTATTTCTACTCTCTTCATTTCATTATATGACCTTATTTGATTGAACATAAAATTTAATAATGAGATGAATTCTTTTTTCTAAACTTGTGGTGTTGTGCTTTTGAATATGTCATTATATTCGTTTGATTATAAAAAATTATTATGAAGGATAAAATGTGAAGTTTAAGTTAAATTGTATCAAATCTAGAAAGATATCTTTTTTTCGTAATGGACTAAAAAGAAAATAATGCCATGTAAGAATAAAAGTATCAAAAAAAAAGTTGCTCTACTGAAGTACTACAATATGTTTTTTAATGGCAAATGGCAAGTGCAGTATGTTCTAGTAGTAATATATATACTAAACTGAGAATAAAATACAGTACAAATGCAATGCACTCAGAATTAATTAATTTTTTTTATTTCTCATCCGCTTTCCGGTATCCTATTGAGACTTGAGTAAATCCGGATTCATGTCGGGTAATCCCATATTGGAGGGTAAAACACTCCCTAACAAAATGTGACTCCGAATTAATTAATTACTTGAGTATTATCAACTGAAAACATCTGGTGTTGCCTCTTTAACGTCCTTTTTAGAAACTGCTGGGACAATGAAATTAATTCTAAGTGCGTTTTTTGTGTGTTTCATATGCACATAATTTAATAAACCAATATCTTATAACAATCTTGCTTTCAAAGTGAAACATAATCTAGAAATAGAAAGGAGTATATTTTTTTCAAGTTGCTAAGTGGAGTGAATACTTAAGTTTCACTACTTCACACCAAGAGCACTTATTTAATTCAATTATTCAATATGTATAAATATATTTGAACGTGTGCAATTAAGTTGTTGAGCAATGTACATATATTAGAGCACTAAAGAAAGTTTGACTAGCTAGCTAGAATACAAAAAATTGAAAAATGTTTAAAATACAATAAAATTAGTAGGACAATTTTAGTACGTCGTAATTAAGAAATAGAAATTAACCTGTTGCCTACAGCTCCATGAAGACTGATAATCAACTTCTCCTCTTCAGGCGTAAATCTTCCTCTTCTAATATCAGGCCTCAAATAATTGATCCATCTTAAGCGACAACTTTTTCCACATCTTTGAAGCCCTACAGGACCCAAAACAACTCGTTAGTCAATTAACTACGTCTCAATTTCAAATTAAATGATCATGAAATTAAATTAAAATTACCTAGACAAAAATAAAAAAAGATATAAAAACAATAACACCAACGAAGTTTCATTCAACGATGTGGTTTATGGCAAATGGAAGTGAATATAACTAACACAAGTTTAAGTATGTCTTGTGAATATTGTGTACATTTTATTGCTAAAGATTATATCCACTTACTTTATTGAACCCGATGCATGAAGTCTGGATTTGCCACTAATAGAGCTAGAGGAGCGGACTGGGTTCATCCAAGCACCATTCGTTGAAAAATCATACTATATATATCTATATAAAGTCTTTTTTTTTACGTATATAAAGTAAATGATGAATAAACTCCTTAATGAAAATCCACTAATGAAGCTAGAGGGGCAGAATGGGGTTCATCCGAAGCCCCCTTGCAGGAAAATCACGTTATATCTAAAAGGTCTATTCTTTTTATGCATATATAGTGATGATGAATTTTTTTGGTGAAAATTATACCTCCGTCACTACAGGATATTGTATATATTTCTAAATTCTTATGAAGTCGTGAAGCTGTAGAATGTAAAGAAGAATAAAATTAATTAATTAATTTTGCTGAGAGGAAAAGAGAGACCAGCTTTCTCAGGGACTTCACTCCAGCAGCCATAGCCATGAGTAGTAACATATCTGATGAGCTTTTCATCTTCTTCTGGGGACCAAAGCCCTCTCTTTACCTTTTGTTGATTGCAACATGAATGGTGCCCCATCTTTCTTCTTCTTTTTCTCTCTTAATTTATTTATTACTATATGACTAGTGAAAAAAGCAAGTGATTAGTCTGTGTTCGATCTCCATTTGCTATAAATACTCCATAAAATGATCTTGCAAAGAGTGCCGACATGAATACTATTCAATTTGGCCCCATGTTGTAGTAGTTTCCATCTAACCCTAAAATGACGTTCCATCAACTTTCTATTCTATGTGTGTATCAAAAAGTCTTTCAATGAATTCTATTATTGTTATGTCTTATTCTACGTAGACAAATTGTGTATTTTGTAACAAAAATAGTAGTAATATTTTTCACTTACTTCCACCATGCCGCGTTGTTCGCTCGACCCTTAGTTTTCATTCCCATATCCTTTTCTTGTTCACTTTTTCTGCCATAAGTCACGTACGTAAGTTATGAGATCACAAAAAGGATAATACTTTCTTAAGGGTAATGAAGATTTTATACTATGTAATTTAGTCTACGTCACTTGTCTTACTTTTAAGTTAAAACGATGTAAAGAATTTTCATACTATTAATTGTTTAAATTATTATATTTTATTTGCTTCTTTTTTCCCGAGTTTAAGTTATATGCATCTTTAATGTATTTTTTTATATTATCAAGTCAATTCCAAGTGTTGGAGTTCCAGAGCACACTCTACCTTTACTTCCTCATTCTTCTGTGGGATATATGTAAGCCTAACTAAAATTATATGATTTATAATCTTGAAAATAAAATGGATTATCTTCTACGCAGGATAAAGATGACATGGTAGTGTAAAAGTTCCTTACATACATTAACAATATATTTAACTTGAACCACGTTGTTACGCAGGTTACTTGTAGATATATTTTGAAAAGATCTGATAAAGTAAAAATTTCTCTGTCAATGTATATAAGCTAAATTCAAGTTGGATAATGATATTACTGTAATCTACACATTTTATATTTACGCTAGAAATTAATGTTACACTACCAGCAATATATATTTGAAAAGATAATATTCATGCATGAATCCATAGGAAGTTCAAAACTTTTATGACTCTAATTTGGGGGTTACTAAAATCAATCTCCTCTTTAAGATATCTATGTCCTATCTAGCATATCCTATATAGCATTGTTTATAAAAATGATACTCCCTTCATTTCAATTTGTGTGACGTAGTTTAATTCTTATGATAAAAGAGAAACGAAAAACTTTAGAAATTTATGATTTTAGCCATAACATTTATATGGTTATAAAAAAAATTCATTAGGGTTAAAACAAGAAAATTAAAATAAAATTATTTTAAATATAAAATGGTGTCGTTTTTTCAAAACGAACTAGTAATATTGAGAGAGTAATAATAAAGTCATCAAGGGAAGGAAACACTATTGATCTTGTCCGTTTTGCTTCACAAACAAAGTCCTAGATAGTGGGCTTTCTTTTTTCTTTCTTTTAAAGAATGAATTGGCAAAAAAATTCAAAGTATACATTATGAATTTTAGTTTTGACGGTATCTGAGGACGTAATTTTAATTCAAACATGATTAAGAATCTTGTAAATCAATAAAGCACCATTAAATCATTACATTGCTTGCTTTACAAACTAGGATATGGAAGAAAAAAATGTAAATAGGATTAGCATGAATGACGACATGCATTTGATATTATTTGTTTCAAATCTACTAAGTACGTAAATTTCTTGATTAGACTCTTACACTGTTCTTAGTTTCTTGATTAGATTCTTACACTGTTCTTAATTTCTTGATTTTATTTTATCAATTTATTTATACGTTCATTTTCTGCCAATCAGATTATGTCGGACGATTGCTTCCTCTAAAAGATTATCTCGTATTAAGTTCCTGCTTTATTTCATTTAGCCATCACACATGTTTAAATTACGAAATAGTTTAGCCATCACACATGTTTAGATACGAAAATAGTTTAGCAATAATTTTTCTTCTTTATAATCAGGTAGGGAGGGATTTTTTGCTCTTGATACCATGTAAAGAATAGATCTTGGGTCTAACTCAACACAGCTTATAGGGTGATTGTCCAAGTCCATATAAGGAGTCCATGTTTTTATTTTATATTCGATGTGAGACACTTAACATTACTCATCGAGAAGCACTACTAGTATACTGACAGTGTATATATAGTAGTGATATGATATGTGAATTTACATTCATAACTGCAAGTATGCCGAGTTCCTTTTATATCAACAGGCGGTAGTGTAAAGAACTTTTACTATATATCAATATATTTTAATCATTTTAACAAGTTATAATTTACTAGAGTATATTTTAGGTCATCGGATTGGAATTATTAGGTTAACTAACTTAATGGTGTAATAAATGTACATTATTCGTACACAAAAGTTAAAACTCTAACTATCATTAAGGTCCACTCCCATGCTAGCTAGGAATTCAACAAGCTAGAAAATTGGTTTTAGAAAACTTCGACTACTTTTTAAAATTTAATAATCAGGTATTCGAAGTTCACTACCTTAAATAATTTCAAATTCGTATCGGGAAGACCCACTATAAAAGGTGAAGCACCTAATAGTAAGAAGTTCGTCATTCTTAGAGCTCAGACTATTTATGGCTAGACGAAATGTATGTAGTGAAATCTTTTAGTGATTATTGGAATGTAAGCTAGCTTAACAAGTATTTTTCAAAAATAGAAAAAGTTTTGGTGCTTTTCTTTTAAAAAATAAAATTCTCCAACTCTTAGTGATGGGAATTTGCCAACTTAATAATTTAAACCGGATAACTTTACTTACATCCTTGGGTTTCAATCAAGAAAGTGAAGCAACTTTGTCTATAATTTCGGCTATCATCACCTTTCCAATTTCTGCATTTTATACGCTGTTTCGTCCGACTGCTCGAAAAAATCTTAACCAAAATTATCTCCTTCTGGAATTGAAATGATTTCATCAGTACACTCATTCAGATTTTTGAAGAGTTTTTTATTTTTTGTGGGGCGGGGTGTTAATCATCATATAATTAAGAGTTTCACCAATTTCAATATTCGAACTCCTGACTTCTAATTAAAGATCGCGAAATCACATCTATCACACCGTACTCATTAGTGGTAGACTTTTGAGATGTTACGGGTTGATTTGCAAGAATGACCTCCATAACGAGGGATTTTGAACTTCTAGCTCTGCTTAACAAAAGAAATTTTTAAAAAGGATCTCAATCCCCACCAAACATAAATTATGGACATAAATCAAATTTGTCTATAAGGCAGGAGTTCGTAACATTTTAATAAAGTACTGAACATGTTCAATTGACCATAATTTCTGCCTCATAGGCAAATTGCATGTGTAGCTCAATTATTTACAAGTCAATGGAACTGGAAGTCTTGCCCAATTATATATAAGCAACACATTACATTATTTTCACGATATGTAACTTCTAGAAATGCTCTGAACTCTTGCCTCATATGCAAAATTAACTTACACACACATTACAATTACTAGCTAGAACTTATGCCAGCTGAGCTGTAGGTTTTGGTTGGTTTCGTGTACGCAGCGGAATTTGAAAAAGTTTGTGTTTCAAACCCAACAAGCGACGAACTGTAGGATGATTATGTAGTAATATTAAACACGTCAAGTACATAACATGTATATAACTGTAATACTTTGATAGAATACTTACGGTTTGGAAACTCTGGAGTCTTTTAATAATTTTCGAGGGTGTGCACGCAATTGAACCTCGATAGCAAGTTCCAAGAACTCCGATGTATACCTCATTGGAATAGCTAGGAAATTAGGCAGAGGTTCAAGAGAGAGTTTTATTCTAGGTCTCTAAGACTTAGAATAATATATGAATAATATATCTAATAATGAATGAGGAGGTGCTCTATATATAGGTGAAATTAGGGCAAAATTCAGATTTTGGGTTGGGCTCAAAGCCTGGCCCAAAACGAATTGCAGCAGGCCAATCTGATTTGGCATGCTGCCCTACAGGTGTTACCCTTAGATCGAAAACAATTGACATAGTGTTACCCTACAGGTCTTCACATATCGACACTAATCATATTAGGGTCTACACGGAACTCCTAGACGGCGCCGTAAGACGAACTCAATATGTGAAGTATTTTTACACGAATCCAGTAAACTGAACCTCTATGTGGGAAGATAAAATCCTTTTATTCTCGACGCACTCAATCAAGCTTGGATTTTCCAAGCCTCTATCCAAATGGCTTGATCATTATATCTCATCTATATTGGTTGACAACAAGACCATATTCTAGATATGTCTATTGCGTTGGCCAACGACTTAGTCAACCCAATATCACTGAGAAACTGAGTGATCTCTAGAATATACACTCGAAGAATGAATCCTAATCTTGGCTCAACTACCACCTTTAATCCACATCGTAATGTACCCAATACAAGCTGTATCTCAACCTATAAGGCATTTGAACTTAGGACATGATCAAAGTATATTACTCTATAGACAATGTGTGTATTGACCTCAAGTCTAAGGACTTCTATCTCCACACATTGATCATACTTTAGACATGTATAACAAACAATATATCAGCAGGGTATACCAATACTTCCAAAGTATCCATGTGTCCATCACGAGTAGTCATTACTCGTAGCATGTGAGACATGCTACATCCTCTAAGGATGTGATGCAGACCACATGTCGACTTATCACATATCATCGATATCCCATTCTCGATGATTATTAGTCGAGGCTGTTTTAAGAATTACGTTATAATATTAATATCTCACACTATTAATAACACGTAACCTCTTGGGATGCATATTATAGAATATTACAAACAATCAACTAATAATTCAATAATTGCAAATGCCAAAATATTAATCTCCATTAATAATAATATGAATGTGTATAAAGTACATTTGTCCTAATATAGATTGTCTCTAGGACATACATATACTTTCATGAGCAACCAAAATTACCTTTTAAAATTTTTACTAAGCGGGAAAAAAATTCAATACCACGGTTTACAATTATTTTTTTTTGGCAATGTCTTGGATGTTACATTGTCCTAAAAATGGACAAGATTCTCTCAAATCAATTCCTAGCTTGTTCTAGTGCAAGTGCAACCAAAAGACTAGACACTATAAGAACCTTATAAGTAGACCAGTTTCAAGAAAGAACTTTAGTAGACCAGCACAACTATATAATCAAAAGCTTCCCTCCATTAATTAATCACTTTACAGCTTCACAAATGCCATTAAACAACAATTTTTAATTAGTATAACTTTCAAGAATCTTAAACTTTCTTAATCTTTGCTAATTAAACTGTCGGCAATCGAGGATTCATTTAGAATGTATTTAATAATTTAATATTCGTATACATATAGATTGACATGTTTTGCATGTGGAAATACACAGAGAATTATACTTGATTAATTATTTACTACTATTAAATAATAAGGCAAACATAATGATGATTATGAAAAGGAGAGGATCTGTTGGAGTGATGCAAATCATTCACCATATCTGATGTGAATGATATTTGCTTAATTGGAAGCTGAATTTGAAAGTAATATGCAAATCATTGAAAAAAGACGCTTATTAGAAGAAAGTGAATAAAAGGGAGAATGATTATTCTTAGCTTTAAGGGGGGGCAAGGAGTGGAAGGGGGATGGGGTGAGGGGGCATGGGGTCTACAAAGTGATTAAGAAAGTAACTAGTGAGAAAAGACACAAGGCCTTGGCTTTAAAAACCATCGTTGGTTTAAGCTAAAAGGATTTAATTTATATATTCCAATAGTGTAAAAACTTTTTACAATATAAATACATTTTAACTTATTGTAATAGATAAACTCTATAACTTTTCAAATAAACAAGGTACGATAGAAGAGAATAAAGTATTGCGCCCATTCTTATCGATCATAACTGGTGCAAATAGAAAGAAACGTCGTGCAATTAAAGACTTTGAAAGGTTTTTGTAGTATTTCACGCGAAATCCTTCTAATAGATATTTATTACTGGATATGTAGCGGAGATGTGAATAAATTAGAACATCTTTTCCTAACAGTGGAATTATACGATCTAGGATTTCCGGCCTTCTCTAAAAGGAGATTTGTGTACAGTGACATATCTAATCAGACTAAACCAAATTTAAAGAGTTGTCACGATTATCCTAATCTCACTTTTTAACCTCAGAAGTTAATAGCTCATGGATGCAATGTCTCTACCATAAGCTCATTCACAAAAATGTGGCCCTCCTGATACTTGCCTTACTGCTTCTAACAGTAATCTCTTATGTACTATTAACATTGATGTTTCATAATATTAGTAGGTAATTAGAGAGATAACATAATTAGTCAATCTCATCATATCCTTGTCAATTTTAAAATCTTTTCCTAAACCTTTATTTACCATCATTGGAAGTTTAATCTCTCTGGGCCTATTGCTCCTTTTTCTGGACCCATCTATTCCCTTTATCTCAAGCCTACTCTTAATTATTTTTATACTGATCAATTGTTTAATTTAAAAATTAACAGAAGAATGGGTTCACATCTACTTCCACTACGGTCATTCTGTACTTAAAAATTTGGATGCCAGTGTGGGATATGCACTGAATTTGGTCAATCTTTCTTATGTGTGTTTTTATATGTACAAAACAAACAAACACACACGAGATAATTACATGCTCATAAAGTATACTTTGCTATTCTACTAGGTAACGTATATGAATAAAATATCAATAAGTGTTTATAAATATTTAATTATAATAAATTTAATTTAATAACATCAATTAATTGAAGGGAAACTTTGGAGTAACTGGTAAAGTTGTTGTCATGTGACCAGGAGGTCATGGATTCAAGCCGTGAAAATAGCTTTTTGCAGAAATGTGAGGTAAGACTGCATACAATAGACCCTTGTGGTCCGGCCCTTTCTCGGACCCCCCGCATAGCGGGAATTTAGTGCACCGGGCTACCCTTTAACATCAATTAATTGTGAAGATATATACTTATAAATGTTGAATAATATATTTATTAGTTGTATCTTCACACCCGTGCCCATACTAAGATTTAGGGTCTGTCGGATCCCAAGAGTGGATCTAAAATTAGATCTCACTCAAATTGCCTCACCTTTCCTCCCCAAGAGGAGTTTGGTTTAGAACATCGATTCGAATAAAAGAAGCAAATCATGCTAATATAGATGATCCACATCTCAAAATTAGGCGTGGATGAGCATATTAAACTATCATGTGGCTAAGAGCCCTCACAGTACAGGCACAAAACATAATTATCAGAGACACGCTCTACCATTGAGCTAATAGCTCGTCGTGCGAGAACTAGAGTTCCGCTATGCCAGAAGTAAGAGAACGTCATCCCTCTCTTTCCTCCCCTTCCCAGCCCCTGCGCCACGCGGCGGAACATGAGGACATTACAAAAATGACCCAATCAACTTGTTCCGACTTAAGATAATAAGCTCATGAGCAACATATCCGATTACCATTAATTAGTTCCTACTTCTCCGACTAATAATAATATTTCTTCACTTAACTTAGATTATCTGGTGAAGTTAAGTGAAGAAATATATGAGCATATGACCCTAACAACGTTGAAGCCTCTCCTTTAGGAATACGATGTCACTGCTTGTTGTACAAATCTCATGTTTTCTTTTTGGGAGGGGGGGGGGGGAGGAGTCCTATTTTACAAGGAAAAATGGGAATTTTAGGTGGACATGGTGATGAATTATTACTTTCAAGACTTTGATAAAAGAAATTCATCAAAAGTAGTTATATGCTTCACCTAAAGAGGGCAAAGAAATTGAGGCAAATCTATGGATTTTGTCTTTAAGGAAAATACAACTCATTTTTTAGAGAAAGAAAGTGGAAATGATAACAATGGTTGGTGAACTTTGAATTGATAGTTTTATTGGTTAAAATAAATAGTGGATGGACAATTCATTGATTCTCATGCTACATTATTCTCCTTCAACAATCATTATATTGCAAACGCAAATAGAAACAGATCAGAGTTTAGTAAACTGTGTTTGATAACTATGGTTATAGAAAAACTTTTATAGAAATTTTCGAAGGTTGGCCAAAAATGATTGTTTAGTAAATGATTCTCTTTTTCATTTTTTTCAGAATTTATAGAAATTTTAAAAAACTAATTTAAAGATTCTTGTGAGCAAATAGAAAATCTTATGAGAAAGCCTAAAATTTTGCAAGCTATTACAAATGTTTGACGATAGTTAATGTTTTATCTGTAAAATTTTAGCAATATATTAGCAAATATTAGATCTGAATCTGACATTATCTGAAAGGATAAATCTTCCACGGATTATATATGTTTGTACAACTTAGACCTTTAAGACTGCAATATGAAAATTTCTTTTGACCAAACGGAAAATTTTATGAGAAAACTTAAAATTTTATAAGTATTACAAACGTTAGACGATAGTCTAATGTTGTCTATAAAATTTAGCAACATATGAGCAAACATTATATCTGAGTCTAATGTTATCTGGAAAGTTAATTTTTAAAAATATATTTATACAATTTTTAAAAAAAAATAAAAAACAAAATCTAAAGAGCGATCTAGCAAGGGATAATTCTATTTCAGCTTTATCCAAAAAGGACAAACTAGGACAAGCTTTATCCAAAAAGGACAAACTATGACAAATTTAACTAGTTATTTCTCGGTGCCTTGAGAATATAATTTATCGAAAATAGTCTCTACCTCTCAAGGTAGAAATAAGATTTGCATATACTTTACCCTTCTCAAATTCTCGGGTATATTGTCGTTTTATTTATTTGGTTTGGAGTTTAAAAAGCGAAGGGATTTATCAATATTTTAAACTTCAGTTGTGATCTTTAATTTCTTTATTACTCGATAGGAATATATAAGTTTGAAGTACATGGGGAAATGTAAATTACACTCCATCGCAATACTTCTATCTCTTTTTTCTTTTTCAGTTATCCTAAAAAAAACTTGATTTAAAAAAGTTCACCTTCCAACAGTCCAAAGTAGGGCTGGCCAGTGGGCCGGGACAGCCCGACCCCGACTCGAGCCCGTCCCGAGCCCGCCCCGACCCCGCCAAAAAAAAATTACGGGGGCGGGACTCGAACTCGGGACGGGACGATGTCTCGTCCCGCGAGACCCGAGCCCGCCCCAGGCCCGTGAGACCCGACCCCGCCCCGACCCCGCCCCGACCCCGCCCCTTTGCAAAAATGGCCGTTGCACCAACGACCATAATCTAAAATGGCCGTTGGCCAATGGCCATTTTAGCCCCCCCTCCCCCAACCCCCTACCCCTTAATATTTATTTTTAACCCATAAGTTATTATATTTACACTTTAACCCAATTTTCCAACTATAAATAACTCATTTTCTCTTCATCTTTCTCACAAATCTTCCTACAATCTCTCTAATTTCTCAATATATCTCTCTACAAGTCTACATTGTTTGCTAAATATTCAATTTTATTTATTCATTTGGGAATTGGTAGTGAAGTTGGCAACTAGCTTGAGGATCTTCCATCGAGCAAAGTTTCAATTTTCAACCTCTCGATTACACGTCGACGTTACGCTTGCTTGGTACATTCGTTCCTTCATTAAATTATTATTGTCTGTTTATTTAGTTTAGATCACTTAATTTTATTGTCTTTAATTATTTATTTATTTATTATCATAATTAAAATGGAAGGATTAAAAGATATGTTTAAGGGTAAAGGTAAGGGTGCTTCTTCTAGTAGGGGCAACCAGGGCAAGGGTACTTCTTCTAGTCATCTTATTCCTACACAGGATGATTTTGTTGATACTCAACATTTTCCTACAATACCATTAGATTTAGACCAGGAGCTATTTTCTGAAACTCAAGAAGACTTTAATTTAGACGATGATCTAGATGATATACCCACTAATGTTGATGACAACACACCCACTAGTGCACCTTCAACTGAAATACCTCCTATTTCCCCTAGTATGAGACGAGGTCCAAAGAAACGACCATTAAAATCAGATGCATGGACATTTTTGATAGGGACGTAGAGAATCAAGTAGCCATATGTAAAATTTGTAAAAATGTTTTAAAATTTAAAAGCGGAAAAGGTCACGGTGGGACTGGGGTTTAATTAGACACGTAGTAAGTGCTCATCCAGCTAGGTATGCCCAATACCAGGCTTCAAAACCGGTGCGCATAACGCCCGCTCCATCGGGACAAGGTTCACATATCGACATCGTCCCGGACCAAGTATCTGGTCAAATTAACCCTATGGCGGGGAATTGTAGGCTCTAAATACAATAAACATAGAGATAGGGAAGCAATATCAAAATTAGTTGCTGTGGAGGGTTTGCCTTTTTCATTTCCTTCATCTCCCGGTTTTATTCATTACATTAGAGATATATATAATCCTGCTTTTAACGGTTTTCCTAGATCAACTGTTAAGAGAGATGTATTTAAATTCGCGCATGAATATCAACAATATTTACGTTTTTCATTATATCATTTTAATGGCAAAGTATCAATCACGTCTGATATAGGTCGTAGTACTAACGGCCATGATTATTTAACTGCAACTTGTCATTGGATAGATTATAAATGGTCTATGCAAAACGTATTTTAGCGTATAGATATATAGATGATAGGCACACTGGTACTTTTATTGCAGAAAATATTTATCAAGTGTGCGATTATTACGGAATTACCGATAAAATTATGACTATTACATTAGATAACGCTTCTAATAACAATTACGCAATTACAATTTTAAAAAATAGTTTAACTCCGTCTTTTTCAGACCATTTTCATATAAAATGTGCGTGTCATATATATAACTTAATTGTAAAGGATGGTCTATCACTTTTTGAAGACATTCTTAGTAAAATACAATTTGCTATAAACTTTATTTTTAAAAGTAATAAAGTACAACGTAGAAAAGAATATAAAAAAATTTGTCATGATTGTGGACTACCTTTTAGAAAAATTCCACAAGAAGTATCCACTAGGTGGAATTCTTTATACGAGCAACTACTTGTTGCTTATGACTATAGTTACCTATAACTTTATTTTTTAACTCTCATAATAAAAAGCCAGCTGATATGATTTTAGATAGTGATTGGGAAAAAATTTCCGAACTTATTGTATTTTTAGAGAAATTTTTTCAAGCAACAAAAGAATTTTTCGGTACATATTATCCTACTATTTCAACTATGTTATTTTATATAACTCTAATATTTTTATTACTTAGTGAATATATGGAAAAACCAGGTTATAAGGCAGCTATTAAAAAAATGTTTCTCAAAATAAAAAAATATTTTATTCCTATTCCCTCTATTTATATTATTGGTTCTATATTAAATCCTACTATTAAAATAGACGGTACTAAATCACTAATTGAAACTATTTACGATTGTATAGAAGTACTACCACCTCCAAGTCCCAAAAATCTAAATCACCCACCACCTATTGAACAAACTAAAGAAGAAGTATTGTCTAGCGTAGAACACCAATGCAAAAATATATATAGATTTTATCAACAAGAAAATGCTAGTAACTTACCATCTTCTTCATCTTCAATACAACCTCACAAAAGACATGTTGTTTCTGCGGCTAGTATTGAAAGCCTCAGAAATAGAATGTGCGGTCGTACCTCTACTACTAACCAAATTAGCGAGTTGGATATTTTTATTTTACAGGGTTCTGTACCGTATCAAGAAGTTATCAATGAAGATGGACATGAAGACTTGCTGAAATACTGGAGGGGGAATGAGAAGACCTTTCCGACACTTTCATTGATGGCTCGAGATGTTTTGAACATTCAAGCGTCGTCAACTGCGTCTGAAAGCGCTTTTTCTGCAGTGATATCAAATAGGAGACCACAGACACTCATTAGCGGGAGCGACTTGGAAATTGCAGTATTATTCAGAGATTGGATACGAGCGGAGCAGAGAAGGTGCGGTCAACCGGAGATCAACGAAGAAGATGATGAAAACTACAACGAAATCTTAACCGAATGTAGTGGAAGCGACGTGGATCAATTTGACCAACAAATACCAATTCCAACCGAAGAACCACATGAAATCATCAAGCAATTAGAACAGGTTTTTTTGAGAATGTAATTTTTTTAATTGTAATTTTATTATGTAATTTGTAACTTTTGGACAACACCACAAAGTTGCAATTTAGATTTTAGACAATTGTATTTGTATTACAAAAAAATCATATGTCTATTAATTAATATAAGAGGCACAAAAACAGTCTTGGGATGTTTTTATTACACTATCTTATTTTGTTTATTGAGTTTTTTTTTATACATATGTTATTTTAAAAAAAAATGAAAACCCGTCGTGTCCCGCCCCGAGCCCGCCCCGACCCGAGCCCGACGGGATCGGGACGGGACTTGCTCCAGTCCCGACCCCGCCAGAGCCCGCCAGACCCAATCCCACCCCTTCTCCCGTCCCGCTCCGACCCCGCCAGACCCGGCCCGCCAGACCCGAGCCCGGCCCACTGGCCACTCCTAGTTCAAAGACTTCTAAAACTAGAAGGTAAGTGTATATTATGTCATTTCAATTTTGATACATTTTCCTACTAACCACTCCACTTTCTTCCACCTTAATTTTATTACTTTAAAAATACATCTAATAATATATTCTCTATTCCAAGCTGGTCCGTTCACAAATCTCGAATGTTTCCTTTTTTGTAAAGAAAGAGGGCTACTTAACGAGCTGCCATTAATAATCGAAAAGGTTCACAACGAGTACAATCTATATAGTGACAAAGGAAACCTTTCCGCATGAAGGGTTTGTCTCCACGGAAAAAGTATTCACTACTGCTTACAACACCTTCATTCACACGTCTTGTTTCAGAACTGTTCAGCGGACACATGAAGTCGAAAGAGACCGGAAAACCGGGTGGGGAGCAAGAAAACCAATGCACAACTTTATAAACATAAAACTCTTAACTAACAAAAACAACTATAATAAAAAGTCACCAAACTCTACCTAAAATCTTTCTATCAACTCGTCCTAAATGATATCCTATCAAAATGTATCTAAATATATAAGTTTGTCCTATATAGGACAAGAAGATTCCAATTCCATGGATCCTGCAGTATTTTCAAGTTCTCCCGTTACCAAGCCAGTGAAAAGTAGAGGGTCTGCTTCATCAATATTATTCACCTTCCTGTTTCACAGATGACAAAGTATAATTATCAAGTCACTAACAGCAGTAGTTGTGCACAGCAGGGTAAACAAATATTCAACAGATATAAATAGAAACAATTTGGTACTGGTTGAGCTTAAATGAAGCAATAAGTATTCGTATAGCCGACACCAACTTGTTTGGGACGGAAGCATAATAATAGTAGTTGTGTCGAGAAAAAATTATTCATGCTTCCCAACAAAAAACATCTGATATGGGATACAGCAGTTCTTCTAACTTCAAAAATGCAGTAGAAAATTTGATGCCCTGTAGCAACTTACAAGTGAATTGCAACCCGTATTTTCACAGTTTAATTACAGACAAGGGCACGGTGGAGTTCTCGGAGCTACTTAAGGGAACATTTTCACCATATGGGAAGTTCCAGGATGTGGCAGTAATTCGGATAGTTGAACAATCATTTCATTTCGTGAATAATAATTAGTGTAATCGCCATGCAGAACAAGAATTAATAAGATCTTCAAATGCATTGGGTAAAAGAACTCTAGCTCAAAGTCTGAATGTTTAACCGGCAACAGAGGCAGACCAATCCAGAATTTAAAGTTTATGGATTTCTACAATGACCTAAAGTTAATACTACAATAATAATTGGGTTCAAACTCAAATATTTAATAAATTTCTTAATAAATATTTAGGGTCTGGGCAAAAGCTACGGGGTTCTTAATATATATACGTAAGCAGGCATATAGACCCACCCTTTGAGTATATTGCTCGGACTCTTCGAAAATGACGCGTGCGTGTCGGATCCTCCAAAAATAGTCTATTGTTTGAGGATATGACACGGTTGCAGCAACATTTTTGGAGAGTCCGAGCAACATAGCCCCTAGATAGAGGTTGCCACAACCATTTAGGCAACATTTTCCTGCTAATTTAAGCTAATGAATAAATTATCCATGAGGCTAAAAGGAAAAGTTCCATCTTATTAAATCCCAAGATAAAGACAATAACAACCTTTTTTTAAGTAGATTATATTTTTTGAGAAATAACTTTTTTGAGTAGATTATAGAAAAGTCTTTCCAAAGGAAAGGAAAGATCAAGCAAAGAAGTTAATGGTGGTTTATGTCAGTATGAGAAATGCCTAAATATGTGAATACAAGAAGGGGTATGAACGATATGCAAGTAAGACACAATATATTGTACAAATTAAAAGAAGCAGGTTTCGTTCATTAGCCAGAGCAGAATCCAGATCACCTACCCGCATGTCTTCTTATTGTGGCCCAGGCCCTTACACCTGCTACACTGCATCTGACGTTTGACTATGTCAAAAGTGTCCGCCTTTTTTGTCTTTGGTCGACCAGGCTGACGTTTCGTTGGTGGAGGATTAACAACGATCACCATATTATGCTCCATATGCGGTTCACCTTTAATTGGTTTCTCCAGATGAGGTATAGGGTTAATTGATTCCGCATATGTTACGCGGTAACTCTCAGTTGAGAAATATCTTAAACAATAATCATACGCGCTCATTCCAAGGCGGTCAAAAACAGCAATAGCATGACAACAAGGCAAACCATTAAGCTGCCATTCTTTGCAACTACAATCCCCCCATTGATCAATATCGACTACTTCGATAGATTCGCCACGTACTTCATATGTGCTCCCATGTGAGGGTAATAATTGAAGTGACCTCGCTCTTGATGTTTCGCTTTGAAGTTTTTCTTCCATCAAAGGTGTCAGCGTAGTAACCCACTGACTGGAATCGACACACCTCGTATAGATCAATTCCATTATTTTACCTCGTAACACATCAACCATTTGAGTTATTGGCAGCTCGTTCACCTCCGCTACCCAATCATAAAAAAGCTGCCCAAAGTTGGATGTCAAGTGGCCATATCGGGCCCCACAGAAAAAGGCGTTGGCCCAGTGTTCGGGCTCACTTCTAGTGACCCAATTGTAAACTTCGGGCGAGATAGCTTTTATATTCTCGACACAGCGTTCGAAAGACTCGAGCTTTGGGGCACAAGCAGCAGCATATAAATCTTGGATCATAAGGCGTCTGGCTTCATGTGAAAACTGACCTTTTAAATCGTTATTAAGTTTCTCTGCAAGATAACGCAGACAAAAGCCGTGGTAACACTCTTCACCGAACACATTTTGCAAAGACTCTCTTATACCTCTTTGGAAATCGGAAATAAAAGTTATCGGACAGGATGGTCTAAAGACAGCAGATTTTAGTTCTGAAATAAACCAATGCCAGTTGTCACTATTATCCTCGTCTACAACTGCAAAGGCTACTGGAAAAACACCATCATTCCCATCTACACCTATGGCAGCCAAAAGTGTTCCTTGATACTTTGCATAGAGAAGCGTGCTGTCCAGGAAAAGAAGAGGGCGACAACCTTGTTGGAAACCATTTATTGAAGCATGAAACGCAATAAACAGCCGATGGAAACTCGAGTCCTCCTTAGTAGCGATTGTAGCAACACTACCAGGATTAGTTTCTCTAATTTTCTCACAGAATAAAGGTAACTGACTGTACGCCTCTTTGAAAGAACCCTGAAGCTGCTCTCTTGCTTTCTCTTTCGCACGCCTCGCCTGAGAATAGTTCAGTTGAATGCCGTATTCGCGCTCGATATCTTTTGCTATATCCTTTGGCTTGTAGTTTGGAGCAACCTTCAACTTTTCCTTTATTATACTTCCCATCCATCCCCTCGTGGACCGGTACGCAGCTTTAACAGCAGCCCTGTCACACGTATGTCTTTCATTCATTTTCTTGATACATATTAGCTGAGTGGTAGGCAACCTCGATGCATATATGCACCAAGAACATCCTTCAACCTTGCATTTAGCAGTTACCCTACGACTATCATTCTTCTTATACCTATAAGTGAATCCATGAGCAATTGAGTATTTATGCAGAGCTTCACGAAATTCAGCAAAACTATTGAACCTTTGACCCACGCCAGTTATTGTGTTCTCCCATTGTGTAGCTGCTCTACGATGCTTCTCAATGTTCTCATCATTGCTGACAGGATAGACACAGAGGGGAGTTGTATCAATGGCAGCATCAGCACCAAGAAGATCATCACACTGAATCATATCCACATCCACAGGGGTAGCAGGAGTAAGTGCTGCCTCTGATGCAGTTGTCGACCTGCAGAGTATGCAGGCCATTAGCATTTAAGAATCCAAAAGAGATAGCATACCTAGGGGTGGCAAAATTATCCAATGAAACATGACCCCCCGAACCCGTTCAAGTTTGGGTGGGTCAATGATGCGCCCATTTATTAGCTCAGCCTATTTCAGCCCATCTAAAAATTGGGCTGATATGTAGCCCAAACTAACCCATAGACATTTATCAAAATATTTTCAAAAAGACATTTTTTTTATTTGGCATATTATATAAAGCCATTATAAAGAAAAAAAATAGTTTTATTAGGTACTTAAAAAATTATAAAATAACAAACAAAGAAATTAAAACTTAGTAAGAATTGGGCGGTTTGGGTTATGACTCGCTTTTCAGTCCATTTCAGCCCAAGGAACTTTTGGGCGGGTCAATCGTCCATTTATTAACTCAGCCATTTTGACGCGCCCAAATCCTGTCCAACCCGCCCATTTGACACCCCCTAACAAAGCACTTGGAACAAATTGTGTAGTAAACTCCACCAAAAGAACAAATAGAAACTTGCCATGCTAAGATTCAAAAAAGCATGAAGCTTCATGCCATCTGAGTGCAACCACTGGCGGAACTAAGTGTATAGAAGGGGGTTCAATTGAATCCCCTTTGTCGGAAAATTACACTGTACAAATAGGGTAAAAACAGATTTTTTTTTGGTATATATGTGAATCCCTTGATAGATAAGTAAATTCACTCCGTGTGCAAGTTAGGCTTTTTCTTAAATCCCCTTGTTAAAAATTCTGGTTACGCCACTGAGTACAACAACTATTACACCTCAATCCCAAGTTGAGCCGACTATATGAATTCTCAACATACATTGCATTTCACTTAGATCAGTTTGTCCATGTCATGTGAGTGAAACAACAAAATAAACAAAGTAAAGTAAGTACCTACTGGCAGAGACATTGGGTACATTTTTCACAACAGCTTCGTCATAAATTATGAAGATCTCAACTTGGTCAGTATCCTTGACGAAATTAATCATACGCTTGAGGTCCTTATCTTTAGTTATAGTAATGAGGGTCTTCTTATTCCCAGGAAGAAAATATTTTATTGTCATTCCCTCAACGCCACACTGAAAATTCTCAGCGACTTCTTTCTTGAAGTCAGCCAAAACTGTCTGGTCATCAATGTCCAAAGCATAAGCCTCTCCACCTGTATATGTCAAAAAACCATCCTCGTTTGTCACAAACTCTCCTCCAGATTGACATATTGCAATTATCTTCTTGGAAGCCATCACAAGGAGGACATAAAATCGTCGCCCAATTCAAAAACTGCAAAAAGGGGGATGGCAAAAAAAAAACAAGACTTTAGTTACAACAACAAAGTTGGTGTTAGCTATATGAATCATTTGTAACAATAAGTTCAGATGGACCATGAAAATCAACCTACTTTCCTAATTCAAGAAAAAAAAAACTCAAATCTTTACTACATGCATAATTAAACAATTAAAATGTAAGCTAGAAACAACAATAAGTTCAAACGGACCATGAAAATCAACCTACTTTCCCAATTTAAGAAAACAAAAAAGCTCAAATCTTTACTACATGCATAATCAAACAATAAAAAAATTTAAGCTAGACACAACATTAAGTTCAAATGGACCATGAAAATCAACCTGCTTTCCCAATTCAAGAAATCTTTACTGCTTGCGTAATTAAACAATGCAGTTTTCTAAGCTAGCAACAAGCAAAATCTTTAGCTCAAACAATGAAAACCAATCTACTTCCCAATTCACTAAAGGTAGCAGCAACAAGAAAAAGAATAAGAGCTTAGTTAAAACAAAAAACCTAGTGGAGGCTATATGAATCATCTGTAACAATAAGCTTAAATGGACCATGAAAATCAATCTACTTTCCCAATTCAAAAAAACAAAAAAAAGATAAAATATTTAGTACATGCATAATTAAACAATGAATATTTTTAAGCTAGCAACAAGAGAAAAACGAGCTTAGTTACAACAAAAAGTTAGTGTTGGCTATATGAATCATCTGTAACAATAAGTTCATCCATGAAAATCAACCTAGATTCCCATTTTAAAGCTCAAATATTTACTACATGCATAATTAAACAATGAAAATTTTTAAGCTGGCAAACAAAAAAAAACAAGAGCATAGTTAAAACAAACAAGGTAGTGTTGGCTATATGAATCATCTTTAACAATAAGTTTAAATGGACCATGAAAATGAATCTACACTCCCAATTTAAGAAAACAAAAAACGATCAAATTTTTACTACATGCATAATTAAACAATGACATTTTTTAAGCTAGCAACAACAACAACATACCCAGTGAAATCCTACAAAGTGGAGTTTTGGGAGGGTAGAGTGTAGGCAGACGTTACCTCTACCTTATAACGTAAAGGCGTTCCCGGTAGACACTCAGCACAAGGACATGCAACTCAAATTAGTGCAAACAAACAATGGCAAAATACTATAAAAGAAAGCATGATAAAAAGCTGTCTGCAAACAAGCAAAAAACAAGAGCTTAGTTAAAACAAAAAAGTTAGTGTCGCCTATATGAATCATCTTTAACAATAAGTTTGGACCATGAAAATCAATCTACATTCCAATTAATAAAAAAGCTCAAATCTTTACCACATGCATAATTAAACAATGAGAACTTTTAAAGCTAGCAATAAGAGAAAGAAAACAAGAGATAGTTAAAACAAAAAAGTTAAATGGACCATGAAAATCAACCTACATTCCCAATTCAAGAAAAAAATCAAATCTTTACCACAGGCGTAATTAAACAATCAAAATATAAAGCTAGCAACAAAAAAAAACCATAATCAAGAGACAAAAAAGTGAATATAAGGAACACCCATGAAGGTAAAAACACATAAGAGCCTAAAACAAGAGAGAGACACTAATAAAACACATGGGTTTCAAAAAACCTCGTACAGGTCGAAATAGAATTCAAGAAAAAACATGGGGTGAACAAAGTGCAAAAACCAAATCTTTGGGGGCAATTGATGAAAAGTGAATATTAGTACCTGTGTAAGAATGTTGGAAGATGAGAGTGGTGTAGAAATTGTTTTTGAAGAATTGAAGAAATTAGGGTTAAATAGATGATGAGAGAAAGAGGGAGGGGTGTGAAGGGAGAGATTCAACTTTGTGGCTCTGAATGGGATGTACTTTAGCAATTTGGGGGTGGTGAACGTAATTAACCCTAATTGATTTAATGACCACTTTAGCCCTGTAACTTGCTATATAATGTCAATCTTCCCCATCTTACGGAACCGACCTTGGGCCTTGTCCATCTATTTATTCTTTTTCCATTTTTAGTAATTACGTAATAAGAAAAGAAATAAATTCTCTCCGTATATTTAATTACTTATTTATTTTTAATTATTTATACGTATCAAATATTTAAAAGTTGTGGAGAATATTTAAGTTTGAGGAATGCCGTGGTGGAATTGGAAACATGATTTTGAGGAGATTTGAATAAAATTGCAATAAAGAATTTGTTCCAAAATTTTTTGATGCTTTTTGTTGAGAATAACAACAACAACAACAATATACCTAGTGTAATTCCAACCGAGCTCAATTTCATATGTGGCAATTCCGCCAAGATCTCTTCGTTAGTTGGGGGAAGAATCCACCCGAATCGGATTTTTTGAAGAACGTATCGAAAAAGAATTGGATTTGATTAAACAATGTGTGGCCACAAGTGAAGTTTTGAGAAGGTAGAACGTACGCAAATTTTACCTCTACCATGAGAGATAGAGAGGTTGTTTCCGATAGACTCTCAGCTCAAAGAAAGCAAACCAAAATAATCCAAAAAAGAAGTAATAGACGTAAGGAAGTCACGGCAAAATACTAAATAAAGCATGACAAAACAATCTAAAAAAGTAATAATACGTAACTACCATCAAATCAAACGACCATCGAAGTGCAAGACGCAACTTATAATGACATAAATCAAAGGACATTTGTTGATAATATAATCAAATATTAAAAGTGTTTTCTCTCTAATAGCTTAAGCATTTAGATGAGATGGTCACACACTTCAACATGGTATCAGAGTCAAGCAAAAGTCATGGGATCGAATCATCACCGCCACCCACCGTCACCCATTATCAAAAAGAATTTCTACATTCTTGGATCATGAAAAAAAATCAGGCCAACATGAAAGGAAACATGTTGAAAATATAATCAAATATTAAAAGTGTACTATCTATAACAACTTAAGCTTTTAAATGATATAGTCACACACTATAACACTTTTCAAGAAAAAAATTGATATAACTTTGGTAAGAGAAGATGACTTTATTAGTTTGCTGATGTTGTTACTTCTTAGTTCTTTTTGCTCTATTTGTCACATCAATAGTATCCTCTATTAAATTAATGCTACTACTATATTACTATGTGTTGTTTGGTTAACTTTTTGGTCCAGCTATTTATTCTCGAGAAAAATAAAATGTAACAAATTTTATTTGAAGTCTTTCTACTTGTAAGGGTACATCTGGATTTATTGAGTATGTTACAAACAGAATGCTACCCAAGGTGACCTGGTTAAATTGAAAGAAATTATAGGTACTATTGCAAGTTAATCGATCGGAGAAGCGGGTATTCGATTAACACTAAGAACCTTTCATATTGAAGTTACTGTAGGAACATGTGCGGACATCATTTATGGAAAAATCAAATTCGATAAGAATTTGGTTTATCCGCCATACCTTTCTATGTTCTACTTCTATATACGTGTATTGTGGCTATTGAGACGGAATATGAATATCCACTTAAAAGTTTGATTCAGTCCAAAACCATCAATATGTAGTATTAAAATAAATAAGGCAAAAGACATAGTGAAAATTTTCACCCTCAACTTATCTCGAAAAGTCGAGTTCACGCTTCAACTAACAAGCGATCTTTTACCCTTCTATTCATTTAGAAAGTGATATTTTAGCCCCCCATACGTCACAATCAGATTTTATCTTGGATGTATATACACGCGCGGGCACGTATCATTGGCATGATTTTATACTTTTTTTCTTTATTTCCTAGACAAACTAATAATCACCATTCCAAAAAAATTAAAAATCTAAATTTCCTTCATTCACTCCTCTCACATAACGGAAATAGTCACCCCTTCCAATACCAGGTTGGGAACAGAACTTCTGGTGAAGCAAAAAAGTCACTCTTTTCTTTCTCTCCGTATCTCTCTCTCTCTCTATCTCCATACCCATTCACAACTTTGATTAATCTTGAGTTTGTCGGGAATACAATTGTTACAGGAAACGTTAAGTAAGTAACTATTATAATAGTAAGAAATGATAAACTAAATATTACAATAAACTGAAAATCAAGAACTTAACAAACTGCTTGTGTGATTTGCTGAGTCGAGTGATGACACTTTGTCTTTAAGACAAGATTGCCCCGTATATCTCCTTTTACGGTGTTGAGCAATAGTCTTCCAAGATAAAACAGCAACTTTAACAAGTGAGCAAAGGAAACTCAAGTGTTACTCTTGAAGAACTTTGAGTATAGTAACTTTGCTAGAGAGGAAGAAGATGAATTCAGAAAATCTGGAGTATTTTTTAAGTGTTGAGTGTTATGTTCAATTGAGCCAAATGCCTCAATTTATAGTGTAAGTAGAAGACCCCTCAACTAGCCAACTAATGGTCTTTAATAGCCATGTAATGGCACTTGATTGAGGGGTTACATTCATCCAAATAATGGTTGAATTCATGTGCCAAGTAATGGAGAATCAATGCTCCAAAACCAGCCCAAAGGTCAGATTTTTTCAACTTCCCGTCGCAGCAATCTGCCTCCGAAGCGCCGCGGCTCTATGAATTAGCGTCGCGACTCCAGTGAATGGCCAACCAATTAGCGTCGCGGTCCTCCACGGCGATTTTCGACTCGTTTCATCTTACACTTCTTCCTTCGTTTACCAACGTGGAATACTTTGTCATTTGGTCAATAACTGTCCATAATTCTATGTCTCAAACGTATTGCATACGTACCAATATCTCTTTCACTAATGCAATTTGCGATACTTGGCACTACGTGTGCACGTGTGTGGAAATGACGTTTCCGACGTGCGGGCCCCAATTGTTCGAGTCATAAATTAATGGATATACTTAATTCCACATTTAGTAAATTTCCAACAGAGTTTTCTTTTCTTTTAAATTTAGGATTTTGATTTGTCCATTTCAACCAATAGAGATATGAAATTCCACTCTTTTCACTCAATTTCTTGTTTGACCACTTTGTTGGCTGATCGATAAAGTTTTGATTTTGGATTTTTTCTTTATATTGTAATTCTTTGTTTTTTTGGGGAGCGGGGCTTGCTAAATTATGGTGGGTTCCGAGAGCTTAACTCACTATTCACTAGGACAAGAGTACCCCTCGAGTAAAAGTTGTTGGGATACAATTGTTGTAGGGAACGGGAAGTAAGTAACTATTACAATAGTAGAAAGGATAAACAAACTATTACAATAAAACTTGAAATCAAAACCTTATCAAACTGCTTGTGTGATTTGCTGAGTCGAGTGATGACACTCTGTCTTTAAGACAAGATTGCCCCGTATATCTCCTTTAACGGTGTTGAGCAATAGTCTCCCAAGATACAACAACAACTTTAACAAGTAAGCAAAGGAAACTCAAGTGTTACTCTTGAAGAACTTTGAGTATATTAACTTTGCTAGAAAGGAAGAATATGAATTCAGAAAATCTGGAGTATTTTCTAAGTGTTGAGTGTTGTTCAATTGAGCCAAAGGCCTCAATTTATAGTGTAAGTAGAAGACCCCTAAACTAGCCAACTAATGGCCTTCAATAGCCATGTAATTACACTTGATTGAGGGGTTACATTCAGCCAAATAATGGCTGAATTTATGTGTCAAGTAATGGAGAATCAATGCTCCAAAACCAGCCCAAAGGCCAAATTTTTCCAACTTTCCGTCCAAGCTTCCTGCCTCCGAAGCACCGCGACGCTGTGAATTAGCGTCGCGGCCCTTCACGGTTCCGCGGTGATTTTCGACTCATTTCATTTTACATTTTATACACTTCTTCTTTCATTTACCAATGTGGAATACTTTGTCATTTTGCCAATAACCGTCCATAATTCTATGTCTCAAACGTATACGTATCAATATCTCTTTCACTAATGAAATTTGCGATACCTGGCACTACGTGTGCACGTGTGTGGAAACGACATTTCCGACGTGCGAGCCCCAATTGTTCGAGTCATAAATTAATGGAATATACTTAATTCCACATTTAATAAATTTTCAACAATCCCCTCTTGAAAGAGATTTTGGCGCACACACTTGGTATTTTTTCCAGCAATCTTTTAGCGGACCGATGTTGCATCTGGATAGGTAGCATACGCTTTGAATCTTCCATAGTTGAATATCATCGGACTTACTTACTGCGCGGTGAACGTGATATCTTAAACCGTCAGTGTTTAGTGTAAGTCAAGTCAACGGTACCAACACAACAACTTCCTCTACTCAGTTCTTCGTAATGTTTTGTCTGTTGTGGCCGTGGCCACTTCTTGGATTCTTAAGTGCGTTTATTTGAGGCGGTCTGTCCTCGCACTTAAATAGGTGGTCTCCTACAAGGTATCATGTTATACCCTACTTTACAAGTGTTAGGAACCATTAAAAATTTCCCCAAACCTAACCTCAACCGGTGAGGATCACTAAAGGTTTATGAAACTTAACCTTCACCCACACTATAGATAACACTTATAGTCTATCGCAGGAACGACTTTGGATTTGGTGTTTCTTTACAGAAATCACTATCCGAAGTGCTCATGCTTCCACTGAAGCGATCAACTGAACCTTTATGGCTTAGTTTTCCCATTGAACTTAATTCCTGGGATCTCCAGTCAGTAAGGTTGGGTTACCACCATATTAGTCCTTATACCTTGGGTTTTAAGCCCATTCCCCTAGACAGACAGAACATCTGATCCTTAGGTAAGCCATTTGTCAGCGGGTCAGCTATGTTATCATTTGACTTTATGTAATCAATGGATATTATATCCGTGGTGATCAACTGCCTAACGGTCTTATGCCTCCATCGAATATGATGAGACTTGCCATTGTACATAGCATTTCATGCCCTTCCTAGAGCCGATTGGCTGTCGCAGTGGATCATTACAGAAGGTACGGGTTTGTTCCAGCATGGAACATCCTCTAAGAAGTCGTGAAGCCACTCAGCTTCTTCTCTTGCTTTGTCTAAAGCGGTAAACTTTGATTCTATCGTGGATCGGGCGATGCAAGTTTGCTTAGAGGATTTCCAAGACACATCCCCACCACCAATTGTAAATACATACCCACTGGTGGACTTGGTGTTCTCTTTATCAAATATCCAGTTTGCATCATTGTACCCCTCTAGTACAGCTAGATATCTTGAATAATACAACTTGTAAGTTAGCGTGTATTTCAGGTATTGAAGTACCCGATTCAACGTCTTCCAGTGATCATTACTCGGATTACGGGTAAACCTAGCTAACTTGTTGACTGTATAAGCAATATCAGGTCGGGTGCAATTTGTTATGTACATTAAACTACCAATCACTTGTGCATATTGCTCCTGCCATATGGATGCACCACAATTTTTATCAAGCTTTTGATTTCTATCCATTGGTGACTTTTTAGGCGAACTGTCAAGCATCTTGAACTTTCTCAAAACATCATCGATGTAGTGAGACTGAGATAAGACCAATCCGTCAGACGTCTTAGAGATTTTTATCCCTAAGATGACATATGCGATACCCATATCCTTCATGTCGAAGCATTGTTTCAACATGTTCTTAGTCTCTAGAATTATGTTAGGACTGCTCCTTGTGATCAACATGTCGTCTACATCTATGCATATCATAACGAACGAGTCAGAGTTACCTTTCATGTAGACACATTTGTCACACTCATTAATGGCGAAACCCTTCGATAGTAGAGTACTATCAAATTTTTCGTGTCATTGCTTCGGGGCTTGTTTCAGCCCGTACAGAGATTTGACAAGCCGACAAACTTTCTTCTCTTACCCTGAAACGGCATACCCCTCGGGTTGGTCCATATAAATTTCTTCTTCTAAATCACCATTTAGGAAGGCTGTCTTGACATCCATTTGATGTATCTCAAGGTCACGCAACACTGCGATCGCAATGAATACTCGTATGGACGTCATCCTAGACACCGGGGAGTATGTGTCAAAGTAGTCAAGGCCTTCCTTTTGCCGTTATCCCTTGACTACCAACCTGGCCTTGTACTTATCTATAGACCTATCTGCTTTATACTTTCGTTTGAGTATCCATTTACAACCCAACAGTTTATTTCCCGGAGGAAGATCAACCAACTCCCAAGTATGGTTATGCAGAATGAAACCTATTTCACTCTCAATAGCTTCTTTCCAGTGCGGTGCCTCTGGAGTTGACAATGCTTCATCAATTGTCCTTAGTTCATCATCAATCATATAAGCTACAAAGTCAGGACCGAATGCGTTTTCCTTCCTGGCCCTTTTACTTCGCCTTAGTTCCATTTATGGAGTCTCCAAGTTCTGAGAATCTGGAACACTAGATTCCGGATATTCAGCCGCTTCGAGATCCACTAGATCTGAACCATCTAGATTCGGGCCGTCAACGACTCCCGATTCCTGAGAGCTTTGTTCATAACTTCGTTTGCAAGATGTTATCTCTTTTTCCTTTCTAGGAAAGGTATCTTCAAAGAATTGAGCATTCCTTGATTCCATGATTGTACCCCCGTGGATATCTGGAATATCTGACTTATGCACTAAGAAGCGATAAGCACTACTGTTATTTACATATCTGATGAATATGCAATCTGCAATCTTAGGATCAATCTTGACCTGCTTTGGATTGGGCACTTCAACCTTTGCCAAACAACCACACACCTTTAAATATTTATAGGTGGGTTTCTTCCTTTCCATGATTCATATGGAGTTTTGTTCTTACCCTTATATGGGACTCTGTTAAGAATCGTATTAGTGGTAAGGACAACTTCTCCCCGCATATTTTGAGGAAGACCGAAATTAATGAGCAAGACATTCATCATTTTCTTCAATGTGCGGTTCTTACGTTCTGCCACACCATTCGATTAAGGTGAGTATGGAGCCGTCGTTTGATGAACAATTCCTGATTGGGCACAATATTCTTCAAATGGCGCTACATATTCTCTCCCTCTATCGCTACGAATGGATTTAATCTGCATGCTTAGTTGGTTCTCAACTTCTGCTTTGTAACGTCGGAACATTTCAAAGGCTTCATCCTTACTTTTCAAGAAGTAAAGGTAACAATACCTTGTGCTATCATCAATGAATGTCACAAAGTACTTGTTCTCCCCTCTAGTTTGTGCAAACTTCAAATCACATATATTTGTGTGAATAAGTTCTAGAGGAGCGGTATTCCTTTCGACGAATTTAAAAGGAAGCTTTGTGAGTTTTGCCTCTACGCACACCTCACACTTATGTTGAAGGTTTACATCGATAGATGGCAACACTCCAACTTTACCAACCTTTGGATGGACTTGTAGTTGACATGTCATAATCTATGATGCCATAAATTAGAGGACTCAAGCAAGTAAGAAAAAGAGGCTTCAATATTATTGCTTGTACGTAATACATACATGGTGTTCACATTGAAAAGGCCTTCACAGACGAATCCTCTTCCCACAAACGTTTCATTCTTAGTGACTACAAATTTATTGGACTTAAACACTAGCCTAAAACCAGCATTAACCAATAAAGGACCTGAAATTAAATTTCTTCTAATCTCAGGAACATGCATCACTTCCTTCAGAGTGAGCTCCTTTCCAGAAGTCATCTTCAGGACTATCTTTCCTACCCCCAGCACGTCAGAGGAAGCGTTGTTTCCCATGAACAACTTCTTGTTTGTAACCGGTGTATAAGTGGAGAAGACATTTATGTTGGAACAGATGTGTCTTGTAGCACATATGTCCATCCACCATGTTGACACCCAATTTTGTCCCATCTTTTATGATTTTATTCGTAATTTTTAATATTTTGACACTTTTAAAATAATTTTAAAATATAGGCATATATGTGTGTATCTTCGTATTATTATTATTATTCGCATATTTTTATATCATTTTCATTTTTATAATAATCATAAGTTATCCGAAAATTTTATTCTCGCAAAATTGCATCGCATTTCCCTTTTATTAAGCATTGAACATTTTGCAAATATTATATTTTATTATTATTACGTCGTTATGTTATTTTAAATAATTCAAATCTTTTACAAAACAAAAAAAATATATATATATTTTAATATTAAACCCCTCTTATATATTTTTAAATCCATAACCCATTTTTATTTCCTAACCCAAAACAATTTCTACCCAACCTAAATTAAAACCCATTTTTTCGTCCAAGCCCAAAACTCCCCCAATTAAATTCCCTCATACCCAAACCCAAAACAATTCTACCCAAACAAAAACTCCCAAGCCCATTCCCTTTATTTTAATTAGCCCAATCCCAAAATAAATCAATACCCCACAAAACAAAACAAACCCCCCAATTTTTCTACACACCAAAACACCCACCAGCCCATACTCCCATTTAAAACCCCCAGCCCAAACCCGCAAGCCCCAAACCCGAACCCGACCCGAACCGGTCCAGCCCAAACCCATTTCCCCTTTGCCCCTTTTAATTCCCCAACAAACCAAAAAAAACAAAAATCAAAAAAATCTGAAACCTATCTCTCTCTCTCGATCAGCCGCCGACCCCACACCCCATACCGGCGACCCCACGTCGCCGGTCACCTCGCCCCTGCCACCACCAACCCCTGACACCACCAACCCCCCTTCTGTTACGCTGACACCCCTAAGACCCGCGACCCATGCCCCTCAAATCCGCGATTTTCTTTACCTTTAATTCGAATTCAAACTCGTTTTTTGGGGGGGAATCCACCTATAAATACCCCATGATTGTTCTTCATTGGAGAGGATTTTTTTCGGAGAAGAAAAAAAAGAGATTTTGGAAGATTATTCAATATATACATAGATATTTTGTTGTGTTCTTGAGTTTAAAGCATTTGGCTTCGTTGTTGTTCCAAGAATCAAGTCCGAAAAGGTTTGTCACCCCCTTTGATTTCTCTGATTTTTTCGCTATTCGAATTGGTCGACCGACCGGCTCGACCCGGTTCGGGTAACATTTTCAGAATTCTTGCATTTCATATTTATGTATGTTGGTTATCTGAATTTGGTGTTAAAATTTGATTCGGATTTGGATCACTGATTTCGGGTCGGGTCGACCCGATTAGAATTTCCAAATTTCTTGCAGTATTGCTGTTGTTATCATTGGTTATCTGAAATTGTCGAATTTGTTTGATTCCGGGTTGAAACACTGATCCGGTCGGTCATCGACCGGGTCAGATCGACGGTTAGGTAACATTTCCAGAATTCTTGCATTTCATATTCTTGTTATTGGTTATCTGAATTTGGTGGTGAAATCGATTCGAGTTTGGATTGTTGATCCGGTCGGATCATCGACGGTCGGGTCGACCCGGTTGGGTAACATTTCCAGAATTCTTGCATTTCATATTCTTGTTATTGGTTATCTGAATTTGGTGTTAAATCTGATTTGGGTTTGGATCATTTGATTTTGGATTCGGATCACTGATTCGGGTCGGGTCACTGACCCGGGTCTGGTCGATCCGATTTGAATATTTTCAGAATTCTTGCATTTCATATTTTTTGTATGTTGGTTTTCTGAAAAATTGAAAAAGTCTGATTCGGGTTGGCATCTGATTCGGGTCGGGTCACTGACCCGGATCGGGTCGACCCGATTTTTGGCGTATTTCCAGATTATGGCATTTTTCATACCTGTTTGCTAGTTATCTAAAAATCTGAATTTCTGATTTTTCATTCGTCATTGCTCATGATCCGGTCGGATTTTTCCATAAATACATCTTAATCTGTCTGGTTCCAACATTTCAGATTTTGGTTCGGATAGTTTAATTGCTCACTGCTCGTTTCTTTGGCACTGTTTTATTGTTTTATTAATATCGCATCTAGGCCGATGAAATTGAAATCGAGCCGCACTTTTCGATTTCTGTTTCAGCATTAATTCTCTGCTTCGCTTTGCCCTATCTACTCGTTTCTTTGTTTTGATAGTTTCTTGATTTTCTGCTTCTGTGTTATTTTTGCATTTTCTAAATACCGCATTTAGGGTGATGAAATTGAATTCAAGGCCACGCTTTCGTTTCTCTGTTTTCAGTTTACTGTTTTAAACATCCGTGCGACGGATATCACTGTTTTACTGTTTTGAACAAATACCGCCTGCTCGGGCGCCGCTTTCGCTTCGCCATCGCTCGGATTCAGATTATTGTTTTTACTGTTTTTACGTTTTTACCGTTTTAAAATAAGCACCGCACCTTTCGATATTGCTTTCTGTTTCACCCAATCGTTTCAAAGATTAAAATATCCGATTTATCGCTTTTATCGCTTTAAATTAAACACCGCGTCTTTTTTGAGCTGTTTTTGCTCTACTCTTTATTCTTTATCGCTTACTGTTGCTGTTTCTGTTCCGATTTAAATTTTTTTACTGATTTGAACACGATACTACACTGGCCGATGAAAAATATCCGTCGATTTTGAGGCCTACACAGTTGCCAAGACGAAAATATAACTTCTGGGCAATGATGAAGACTTAAACCTTTTTATCCGAGATCAACATGTTTAGTAGGCGAGGTGAATTATATATTCGCAGCCACGATGTGATTATAGTGATCTTTTTATTCCACCCGAGAGACCGACACGTTTAGTAGGCGAGGCAATCAAAATAAACTACATTAGTCATATGTTTGCAGCCACGACGTGATTGGAATGTTCTTTTCAAAATTTAAGTCTGAGCCCTCCGCGATCAAAACATTCACTGTTTTGAATACGGATATGAAGTTATTTGTATTTAACTGTTTCTAACCGTTTGTTCTTGACAGCTTGCAGGGACTAAAGTAAATAAAGGCAAATATTCCTCGGAGTTTATTTATTTCTTTCTTTAATTCAACTTTTATCTCGCTTTGTATTGTAATATTATTTATCGCACTTATGTAATTATTGAAATGCTTAGAATAGGCAAACTTAGGATTTATTCATAGGGTAGTTTAAGATTTGAAACCCGTCGCTAGCTTATTTATTTGTAGGCTCGCAAACTTAGAAATCCTTCGCTAGTTTATTTATTTTAGGCTCGTCACGCGAACTCAAGATTTTCAAAACAACTTTTGTCATCTTTTTAAATCATACCGAATAAGTTTATCTTTTGTCAATTTACAATTCATTGATTCCCAAAATTTTACTTCTTTGATAGTATAAATAATTTATTGTCACAAATGCATATTATTTCAAAACTTTACATGTATCTTTCTTTTTATGTCATCTAAATACGTACTTGTATAAAATGCATCATTTACCAATTATTTGCAAAACATCTTTTATCTATTATATTTGTAAAACATGTATTTTTCTAGCAATAATTAACCTGAGTTTTACCGGATAACCGCAAGTTAGCGGATCTTAAAGGATGCCTAACCCCTTCCCTTTAGGATAATAAAGAACCCTTACCTAGAATCTCGCTAGTTTCGCAGACCTTAAAATTGGAGTTACATTGCAGCACTTAGTTTAATATGTAGGTGTCCTAATTCACCGTAAAAGATAATTAGGTGGCGACTCCTCAACCCTTTTTACCCAGGAATCACCCCCATACGTCCGAGCTCCGCTTCGACCCGAGCCGGGTCGAAAAATGGGCGCGTACAGCATGGCGACTCCGCTGGGGATATTCAGGTTCTTAACCATAACAAGTTTAGGTTAATCATTATTGTGCTTTATATTGCTCCTTATTTGATCTATTATTTTTAATTATTTTATGTTGAAATTTTGTATGCATAACTGCTTTAATTACTATATTCTCTTACTGCTTTCCTTAAATTGGCATTTCGCTCATATTTCTTCCACTCTGGAAAATTGACACTATCACACACTACACGCGAGGTGTGTTTTACGCACCCGCAAATTTCTTTCAATCTACCAAAATTTAGGAGAGTTGGCGGGTGCGTGGGGTGGCCGGACCATCTGGTGGCCGCGTAGCCTTCTCACTCGAGTAGTCCGCTCGGGAACCTTGTGTCTAGTCAGCCAAATCTTAGAAAATGTAAGATAGAGCTATACCACCCTTTATTTTAAGTCATGCATGCATACACCTTAGGTGGGTCGATCCTTGGTATCGACTCCACAATTAAGAAATCCGCCAAAGATGTCTACGGGTCTCACAACCCAACGACCAATCATCATATTATGTGTAGCGTGATAAAGATAGACTAATCCAAGACTAATCATGACATGTCAAATTGGAAAATGTACATTCATTTTGTCTCATTTCCGACAAAGCATTGCAGTTTAGCTGCTTTGGATCAAATCTGTCGTAATCCCGCATATCTGGCGTTTAGCCCACCTCCGGCATAAGGGTGGCCCCCTGCATATTAGGATGCGCATTTAATTGCCTTACAATCATTTTGTTGTTTTCTCCTGCTTTTTCACTATGTGCATATTATTTGAAGCAATAATTACTCGTCTTATACTAACTTGGTTTTCTTCATTTTCTTTTAGAAGGTTTATTTTGTCTAGATTATTTTCCCAAAGGTTGATTTGCGTTGACTAAAACTGGCGGACCATCCCTACTTCACGAGGTCAAAGGCCCAATCCTTCAGCAAAATGACTGATTCAGATGCATCCGAACAGACTGACCTGGAACTTATTACTCTTTCCAGAGATGAACCAGAGACTTCTGAAAATAGAAATGCTATCGTCCAAGAAAAATACATCGCCCAACTGTTACAACAGATGGCAGCCATGCAGACTGAGATAGAGCGGCTCCAAAATCTCACCAACCTGTCCATTAGCGCCAATACCCCACTCCCTGAACAAGGGACGAATGCAACTGCACCACAAATTTTCTCATTTCCTGAACCGCCATTTCCCCAAAACCTCCCCGATAATTCGCCACTATGCAAAACCGATCCACAACACACTAACCCGCAAGCTAGTCCACAACAAAGCCCGCTACAAAATGACCCTACAACTCCACATACCCAAATTAACCCACTCATCCAAAACACCTCTTCCATGCAAAATCACCAAGCAGGCCAACACATATTGATGGCACACGCCGCGATCCCAACGAACAACACGTGCCACCGATATGCAACGGAAGCTCAACCTTTTACCACCACAGTACCAAACATGGCTCTTCAGGAAATCAGCCAGTGTGAAGAAATGGACAGACGGGTAATGATCAGAACCGGTGAAAGTGTGGCGAGAGAGATTCATAGCCTGAAAGAAGCATTCAAGAATATCCAAACCAGCAAGGGGCATGAAGGACTCGAGTACGAAGATTTGTGCATGCATCCCGACATTGAATTGCCTGTCGGATATAAGGTGCCAAAATTTGACTTGTTTGATGGGAAAGGAAATCCTTACTCTCATTTGAGATCGTACTGCGACAAACTGGTTGGGGTAGGTAAAAACCAGGCCATCATAATGAAGTTGTTCACAAGGAGTTTGACAGGAGAAGCACTCGACTGGTACACAAGTCAGGACCCGCAAAAATGGTGTAATTGGGGCACGATGGCACAAGATTTCGTGGACAGATTTAAATTCAACACTGACACAGTCTTGGACAGATTTTATCTGATGAAGTTGGAAAAGAAGTCCACAGAGACCTTCAGAGAATATGCCATGAAGTGGAGGGCAGAAGCAGCGAAAGTTCAACCCCCGATAGAAGAAAGTGAGATGAACACTCTCTTTGTACAATCTTTGAAAGATGCAACATACTATGAAAGAATGATAAGCGTCATAGGACGAAGTTTCTCTGAAGTTATAAGGATGGGAGATTTCATAGAAGAGGGAATCAGAACAGGAAGAATTACAAACTTTGTAGCATTGCAAGCAACAAGTGAGACAATCCAGTCGGACTCATTTGAGGGAGTAGTAAAGAGGAAGAGAGATGGAGTGTCCTCTGTGGTGACAGTTCAGAAACATAGGCCAAATCAAATGTCAACCTACCAAATGCCATCACCCCAGCCTCCCTACTACAATCAAAACAACCAAAGTCCTCATCCTTCCTATTATTACCCATACACCCAAAGCCCTCAGCCTTACTATCAATACCCACCTGGTCCCTACCACCTGCCTACCATGCCCATCCAATATATAGCGCCTCGGCGCTGTCTATCCGAATCCCCACAATATCAGCCCGCATACTTGCCTCATCCACAAGTCCATACACCAAGTGCACCTGCACCAGCGCAAAATACGAAAGAAAGCCACCAAAACCTATACACCTTTAGCCGAACCTCGAGCCCAATTATATGAAAGATCGAAACCGCAGAATACTCCACCATCCCAGAAATGTCCCCAATCCTGTTCCAAAATGGCACGATGAGACTAAGCATTGTGCGTACCACTCGAGGATTCCTGGGCACGACATCGAATTGCTATGCCCTCGAATCAAAATCGAGGCATTGATCAAAGAAGGAGTTATCCAACTGAAAGGACCTTCCTCTGATATAAATGATAACCCTTTGCCAGATCATGACAATACCAATGTGAACATGATTACTGTTGATGAAGAACACAACTTGGAAGGGACCATTGTGCCAATCCAGATAGAGGAAAAGGTTGAATCATCGGCCTTTGTCACCCCTATGATTCTGATCCAGGTGAGGGCACGGTTCGGAGTAGAAGTCTTTCCTCCAAAGTCGCAGGTCATGGCCTCACCTTTTCTTGGAAAAAGTCTTATCAACCAATCTCCGAAGGAAGGGAGACGCTTCTTTACCAAAGTCCTGCTCCACTTCGGGTCACCATTCGTCAAAACATGCGCCACTCAGGAATCAAAGGAGGACAATGCAGCCAACCTCGCGAAGGGATTCAAAAGATTTTTCATGAATGAAGAAGAAGCAAAATGCAACGTGATTCTCAATGATCACGCTAGAAGCTCAACTAGTTGGGATGCAGAGCAAGGAGATGTTTCGGGAAAATTGGACATGTACCCTGGCCTGGTTTCTCCCAGAAATTAGTTAACTGCTAATATTTAATGAAACAATGCGATTCAGATTGAGGCCTGAATCACATATATGCATTTAATGTGTTTTGCCTCTACCTTTTGAAAGCTTAAAAAGACAAATCTGCATTGCTTTTGCTATTTTTAAAAAAATGTTTTGTTAAATAATTCTCTTTTCTTTTTCATCATGCAAACTAATTTGTCGGCGGTATGTGACATATAATGAAACAAGCAAACAAGGTCCCAAACAAGCAAGGCTTCGTAGAATATAAGGGAGAATCACAACCGGAAGAATTGAGGCGTTTTTTTTTTTGGAATAAGTCAAAGCCAGATTTGGATGAAACATCAAGATGGTTGATAGTTAAAAGCATTGGCACGGACGTTTGCCATTGGTACTCTTGGGCTACCACATTACGATCAGGATTTCTACTTCTTTCGCAACCAAGTGAATACAGAATCATTTACTAAGAGACTGATTGATGAAAGCAGATAGACGCAGTTGTCCGGGGCAACTTTATCAGAATAGAATGGCCAAAAACCATCAATGCAGAGGCAGTGAAGAGATACCATATCTAAGATTAGTTATTCTCTATGTAATGCATTTCTTATGTTGTAAAAATTGCGCTCCCAGGCGGGATACGCAAAGGAACCCATGTAGGGTTCCGTTCCTTTAGATCACAAATTTCCCCAGTCTCTTTTCTTTGTAACCTGAACTACGTCATGACCTGATTCCCTCGGCGGGATACGTAGGCGGCCACATCGGCTTCGGTCCCACCTTTAGAAAATCCTTACAAATCACATTTTCTTTGTAATGAACTACGTCATGACCTGATTCCCTCATGGGGATACGTAGGCGGCCTAAATCGGCTTCGGTCCCACCATTAGGAAATATTTTCTCCTTTATCTCACAAAAGACAAAATGCACCCATCTGATCACCCTGATAGGACAGGCAAGCAACCCAGACAAGACTCGGTTGTCCGTTTAAAAGATCATCATCCTCACATATCGGAAACTGGGGCATTTTTAAGGGATCACTGCCAGAGGACGCCGATAAACATGGAAAAGCATCGGCAAACTAAGTCTTCAGCCTAAGAGGGTTTTGGATAAGACGTTTGCTCTGTTTCACCGCATGTCACTGCTCGACAGATATTTACATATATGCATACTTTCTTATAAGCAATTTATTTTTAACAAATATTCTCCATTAGAGTTCGACAGAACTTTTTACATATATGCCTACTTTATTATAAGCGATTTATTTCCACCAAATATTTTCATTAAAATTTGACAAGATTTTTATTACTAATATGCATACTTTCTTATACACAGTTTATTTTCACCAAATATTTTCATTAGAGTTTGACAAGATATTTTACATATATGCCTACTTTCGTATAAGCAAATCATTTTCAACAAATGTTTTCATTAGAGTTCGACAAGAACTTTTAATGATAAGCATAATTTCTTATAAACAACTCATTTTCAGCAAATGTTTTCATTTAACGGTTAGCCAAGACTGGGAACCAGACAGGGGCTACAGGTCCGAATCGGCATGATATGCACGACTATCAAGAGCCAAAGCCACCAAGTCAACGCGAATCAACCGCCCCTCCCCAAACTCACAAATTTTCTTTGAGTACAGGTTCTTCAGGTTGAAAAGCAGGGAAGCCACATCAGTTATGATCAATTCCCCAAAGAATTTCGGCACTACAACTCACTACAACGATTACGTTCTTGTTCTGCATTTATACGAAGACATCATCTTGACCTACAGGGTCCCGACTATTATGTCTGCACAAAGATGTTATTTCGGATCACAAAGAACGACGACAAGGCAAACCCGACGGCAAAGACGTCGCATCACATTTTCGCCCGTGCCAGGACGACATTTCAATTCACATGAGTTTGGATCGGCAGAAGATTCAGCACAACGTGGAGCCCTATTACAAAGAACCGACGGCAAGGGCGTCACTTACATCTCTTACAACAGACAACATTACAAAACGTCATCGGCGTTATGGCGACACACAATCATCTTCTACAAAGATCTCGGCGACGCCAACAAAGACTACAATGACGTCTTCACAGACTATCTTTTACAAAGAACGCAAAGACGACAATTATCTTTTACCGCATCTCGACGACGTCAAAATGACGTCTTCAAACGCAGCAACTATCTTTTACGGCAATGCAACAAATATCTTTTACCGCATCTCGACGACGTCAAATGACGTCTTCAAACGCAGCAACTATCTTTTACGGCAATGCAGCAACTATCTTTTACCGCATCTCAACGACGTCAACAGCATTACAATGACGTCTTCGGCCAGCAAAGAACTATCTTTTACAACAACACAACAAATATCTTGTACCGCATCTCAACGACGTCAACAGCATTACAAATGACGTCTTCAACGCAACAACTATCTTTTACAGCAACGCAGCACGACAATTATCTTTTACCGCATCTCGACGACGTCAAAATGACGTCTTCAAACGCAGCAACTATCTTTTACGGCAATGCAACAAATATCTTTTACCGCGTCTCAACGACGTCAACAGCATTACAATGACGTCTTCAACGCATCAGCTATCTTTTACGGCATTACAACAACGTCATTGGCGCATCGCGACATCAACTATCTTCAACAAAGATTACAACGACGCCTCAAAGACAACAAATTTATCCGCAATAGCAAACATCATTACAACAACGTCATCGACGTTACAGCAGCACAACAAATATCTTTTACAGTATTGCAACGACGTCAAACAGCATTACAATGACGTCCTCAACGCAGCGACTATCTTTACAAGATTACAACAACGCCATTGACGTGAATCGCAAAGACATCAACTATCTTCAACAGCATTACAACAACGTCCACGACGTTACGGTAGCACGGCAACTATTTTTACAACAACAACGACATCAGTAAAGTCTATACAACGACGACATCATCAACGTCTATACAACGACGACATCAGCAAAGTCTATACAACATCGACGTCAACAACATTACAACGACGTCTTCAACACAACACGTCGATACAACGACGACCCCAGCGTTACATTCTTACAACAACGACATCAACAACATTACAATGATGTCGTCAGCAACACGCCCATACAACGGCGTCATCAACAACACGCCTACGCAACGGCGTCTTCTGCACAACATTTATTTTTACAGCATTACAACGACGTCAACAACATTACAACGACGTCTTCAACACAACACGTCGATCCAACGACGTCATTTCAGGCTCCCACCTTATAATGAGGGTATTTTAATTTCAGTCAGGCGCCCACCTTATAAAGGGAATTTTAATTTCAGTCAGGCGCCCACCTTATAACAAGGGAATTTTAAGTTATTTTCTCTACAATTTTTTCTCAGCAGTTATACACTAATTATATCTTAAGCTTTAGTTTGCAGGAGTTTTTAATTTGCAGGAACTTCATCACAGCGTGGGACTATCTCTTACGGCGAACCGAGGCAAATTGGTCAACGACCTACTTCGAACGTCGATCCGCATTTCCCATTAGTTTCTCGCATCAACGACCAGTGTCATCCTAAGTCGACACTGGGGCATTGTTGTTTGAATATGCACCATCTTTTTTCAACTTCTTCCCCAGGATTACATTTCTTACCGCAGTGCGATTCGATGATCGGGACAAAATTGGCTACTCAGTCAACTTCTTTGGCCGAAAACTCTTTCATCGTCTCCGTCCAAAGAGGGGCATCTGTTGACACCCAATTTTGTCCCATCTTTTATGATTTTATTCGTAATTTTTAATATTTTGACACTTTTAAAATAATTTTAAAATATAGGCATATATGTGTGTATCTTCGTATTATTATTATTATTCGCATATTTTTATATCATTTTCATTTTTATAATAATCATAAGTTATCCGAAAATTTTATTCTCGCAAAATTGCATCGCATTTCCCTTTTATTAAGCATTGAACATTTTGCAAATATTATATTTTATTATTATTACGTCGTTATGTTATTTTAAATAATTCACATCTTTTACAAAACAAAAAAAATATATATATATTTTAATATTAAACCCCTCTTATATATTTTTAAATCCATAACCCATTTTTATTTCCTAACCCAAAACAATTTCTACCCAACCTAAATTAAAACCCATTTTTTCGTCCAAGCCCAAAACTCCCCAATTAAATTCCCTCATCCCCATACCCAAAACAATTCCACCCAAACCAAAACTCCCAAGCCCATTCCCTTTATTTTAATCAGCACAATCCCAAAATAAATCAATACCCCACAAAACAAACCAAACCCCCCAATTTTTCGGCCCACACCAAAACACCCACCAGCCCATACTCCCATTTAAAACCCTCACCAAACCCGCAAGCCCCAAACCCGAACCCGACCAACCGGTCCAGCCCAAACCCATTTCCCCTTTGCCCTTTTAATTCCCCAACAAACCAAAAAAACAAAAATCAAAAAATCAACCTATCTCTCTCTCGATCACCACGACCACACCCATACCTGGCGACCCACGTCGCCGGTCACCTCGCCCTGCCACCACCAACCCCCGACACCACCAACCCCTTCTGCATTGACACCCCTAAGACCCGCGACCCATGCCCCTCAAATCCGCGATTTTCTTTACCTTTAATTCGAATTCAAACTCGTTTTTTGGGGGGGAATCCACCTATAAATACCCCATGATTGTTCTTCATTGGAGAGGATTTTTTTCGGAGAAGAAAAAAAAGAGATTTTGGAAGATTATTCAATATATACATAGATATTTTGTTGTGTTCTTGAGTTTAAAGCATTTGGCTTCGTTGTTGTTCCAAGAATCAAGTCCAAAAAGGTTTGTCACCCCCTTTGATTTCTCTGATTTTTTCGCTATTCGGGTCGGGTCGACCCGGTTCGGGTAACATTTTCAGAATTCTTGCATTTCATATTTATGTATGTTGGTTATCTGAATTTGGTGTTAAAATTTGATTCGGATTTGGATCACTGATTTCGGTCAGATTCTTGACCGGTCAGTCGACCGATTAGAATTTCCAAATTTCTTGCATTATTGCTTTGTTGTTATCATTGGTTATCCAAATTGTCGAATTTGTTTGATTAGGGTTGAAACACCGATCCGGTCGGTCATCGACCGGTCAGATCGACGGTTGGGTAACATTTCCGCATTCTTGCATTTCATATTCTTGTTATTGGTTATCTGAATTTGGTGTTGAAATCGATTCGAGTTTGGATTGTCGATCCGGTCAGATCATCGACGGTCAGATCGACTGGTTGGGTAACATTTCGAATTCTTGCATTTCATATTCTTGTTATTGGTTATCTGAATTTGGTGTTAAATCTGATTTGGGTTTGGATCATTTGATTTTGGATTCGGATCACTGATTCGGGTCGGGGCACTGGCCCGGGTCTGGTCGATCCGATTTGAATATTTTCAGAATTCTTGCATTTCACATTTTTGTATGTTGGTTTTTCTGAAAAATTGAAAAAGTCTGATTCGGGTTGGCATCTGATTCGGGTCGGGTCACTGACCCGGATCGGGTCGACCCGATTTTTGGCGTATTTCCAGATTATGGCATTTTTCATACCTGTTTGCTAGTTATCTAAAAATCTGAATTTCTGATTTTTCATTCGGGTCGCTGTTCATGATCCGGGTCGGATTTTTCCATAAATACCTCTTAATCCTGTTCCGGTTCCAACATTTCAGATTTTGGTTCGGATAGTTTAATTGCTCACTGCTCGTTTCTTTGGCCTTTGTTTATTGTTTTATTAATATCGCATCTAGGTAGATGAAATTGAAATCGAGCCGCACTTTTCGATTCTGTTTGAGATTAATTCTCTGTTTCATTTGCCTATCTCTGTTTCTTTGTTTTGATAGTTTCTTGATTTTCTGTTCCGTGTTATTTTACCATTTTCTAAATACCGCATTTAGGGTGATGAAATTGAATTCAAGGCCACGCTTTCGTTTCTCTGTTTCGCTTCTTGTTTTAAACATCCGTCTGACGGATATCAACATTTCTTGTTTTGAACAAATACCGCGTCTGTTGGTATTGCTTTCTGTTCAGTTCTTGCTCGGATTGATTATTATTTTTACTGTTTTTACGTTTTTCTTGTTTTAAAATAAGCACCGCACCTTTCGAGATATTGCTTTCTGTTTGATCCACTCGTTTGAGATTAAAATATCCGATTCTCGCTTTCTTGTTTTAAATTAAACACCGCCTTTTTCGAAACTGCTTTTTTGCTATCAAGCATCAAGTATCGCCATCGCTTTGTTTCTGTTCGATTTAAATTTTTTTGATTTGAACACGATACTACACCGCCGATGAAAAATATCCGTCGATTTTGAGGCCTACACAAAGCAAGACGGAAATATAACTTCTGGGCAATGATGAAGACTTAAACCTTTTTATCCGAGATCAACATGTTTAGTAGGCGAGGTGAATTATATATTCGCAGCCACGATGTGATTATAGTGATCTTTTTTATTCCACCCGAGAGACCGACACGTTTAGTAGGCGAGGCAATCAAAATAAACTACATTAGTCATATGTTTGCAGCCACGACGTGATTGGAATGTTCTTTTCAAAATTTAAGTCTGAGCCCTCCGCGATCAAAACATTCACTGTTTTGAATACGGATATGAAGTTATTTGTATTTAACTGTTTCTAACCGTTTGTTCTTGACAGCTTGCAGGGACTAAAGTAAATAAAGGCAAATATTCCTCGGAGTTTATTTATTTCTTTCTTTAATTCAACTTTTATCTCGCTTTGTATTGTAATATTATTTATCGCACTTATGTAATTATTGAAATGCTTAGAATAGGCAAACTTAGGATTTATTCATAGGGTAGTTTAAGATTTGAAACCCGTCGCTAGCTTATTTATTTGTAGGCTCGCAAACTTAGAAATCCTTCGCTAGTTTATTTATTTTAGGCTCGTCACGCGAACTCAAGATTTTCAAAACAACTTTTGTCATCTTTTTAAATCATACCGAATAAGTTTATCTTTTGTCAATTTACAATTCATTGATTCCCAAAATTTTACTTCTTTGATAGTATAAATAATTTATTGTCACAAATGCATATTATTTCAAAACTTTACATGTATCTTTCTTTTTATGTCATCTAAATACGTACTTGTATAAAATGCATCATTTACCAATTATTTGCAAAACATCTTTTATCTATTATATTTGTAAAACATGTATTTTTCTAGCAATAATTAACCTGAGTTTTACCGGATAACCGCAAGTTAGTGGATCTTAAAGGATGCCTAACCCCTTCCCTTTAGGATAATAAAGAACCCTTACCTAGAATCTCGCTAGTTTCGCAGACCTTAAAATTGGAGTTACATTGCAGCACTTAGTTTAATATGTAGGTGTCCTAATTCACCGTAAAAGATAATTAGGTGGCGACTCCTCAACCCTTTTTACCCAGGAATCACCCCCATACGTCCGAGCTCCGCTTCGACCCGAGCCGGGTCGAAAAATGGGCGCGTACACACCATTGCATAGGATTCTCAACCAGGTTTGCTTCTAGCACCACCGCTGAGAACTCTTCAATCATGTCGTCCAGAAACTGGTATTTGACGACGTTAACCTTAGCCTTGCCCTTAGCCTTGGCCTTCTCTTATTGCTCAGTCTTGAGCTTGCTGCAATCCTTGATCATATGACCAGGTTTCCCACAGTGGTGACAGTTCCTTTGAACTTCTCCGCTGCTTGGGTCTTGCCGTCTTTCTAAACTTGCGCTTCTTGCTTAGGTTCCCTTTGGCCTCAGCAGGTTGTTTACCCATAGGCAAGACCTTCTTATTATCTTCTTGAATTTGGAGTTTGATAATAAGTTATTCAAAGGTCATCTCCTTTGTCTTGAGCTTTAAGTAGCTCATAAACTCATTCCACGAAGGAGGTAACTTTTCAATCAGTGATGCAACCAAAAACTGCTCGTTTGGCTTCATACCTTCCAAATCCAGGTGATGTAGAATCATTTGGAATTTTTGGACTTGGGACATCACTATCTTACTATCCACCATTTGAAATTTCAGAAATTTCCCAACGATGAATTTCTTAGTACATGCATCTTGTGCGTTGTACTTCTTTTGTAGCTTCTCCCACAACTCTTTGGCAGTTCCAACGGTGCAATACACCGTGTAGAGAGGGTCTGACAAGCAGTTCAATATGTAATTCTTACACATGAAATCACTATGACTACATGCATCAAGAACCATCTTCATGTCATTAATAACATGGATACCTAGGCCCCCTTCACCCGTTTCAGAAGGCGAAGGGTCTATTTCATCTCTAGTTTGTGGAGGATCTTCTGTTAGGAAACGTGTCATTCCCATAACAGTCAGATAGAATTGCATCTTTTATTGTCATCTTTTAAAGTTTGACCCCATGAACTTTTCAGGGCGTTCATGGTGAAATCCAGCGGGTGGAGGAATGATAACATTCCCTTGAGCGGCAGTAAAGGCGTTGGATGAGCCTTGAGCAACCGGAAAGGCATTAGGAGTGCTTTGAGTAGTGGGGAAGACAGAGGGATTGCCTTGAGCAGCAGCAACATAATCAGAAGCAGTTTGATTTATGCCAGTCATCTTTCTAACTTACTTACAATAAATCTTGTCTTAAAATTGTTGGGATACAATTATTGTAGGAAACGGGAAGTAAGTAACTATTACAATAGTAGAAAGGATAAACAAACTATTACAATAAAACTGGAAATCAAAACCTTAACAAACTGCTTGTGTGATTTGCTGAGTCGAGTGATGACACTCTGTCTTTAAGACAAGATTGCCCAGTATATCTCATTTTACGGTGTTGAGCAATAGTCTCCCAAGATATAACAACAACTTTAACAAATGAGCAAAGGAAACTCAAGTGTTACTCTTGAAGAACTTTGAGTATGGTAACTTTGCTAGAGAGGAAGAATATGAATTCAGAAAATTTGGAATATTTTCTAAGTGTTGAGTGTTGTTCAATTGAGCCAAAGACCTCAATTTACAGTGTAAATAGAAGACCCCTCAACTAGCCAACTAATGACCTTCAATAGCCATGTAATTGCACTTGATTGAGGGGTTACATTTAGCCAAATAATGGTTGAATTCATGTGCCAAGTAATGGAGAATCAATGCTCCAAAACCAGCCCAAAGGTCAGATTTTTCCAACTTTCCATCGCAGCTTTCTGCCTCCGAAGCGCCGCGGCGCCGCGACTCCGACGGTGTGGCGCTGCGGCCCTTCACGGCTCCGCGGCGATTTCCGACTCATTTCATTTTACACTTTGTACACTTCTTCCTTCATTTACCAACGTAGAATACTTTGTCATTTGGTCAATAACCGTCCATAATTCTATGTCTCAAACGTATACGTACCAATATCTCTTTCATTAATGAAATTTACGATACTTGGCACTACGTGTGCACGTGTATGAAAATGATGTTTCCGACGTGCGAGTCCCAATTGTTCGAGTCATAAATTAATGGGGTATACTTAATTTCACATTTAGTAAATTTCCAATAAAAACTTCCACGGCCGGTTGACCAGCCACCGACAGATACCGCGAAACCACCGAAGAAGTATGCTGATCTTCAAAGAAATGCAGCATTAGAAAAGAAAGTGATGGGGATGGAGGAGAAGGGAAAGGCCGTGGACGGGGAGGTGATTTGCTGGTGGACCCGTTTAGTCATAAGAGATAAAGAGAAAAGAAAGGAAAAAATAACTATAAAAAGCTCTTAAAAAAGAATTTTTAAATTAAATGTAATTAATTATAACAACCCATTGAAAGATGACACCTGGATAATTTAATCTGTTTATAGCATTTTCATGCCTTTCACGGGCTACTGAGAAAGTGCTCTCAGTTTCATACCACATCATCACATAGGGTGCTATAGATAAATAAATTTACTTTTTAAATATATATGGATATAATAAATCGTCCGATTAATTAAAGTGTGAACTAGATTTTTTGGGACAAGTTTATGATAGAAACTATGTCTTTTGCCAACAAGTAATCATTAAAATTTGTGTAGGATGTTGAAAAGTAGCTGGGTAAAATACAAAGGGTGTTGCAAAATTTTCCCTTTTTACTTATTAATGTTCATGTAATTGCGAATTTTGTATAAATTAAATATATATTTATGTATGATGTCTATGACTCTTATGTTTACAATTATTCAATGTCGGATTTGAGCGAAAACGCTAAACGTGAAACCATTGCAGTCCAAATATTACATCTTTTAATTTGTATTAGATACCAATAGAAAAAGGGATGGATGAAGAAAGATGAAAAGATTTATCCTGAATTTAAAAACAAAAAAGGCAAATAAATATCCTTTTAACTATGTGATTTGTCTTATATATGCCTTTTACTAACTTATTGGCTCATAAAAGCGGCCAACTTTACCTTCTAAGTCAAATATACTCCTGCACAATTAAAAATATTTAAATATACATCTTCTTTATTAACTGTAGAAGTAATATCACGATATATTTAGGACATATTTAATTGTTTAAGAGTATATTCGAACTTTTTCAATTGCTCGTGAACATGTTTCAAATTATTGCTTATATACACGATTTTGTATTATTAGATTAACTTAACTTCAAAAAACATTTGTAAAAGAATAAAGAATTTATCTTCCAAAAAGTCATCTTTCTCCATGCTGATTGATGTCAAACTCCACTGCATAGTTCTCTCTCTCTATGTACATAAAATTATAGTCGGAGTCTATTAAAACTAAAAAGGCAAAGACAAATGGATTTTGTTTCCTAGCTTATCGTCCTTAATTTGCTTATCGAATTTGGCATCATCATTTTAAGAACTTTGTTGAGAGAATTAATAAGAGTCAAAATTAGTTAGTAAGTTAGTTAGTTGGTTAATGACTTAGTTAAAGAAGTAGTTAACATAATGAAGGTTTAACTCACTAAAATAAGTCTATAAATACAATCTCATACACTTTGTATAATTCAGATTTTCAATGAATAATAACAATACTACTCAATTCACTACATTGCTCTTACTTTACATTCTTCTTCTTCCTTCTTCTTCCTTATGTTACTGCTACTGCTTCTGCTATTCTGGTTCTATGTGGTGTTAGATTCATCTACCAGATGATGAAGAGTTCAACATGGTATCATAACTTGATCGATGGCTCGATAATTGTCTTTCTTTCGTAAGATCATTGAAGACTATTCGTTGATTAAGTAGTTAAGTTGCAGTTCTTTCTTCTTCATCAATTCTGTTTCTGTAGTTCTTCTGTGTGTCTATTTTATGTTCTTCTAGTTTTTGTATCTGATTTCTGCAGAACATTATATCATCTTGGTATTCATATTACTTCTCATCTTGATCCTGAATATCAGACTCTTCTTAAATTCTGATAACTTCTTGACATAGAGACTTAAAATTCGTGTCACACAGAAATTGTCTAAGTTTACTAGGATCAAAACATATTTGTATATTGGTCTTGAGAGTTCTTTCTTCTTCTTAAATTTGGATTGTGGATCTGAACATTTAAATCTATCATCCTTCTAATTCTTGCCATCTGACAAAGTCATATTCTACCACAAATTAAAATTTGATTATATTAATACATTAGTATTAACATCTTCTGAACATAGCTTGAGATAGTCTGATATACTACCTATCTTTAATGGATATAAATTCACCTACAACATAAAACACCAATCCAACAGTAAGGAAAACTCATGAAATCACTGCAACAATAGACCACAATCATCCACTATTTCTTCAATCTTCAGATGTGAGTGGAGTGTCCCTCATTCCTTTCAATTACTTGGTTCTGGAAATTATGGACTATGGAGCAAATCTATGAAGATTGCACTGCTTGGTAGAAACAAACTGGGGTTTGTAAATGGAAAATGCAAGAACTATGAAGTATGCAAGAACAATAGTTCAGACTTGGTTGATGAACTCAGTGTCAAATGGATTACTTAGTGTGTTCTGTATGCAGACACAGCCTATGAAGTATGGGAGGATTTAAGAGAAAGATTTGACAAAGTGGATGGGTCAAGACCTTATGATTTACACAGAAAAATAACCACTTTAACTCAAGGAATTTCAAGTGTGGCTGAATATTTCTCCAAACTCAAGACATTGTGGGTAGAGTTTCAATCTCTAGTACCTCCCCCTAGTTGTGGATGTCCTAAATCTAAAGAGATTGTAGAATATCTCCAAAGACAGAAGATGTATCAGTTTCTAATGGGGTTAAATGAGAACTACATGCAAGCAAGAAGCCAAATCTTATTAATGTTAATAAGGCATACTCAATGATTACTAGTGATGAAAACCAGAAATCTATCACTGTTAAATCTGTTGGTTTGTTAGGTGTTGGTCCTAGTAGATTTGGACATAATGTCAGCCATGACCCTACTGCAATGTACTCTAGAACTAGTACAAGCCAACAGAAGTTCAAAAAAAACTTTAATTTGTATTGTGAAGTCTGTAAAATGAAGGGGCATACCAAAGAGTATTGTTATAAAGTGGTTGGGTATCCTCCAAGCTTCAAGACAAAAAGGAAAGACACATGCTGCTCACAATGTGTGTTCATATGAATATAAAGAAAGGACTGGGAAAATATGTAAAAATCAGTGGCATGAATGATAAGTCTTCTGCATTATCAAATTTAGAATAGTGGCAAGTTACATGAGCACCTATCTTTTCTAGAGACCAGTATGAGCAGATTGTACAATTAATGAGTAACAATGCACAATCCAACATGATCCAGACTACAACTACTCAGCCACAAGAGTCAAATGCTACTCAGACATCTGCAAATGCAGCAGGTATGAATAGTCATAAATTCTTTCCGGTAGCCAATATACTTAAACAGTGGATTATATATACTAGAGCTACTAATCACATGATTTTTGATATACAAATGTTATATAAATCTACTAGAATTGTAAACTCTATTGAATCCAAGAAAGTACATTTACCTAATGAAGAGAAAGTAAGTGTAACACATACAAGGTCTAGTACTATTTCTAACAAAAGTACACTTAACAATGTGTTCTATTTATCACAGTTTAAATTTAACTTAATGTTTGTGTCACAACTTATAGAGAATTACAGTGTGCAGCTACCTTTTACCCTGATTTCTGCTTATTTTAGGATCTTTACAATGGGAGGGTGAATGAGATTGGCAGACTGCAAGATGGTTTATACATGTTAGTGAATCAACCAAAAGAAAAAAATCTAAGAGATCACTTCCAGCTAGGACTAATTGTGAGAAAAGTTAAGGAGCATGCTGCAATATCTGAGGAAGAAATAAAGTTGTGGCACAGAAGACTTGGACATACATCTAGTACTGTTTTAAGCAAAATAATTATAGCACAATCTGATGTTATAGCTGGTACTATAAATAATTGTAATGTGGGTCCATGTGCCAAACAATATAGAATTCTTTTTCATGTTAATAATAATAAAAGTACTTCTAGCTTTTATGTTGTTCATATGGATGTTTGGGGACCCTACAAGGTACAAACTCATAATGGTCACAAATATTTTCTGACTGTTGTAGATGACTTTACCAGAATGACTTGGATTTACTTGCTCGAATTTAAGACAGATGTCTGTGTTGTAGTTAAACAGTCCTTAACCTTTGTACTTACACAGTTCAATAAAACAGTGAAAATAATAAGAACTAATAATGGAACAGAATTTGTTAATGATATATGCAACAACTTATTCTTAACACTAGGTATCATACATCAAAAATCATGTGCTTATACACTTTAGCAAAATTGTGTGGCTGAAAGAAAACACAAACACATACTAGAAATAACAAGAGCAATGAGATTCCAGGCTAACATTCCTTTAAAATTCTGGGGGATATGTGTACAAACTGTTGTATACCTAATAAACATACTACCCTCATCTACTAATGAAATAACTCCTTATGAAAAACTGTACAAGAGAAAACCTTCTATTAGTCACCTAAAAGTATTAAGGTTGTCTATGTTATGCTAAAGATCTAACAGTAACTGATAAACTACAATCAAGAGCAAAAAATTATGTTATGATGGGACATTTTGAAGTACAAAGGGGTTATATTATGTATGATATACAAAACAAAATATTTTTTGTGAATAGAGATGTGAGTTTCAGGGAAACTGAGTTCCCTTTCAAAGAAGAACAATAAGAACAACAACTTTTTCTACAAAATCAGTGGAGTAAGGCTTATGATGACTCTCTTATTTCAAATATATATACGTCTAAACTTATACATGGTTCTCAGACTAATGCAAATGAAAAGTCAAACCAAACACATTATCTACTAGAAAATCTCCAACTTTGAAGACTCAGACCAAATACAGTATACACCAGAAAATGTGCAACATAATACTTCACCAGACACAAACCACAATGACAATATACAAATACAAATCACACAGAACCAGCCTTCTAACATAACCTTCATCAGAAAATCCACAAGGTCTAAACAACCTCTAATATGGCTTAAAGAATTCATTACAAATAAGCCTAATACAACCACTCCATACTCTATAGCTAACTACATATCTTATGAAACAATATCACCCAAGTATAAAGCCTTTCTCACTATATTTTTCAGAAATAACTGAGCCTAAAAATTATACTGAGACATCCAAAGATCCAAGGTGGGTGGATGCCATGAAGGCATAAATTGCAGCACTACAAGATAATCACACATGGGATGTGGTGTCATTACCTGAAGGCAAGGTACCAATAGGGTGTAAATGGATCTAAAAGATCAAGTACAAAGAAACATGAGAGATTGAAAGATTGAAAACTAGACTAGTGGCAAAAGGATACAGCCAAAAAGAAGGGATTGACTACCAAGAAACCTTCTCTTCAGTTGTAAAGATGGTAACTATAAGATAAATTCTATCTATTGATGTATCCAAACACTGGCATATACATCAAATGGATGTATATAATGCTTTCTTACAAGGAGATCTACATGATGAAGTATATATGGAACTTCCTCAAGGATTTATCAGCCAGGGGGATAAACAAGTATGTAGACTGATTAAATCCTTATATGGACTGAAACAAGCTCCAAGATAGTGGAATTTCAAGCTTACAGAAGCATTATTACAAATGAAGTTCAAACAGTCACAATATGATCACTATGTTCATAAGGGAAGCTGATAAAGGGATAACTCTAGTATTAGTCTATGTGGATGACATGCTGATAACTGGAGATCAGTTGTAACAAATAGAAGAAACAAAACAAGCCTTACAACAAGCCTTCAAAATGAAAGATTTGGGAGAATTAAAATACTTTCTAGGAATAGAATTTGCATGATCAGAAAAGGGAATTCTTATGCACCAGAGAAAGTATGTTTTAGAACTCATATCTGAGCTTAGGTTGGTTGCTGCTAAACCTATCAACACATCAATTGACTGCATTTTAAAACGGACTACTAAAGAGTATGCTTATCATATTCAAAAGAGTTAGGAAACAAGAAGAAACAAGACCAAGACAGAAGACACGTTACTACAAGACATTAGCTCATATCAAAGGTTGATAGGAAAACTTCTTTATCTCACAGTTACAAGACCAGATATAGCATACACTGTACATACACTTAGTCAATTTTTACAGTAACCATAGAAGTCACATTTTAATGCTGCTCTCAGAATTGTCAGATATATCAAAAATCAATCTGGGTAATGTATACTACTGTCCAGCAAATCACATGAGACAATAACAACATATTGTGATGATGATTGGGTTGCATGTCCTCAAATAAGGAAATCAATTACTGGATATATTGTCAAGTACAATGATCTCATGGAAGTCTAAGAAACAATCTACAATATCTAGAAGCTCACCAGAATTAGAATACAGGAGCCTAGCAGGAACAATTGATGATTTAACATGGATACTTGGCATGTTAAAGGAAATTAGGATCAAAATAAACTTACCAGTGACAATATTCACTGACAGCAAATCAGTCATCCAAATAGCTGCAAACCCTGTGTTTCATGAGAGAACTAAACACATAGAAATATACCTATATTTCATAAGAGAAAAAATTCAGAAAGGAACTGTGAAACCAGAATACATCAACACAACCATTCAACCAACTGATCTTCTTACCAAAAGACTGAACAGACTTCAACACCAATATCTGTGTTTCAAGCTTGGATTACTAAACATCTTCACAGCATCCAGCTTGAGGGGGACTGTTGAGAAAATTAACAAGAGTCAAAGTTAGTTAGTAAGTTAGAAGTTAATTAGTTAGTTAATGACTTAGTTAGAGAAGTAGTTAACATAATGAAGGTTTAACTCACTAAAAAGGTCTATAAATACAATCTCATACACTTTGTATAATTAAGATTTTCAATGAATAATAACAATACTACTCAATTCACTGCATTGCTCTTACTTTACATTCTTCTTCTTCTTCCTTTTTCTTCCTTATGTTACTACTACTGCTACTGCTACTGCTTCTGTTATTTCTGATTCTATATGGTGTTAGATTCATCTACCAGATGATGAAGAGTTCAACAAACTTTGAGAAGTATTTGTTTATTCCGATCCTTATTTCTAGATTAAAGCCCTTTTATTGTAGAGTTAATAATATTTTTGGTCTCTTAGTTATCTATAACGTCTGATTTTAGCCATTGTGGTGTTTGACTAGGCATTTTTTTTACCTTCACTTAATTGAATCTCTCACTTTTGATCCCTTTACTTGTGAAGATTTACAAGTTTATCATGATTATCAATTGCTCCACTACTTAATTACACATGTGTTATATTAAGCTTGTAGTGTTATTTCATATTTGACGGTAATATAATTCTAAAAATAATTTAAATATATATATTTCCTACATAAATGGACCAAAAATACACAATTCAATCAATTAAAGACTAAATGTACTTACTCAAATATCACAAGGATTAACATCAAAATTTACCAATAACTCGGGGACCAAAAATGTTGCTATTCCTTTATTATAAAGTTTCCAGGGGTCTCTTCCATATAGATTTTGTGGCATGAACTATTTTCTTCACTTAGTTCCGACCTTTTGAATTGATGCTCCCATGTCCTGTCGACCCTCTGGAAAAAATAAGAGCTAAAAGCCAAATTGTAGGAAGTGGGCGATACATATTCTATGAGAAGCTCGAAGGGATCAACGGTCCCAATAGTGAGTTGTCGACATATACCATACTCATGTGCAACTAATTCAATAGGGTGTAGTTCAGGATCAATGTAATTGAAACAACTAAATAGAGGATGGGAAGATGTGAGACTAATCAAATGTGATTCTATATAGATCTTACTGTACGAATTGTCCAAAAGCTTATCAATAATTTCACTATTCTACTTGTGAAAGTTAGGGTTTAGGTTAAAAGACAAGTTATGGAGAGATAATAATATAGAGATTAAAAAAGTACAAGGATTAGTGAACAAAAATTGGGTTATTTTGAATAATACATAAACAAATTCGGATAGTAAAAGTGACCAAAAAAGAATTCAGGGTTAAAGTGCACAAGCCGAAAATCTTCAAGGGAGCTAACGAACATTTCAGTGGATAGAATAAACTAACTACCAAGTCAGCAAGAAACGGTCTTCATATCCGACAAAAAGAGATGTCCACAACCATCCAAATTTCCAACTCCCTTTATATTAACTTCAAATTTTTCTGTCAAAAATATTCCCAATCATCACAAAACAATACATTCTGAAAATTATTTCTCGACTGGAAAAAAAAAAACACCATGCCAATGACGGATAATCAAGGATCATTCCTCAATCGGATAAGTATTCGTCGGAATCAAGTTTCGAATATGGAAAACAACCATGAACAAGACCTCGAAGACCTCGAACTTTTCCAAAAACACGTAGCTGATCGTTTCTCCGATCTTTTACCAAACGATCCTTCGTCCACAACAGATTCCCCTGCAAAAGATCAAACTGCCCTTTTCTCGATTTCATGGTATCGAAAACTCCTCGACGTTTTTCTTTGTTGTGAGGCTGAATTTAAAGCGCTTGTCTTAATCGGGCGCGACCCTGTTCAATTTTCTAAACCCCCGTTGGATCGTCTTGTCCCTGATATTCTTGATCGTTCAATCAAATCTCTTGACATATGTAACGCAGTGACGCACGGGCTGGAGCTCGTGTGTCACTGGCAAAAGCTAGCTCAAATCGCGGTTACCGCGTTAGAGCAAAAGCCAATGGGAGACGGACAAGTAAGACGCGCGAAAAAGGCGTTGAACACGTTGCTTACATCGATGATGTTGGATGATAAGGAGAATAATTATCACGCAAAAGCTGCTGAGCGCACATGGTCTTTTGGTAGGCGTAGTGGTACTAATACTACTAATAATAAAGATAGAACTAATGGAACTTTTCGTGCAATGTCGTGGTCCGTGGCAAAATCATGGTCCGCTTCGAAACAAATTCAGGCTATGGCATCCAATCTGGTTGTGCCACGTGGGGGCGAGCCCACTGGGCTTGCCCTGCCCATTTATGCTATGAGCACGATTTTCGTGTTCGTTATGTGGGGGTTAGTGGCAGCGATTCCGTGTCAGGAGAGGACAGGGCTATTGACACATTTTCCAATGCCGAGGAATTTGAATTGGGGGCAGTCTTTAATTTCTTTGCAGGATAAAATCGCGGAGGAATGGAAGAAAAAGGAGAAAAAAGGGACAACTGGATTGTTGGATGAGCTGCAAAAAATGGAGAAAGTCGCGCAAAATTTGGTGGATTTCGCGGAGAATTTTCAGTTTCCCGCGGAGGAGGAGAAGCTTGAGGAGGTGGCGGGACAGGTTGCTGAGATGGCGGAGATATGCCGGAAAATGGAGGACGGATTAGCACCGTTGCAACAACAGATTAGAGAAGTGTTTCATAGGATTGTGAGGAGCAGAGCTGAAGTTCTTGATGTTCTTGATCAAATTGGTAAAATGTCAACACCAGTACCTTATTGACTTTAACAAAGATTCAATTGTTTTGCAATTTCCAAGGTTAAGGATTAGTTGTTTTGTTATTGTTTTGGTTTTTAAAATGTCTGTTTGAAAAAAGGCTGACTAAATTTTGTGATAATTACAGTATAATTCAAGTCTTTATTTGTTTCATGATCTGTAAAAAGAAATGAATAGTACTGATTGATTTGCAGTGGATGTGTCTATTGAGCTCATGTTTCTCTAATGGTATTGCTGATTCTCCTGAATGTAAATATTGTGCTGAGATTTTCCAATTGGGATTTTTGTTGTTTAAGCATTTGATATCCAAAATTTACTGACTCCATTAACTCAGACTTGTATCGGGTAGGTCTATTAAGTAGGTGAAATGCTCTCTGTCATTGCCATGCGCGGTTCGATTTTGAACCATGTAGTTAAGACTTAAGGGTATAAGATCACAACCATTCCACGGACTCCTTTGTGGTCTTTCAATTGCAATTTGCAAACCAATTCACTACCAGTTTTGCGCTTCTAAGGAACTACACTTTTCTATTCTTTATGCATTCGATGTTTGAAGCCAATTAGCCTAAATAATTCGAATTCTCGCTACTTAGAGCCTATTAATTTTTTTTTCTTATTTTGGAAAAATTTGAACTCGAGACTTTGATTAAAAATGAAAGGATATTATCTATTTCACATTCTTTGATGGTAAAACTTTACCTGTGTTGGTGCAGTAATGCTGGTCCCAAATTCATATTGTAGAGAATTTTAATAATATTGTTATTATTAGTGTAAAAATAATCAATGGACTTAGTAAATTTAACAAAATGTTCCTGCAGTCAAAAGATATTTTTTTTAAGAATTGCGATAGAGTGATAAGTACTCTTTTATCTTTAATCAGAGATCTCGAGTTTTAAGCCCTAGATATGAAACCATCTTGTGGAAAATTACACCCAATACGATACTCCTCAAGCGAATATTAATTTAACACCGAATGAAAAAAAAAATATTGCACATGGTGCGTGGTAGTAAGGAAGTTATTCAGAAATACTACAACAAACAAGTCATTAATAATAACGATTACTGGCAATAACCAATTTTAGAAATTTGACAGTGGAAAAGAAAATTTTAAGTACTATTATTTGTCAACTTAACTAGTCTGCACATATTTAAAATAGCAGTGCAATGCATCATGTGATAATTAATTCTCCACAAAAAAGAGGAAAACTGGGAAAAGACGAGAAATTTCTCCAATTCGGATATATAATTAAATGAATTCTAGGGGCATGAAATGATGGAATATATGCACGAAACGCGAAAAGTATTTTATAATAAAACTTACATGTAAAATAGATAATACATAATCACTGATTTTAATTAATTATAGAATCTGAGAAATAGCTCTTAAAGCGTAAATTACACCTGCGAGCTTGAGATCTTCCACGATCTCCTATTGTGCAACTCAAAATTACACAAAATTTAGCTTTTTCTATGTTGGAAGAATCCTTTTTTTCCTTTTTCACAAGGAAAAAGTTTTCCAAAGTCCTAATTTGACTCAGGCACAATATAGACCACAAAATTAATTAATAAGGATTCTTAATATGGAATTAATTTATTTTTACATAAATTAATCTTGCCATAATAAATTATGAATTATTTCATTTAAAAATTCGTATCTGCACTCCTCTATTGAATTTCAAAATTTTCTATTAAAACCTTATTTAACTCTTAATGTTAAGATTACAAATACCAACATTAAATTAAATCACTGAAAATTTAATGTATATTTGGCTATTAAATTAATGTAGGCTTCTGCTTAACTTATTCCATGTACTGGATACAAAATTCACTGTCGGGTTACATATAAGCTTTCGTAAAGGGGTATTATTAATCTCTAAATCAAGATATAGACAGGGTTATCGGGTACCTCACTACAAGAAGAAAGACATTTGCCAACAACATTTTTTCTTTTCATATGTTGAATGTTGTTGCCAAATGTACTTTTTCGCAACAACAAAAATTGTTGTATGCCGTTGCAATAACCTCCGATGCAAAAAAAATTCGTAACAACAAGTTATTTTTTGTTGTCATTTACATTTTTAGCAACAATATATTAAATATTTGTTGCCATTTACGTTTTTAGCAACAATTTACTTATTGTTCCTAAAATTTTGTTGTCAATTCTATACTTTCTTGTAGTGTCTAGGTTGTGCGCTTAAGCTGATCCGAACACAATAGTTATGTAAGAAAAATGTAAGAAGAATTAATGAACGAGAAGAAAGTTTCCTGGTAGCGTTAGTGCATCCTAAATTATATTCTTGCTAGCTCCTAATTCAATGGACAAACCAATCGGTCCCATTTAAATTCTAATATTAATAAAACTATATACGCCTGCTAGTTCCTAATCCTTGTCAATATAGGAACATATATATTTTCCATGTTATAATTGTTACAGGCCAATAAATGCCATCCAATTCGCTTATTTCTTACAATCCTCCTAGAAGCCTTACAATATCGTCGCTATGGCGAACTGGGCAGAATTGGCACAGGACCTCATTACTATGATTGCAAACCGTGTTAAAGTGATCGAAGATTTCGTTACTTTTGGTGCTGTTTGTACTTCATAGCGACTTGCTGCAACAAAGGTGACGATTATCAAGAATTTGCCCCAAGTTCCGTTGCTAATGCTCCCAGATAAAGGTGACGATTATCAAGAATTTTACTCTCTTTCCATGGAAAAATTTTCATGGGTATTCCTCCCCGAAGTTAGAGGACTGCAAGAGTTTTTTCCATCAAAAGGGTGGCTCTGCACCATGTCATACGTGGGAGAGATGAACTTGTTGCATCCTTTTTCTCGCACCAGTATACAACTTCCCTCGCTAAATGGCTTATTGGCTTTACATGGCCAAGAAGCGTTAAAGAAGTAGAGTGCCACTATATAGACGAAGCTATTTTATCTGCAAGTCCTTCGGATACTTCAGATAATGCACTGGTGGTGTTTCCAGTTATGGTTGCTTGTCTTTTTAGCGACCTGGAGACCTCAACTGGACTAAAATTAACTTCAAGAATTTTGATAGAGTCTACTGTGTGGTTTGTTGTAAGGGACAATTTTATGCACTCACTTGCAATGTCGAAGTCTGTGTGTTTGATATTGCCGTACCAATTGTAGAGCCACGCTTACTTGTTGATCAGCTTGAGTATATCATTAATCAATCAATTTACTGGTACCTAGTTGAGATATCCGATGCACTATTTATTGTTTCTCAATCTGTCCATTGGGATTGGGATGTTCATGTTCTTGGGTATTACCACATCCGTACCGTTAGATTTAATAAATATGAAGTCGATGTAACCAAAGCTAAATTGAACAAGATTAACACTTTGGGAGATTCATCAATTTTCTTGGGCAGCAATGGAACAAGTTGTATTGACTCCTCTATTAGGAATATTTTGGATTCTGCAGATCTCATTATTTATTGCTTATTCTTACTTGCATATATGTCTCTTAATGGGCATTCATAGTACTTCCTATTTTGTGTATATTTTCCATAATGATTCCTTATTCCCTTCTCTGTCAATATTGTATAAATATCAGCAATTGTACATCAATGGAATTAAGTAGTAAAACTTTTTCATGTTATCAATAGCCATAGCCACACGGCAATATTTTTTTTCTCGGGGTTTTATAAGCATTAATTTTCCCTTCTTCAGTTTTAGCCTGGAAAACAACTCCTCCACCCGTGCTTACCCATGAAAACTGGACCTCTTGTCTCAACCATTCCACCATTACCTACAATTTCACCATTAACAACATCTCAAGCCCGCCCCAATTCAATGATTCCTCCACTTCAATCCACTGTAGCAGTAACTTATTCTATTCCCTCACTTCCTCCACAAACATCTAATACATCCACAATAACCACACCCACTGTTTCACATTTTCCTTCATCCAATCTCACTGAAGAGCCACAACTTTTATCTATAAATGCATCAGCTCAAGCCCCTATCAAGTTCACCCCATCAAATTTTCAAAGTTGATACACGCAGTGGCGGTCTCTTTTGATAGTATATGGCTTCACAGGTTATGTTGTCAATCCACCCACGTCACAACAAGTGGCTTCTAAGTTTTGGAATAGGCAAGATCAACTGATCCGTAGTGCGTTAGTCGCATCACTCTCCTTTGAGGTTGTCCCATTGGTTATTTTGCGGATACCTCTTAAGATATGTGGATTACACTGCATAATACTTATGCACAGAGCCGTCCCTAGGGCGGTCGAGGCGGCGCCGCGGCACAGGCCCCCGGCCGGCGGGGCCTCCGCCCCAGAATTTTTCTTTTTCTTTTTCTTTTATTGGTTTCAAATATTAGAATATGTATTAAGAATGTCTCCAATCTTATCAGTGAGAGTTGTAGCCTAGCGGTTGAAGGGCTCCGAATCCAATGAGCAGCGAAAGATTTTTTTTTTTAAACACAAAATCAGATTTGGCCTCAAGTTCCGACCAGTCGGCCCAAGTCCCAAATAGTGTTTACTATACATTTATTTGATGTTTTGATCAATAATTTTTTTTAATATTGATTAATTAGTTAATTTTAATTTTTCATGTGAATAAAAAATGACATCTTTTTGTTTCTCGCACCGGGCTCTTAAAAATATAGGAACGACTCTGCTTATGCAAGACCATCTCGTGCAAGTCTCTTGGGTCTAAAGGAATCTCTTGCTTAAGCCACAAAAGGCTCTCAATACATATCCTCTTATTTTCAACATATCAAGCAGTTAATCATTACACTAAATTCTGCTGGAATCGGTCTTACCATGGATGATATAACTTTTTATGTAATTCATGGTTTACCACCTGAATATCGAGAGATATGTGACTCTCTCCGCACTTGTGAATCACCGATCACTTTTGATGAACTTCACGAGAAGTTATGCGACTATGAGGCATATCTTATTCGCCAAAGTACTAATTCATCATTCCCAATCACTATCAATTTTGTTGCAAAAGGTAGGTCATACCACTCTCGCAACACAAAAAACAATAGGCAGTCCACTTCTCGACATCAAAATGTCTCCAATAACCACAACAATCAGTCAACAAATTCAAAAGCTAGCAACAAACAAAGTGCTCGAGTGATCTGTCAATATTGTGACAAACCCGGACACACTATTAAGCAATGCCGAAAATTGCATGTGACTATTCCATGATTTGCTGCTTCTATGGGATCTTCCGGGTCCTCAAATTCAACAGGCAACACTCAACTGCAAGCGAACTATGTTTCATCTTTTGCAGGTTCCGCTGATTGGTTGGTTGATTTGGGTGCATCTTATCATGTTACAAGTGATCTCTAAAACCTGTCACTTCATTTCGAATATGATGGTGACGATGTTATGATTGGTGATGGTAAAGCCTTAAATGTGACACGTGGTGGTTCCACCATTTTTCATACTTTTACTCGCTCTCTCCATCTCTCTAATGTTCTCCGTGTTCCAAAAATAAAAAAGAACTTAAGTTCTGTTTATCAATTATGCACTCAGAATAATGTATCTATTGAATTCTCACCTTTTTCGTTTGTTGTGAAGGACTATTACACGAGGGCGCCTCTGCTAGTAGGAAAATCTAAAGATAAAGTTTATATATGACCTATCAAATCCAAGTCCATGCCACCTACCGCTTCATCACACATTGCATATTCTATTCATCTCTCATCAGTTTCAACATGACACTATCGTCTTGGTTACCCGTCTTCTTCTGTTTTGTGATAATGTTTTAGTCATTTAGACATCCCTGTCAAGTCTGTTTAGTTTTTTTATTTTGTAATTCATGCCAGTGCAATAAAATGCATAAAAATCCATTTACAATTTCTTCAATAAAATCTTCTTCTCCATTGGAGATGATTTATTCTGATGTGTGAGGACCTGCTCCAATCCAATCTATTGATGTTTTTTACTACCGTCTCATTTTTGTCGATCATTTTACGAAGTATGTCTGGTTATATCCCACGAAAAAGAAATCTGAAGTTTCTCATATTTTTCCAAAATTTAAAATTATGGTTGAAAAATTCTTCCAGAAATAAATTATTTCCTTCTACTCCGATAATGGTGAAGAGTTTGTTCATCTTCGAGAATTCTTTGCTTCTAGTGGAATTTCTACTCCTCACACGTCTGAACATAATGGTACTGCTGAATGTCGTCATCATCATATTGTGGAAATGGGTATCACTCTCCTTCATGTTGCCAAACTTCCCCTATCCTTTTGGTCTTTTGCCTTCTAGACAACTGTCTATCTCATAAATAGGTTCCCAACTCCTTTGCTTCATAATGAGTCACCATATTTTCGTATATTTGATAATGCTCCAAATTATCGAAAGCTTCGAGTCTTTGGGTGTCTATGTTATCCATGATTGCGTCATTACTCTCAAAATAAATTGGAGCCTCGTTCAAAACCATGTGTTTTTGTGGGATACTCAACTAATCAAAGTGCCTACAAGTGCTTTGATCCCTCAACATCTAAGATTTTATCTCTCGACATGTCAACTTCGTAGAGCAAGAGTTCTCTTTCTCCACTTTGGCATCTACAATTTCTCAACCTACAAAAGAAACACTTTCGACATGGGCTCCTTACTTCGTTCTTCCTAATGTCCTTTCTTCTTTAACTAAATCAACCCCTTTGATGGCCACTCATAACTTTACAGATACATGTGTTCCTTGCTACTAGGCACCACTAAAAAATGGCCATTCATCAAATGAGTTGGGGAAAATTTCATCAGAAAAGATAGCTCATCATCTGGTGTAATTACCAACCATAGTCCCATGAGTGCACCTTCTATAACCTCTAATTCCTCACCTGTTATTGTTCAAGAAGCCATTGTTACCACCAGCCAAACCACTCAATCCCAACATGTTCCACCTTCTCACTCAATGACTACTCGCTCTAAAAATAATATTCATAAACCTATCAACAAGCTTTGCCTTACTACTCAAACTACCAACAAGTCCTCTTTACTCTCTACAACTGTCTCTACCTACAAACTTGAACCAAAAAATATTGCCCATGCTCTCAAAGACCCCGATTGGAAAGCTGCAATGGCAAAAGAATATAAGGCTTTATAACAACAGAGGACCTGGACGCTTGTTTCTAGATCAGCATCTCAAAATTTAATTGGTTGTAGGTGGATTTTTCGGGTGAAGAAAAATTCAGATGGTAGTTTGAGAAAATATAAGACACGATTAGATGCTAAAGGATTCACTCAGCGGCCAGGTATGGATTACACTAAAACTTTCTCCCCCGTGGCTAAACATACTACAGTCCGAGTTGTTTTATCTCTTGCCGTAAATAAAGATTGGAACCTGCGACAATTGGATGTTAATAATGACTATCTTCATAGGCATTTGACGGAAGATGTATACATGTCACAACCATAGGGCTTTGTTGATCCTACTCGGCCAGATTATGTTTGTAAACTACACAAGGCTTTATATGGTCTCAAGCCGGCGCCACTAGCGTGGTACTCAGAATTACGAGACTATCTTCTCTCCATTGTTTTACAGGACCATTGCTTGTTTATTTATTCTAAACATGGTGTTAGTCTATATTTGGTGGTCTATGTCGATGATTTAATTGTGACAAGGAATAATCAAAAGGCCATTGACATGTTTATTGCCAAGCTTGGCAATCGTTTTTCTATCAAAGACTTGTGACAACTTTCTTACTTTTTGGGTGTCCAAGTGATTCGAACTCCAAAAGGTTTATATCTATCTCAGCGGAGGTACATTGAGGATATTGTCGAGCGTGCTTCAATGAGTGGTGCAAACCCTGTTTCCACTCCACTTGCAACTAACAATAATCCGACCTTAGAAAATAGTGCTCATTTGAGTGATTCAAATGACTATCAAATTTTGGTTGGATTTCAATACTTGGCATTAACACACTCTGACATAGCATTTGTTACCAATCGGTTAGCTCAGTTTTCTCGTAGACCAACAACAAATCATTGGGCTGCTTTTAAACGAGTTATTCGTTACCTTGTTGGAACCATGGATAAAGGTCTTTACTTTTCTAAGGACTCTCCTCTGACTTTACATGCCTTTTCTGATGCTAATTGGGCTTGAGATCGTGATGATCGTACTTTCACTAGTGTCTATATTGTCTTTCTCGGAAAAATAATAATTTCTTGGTGTTCTAAGAAGAAATGGACTGTAGCCCGCTCATCCGCCGAAGCTGAGTACAGATCAATGGCTTCCATTGTTGATGAACTATGTTGGGTCCAAAACCTCCTCAAGGAAATCTCTATTTATCTCTCTAGCTCACCAGTGATCTATTGTGATAACTTAGGTGCTACTTACCTATCCACAAATCTCGTCTTCCATTCACGGATGAAGCACTTGGAAATTAATTATCACTTTGTTCGTTCTATGGTACAAAGGAGTCACCTTCGAGTTACTCATGTTTCAACAAAGAATCAACTTACTAACTTACTAATTAAACCTCTCTCCCGCGATGACTTTGAGCGGTTAAGGTCCAAGGCTGGTGTGTCGGATCGACCACCATCTTGAGGGGGCATATTAGGAATATTCTGAATTCCATTCTGCAGATCTCAGTATTTATTGCATATCCATACTTGATCCATATTTCCTTACTTGCAGATATGCCTCTTAATGACCCGCAAGGATAGCCAAGTTGGTGTAGCAGTAGAGCGCGGGACCGAAAGATCACAAGTTCGATCCCCTGCATAAACCTTCTTGATTGAGTCTGTCACACATGGCTTGCCAAGTGTGGTTAATCGGCTGACGTGGTTTGCAGGCTATTGCGTCAATTCAGGGTTTACCCTGTGCGCACTCGAGAGAGTAGCGGCTGCGGGTCCTTCGTCAACAAAAAAAAAAGATATGCCTCTTAATGGGCATTGATAGTACTTCCTATTTTGTGTATATTATCATATATATTTTACTGATGTGATCGATGCATATAAAACCTATAAAGATGTTAGTGGTGGAGGAGATACAGGACTTACAAATATTGAAGATGGACATATCGAATCTTTTTTTCCCGAACTAGAATTATCATCAAGTGCTATTTGCCCGTCAACTTGGGCCATACCATCATTTTGATAATGTGCCACGTGGGCGACTCAAATGGAGTTGTTGTTTCTTTTCAGTTCGGTTATGTATTATTTTTCCAAATTATCACTCTAAAGTTAAGTTTATATGATCTATTTATTTTCATTCATGTTCTTATTGAACTTGTGTTGATTGACTTGGTCCGTTGGTCGCTTTGATTATTTATTTAAGAACCAACCGATCTCTTTGATAAGTAACCTTATTAACAACACAAATGAGAAATTATTTATAGGTATGAAAGTATCTGATTTGATTACTCAAATATGTATGGCATCAATAAATTCCAGTACAGATTAATTCTGTGTCGTTGCAAAACACATACTTTGCACTAAGATTCAAATTTTGTAGATATGCTATCAACTTTATACAATTAGTTTTAGGGGTTATTTGTGTGAAATTGAATAATTAGCGAATGATTAATACCGTTCAGTATGAAACCTCAATTTACACTAGTACCTGTATCATTTCGTTGCCAAAAGTTTTTCACTTCGGACTCTTTAAAAGGTTGTTACAATATGCAGAAAGAAAGAAGTAAGAAGGATAGAAGCCATAAGTGAGTCTGTTAATTTAAATATTTTTTCCTTAATTTGCTTTTATTTATTGAAATTTGAGTGTTTAGCATAGTAGCATTTCTTCAGCAATAACGCCTACAAATCAATTAGTTGAGTAGAAGAAGAAAAGGAGGAATATGCCAACTTTTGTATGAAGTTTTTTAATATTAGCTACAAGTTAAATATTTTGAAATAAATTAGACATAGCATTCACAACAATGTGAAACTGCCTACTAGTGCAATTCCTGTAGTTTTATTTATTTTTTATTTTAAAGATAGCTGGCCAGTGGACACCGCCCCGAACCCGAGTAGTAAAAAAAAAATCGGTATCGGGACTCGAACACGGACGGGATAATGTCTCATCCCGACCCGTCCCGGCTCGCCCCAGTCCTGCTAGTCCCGACCCGATCCCGCCCGTAACCCCCCTTTTGCAAAAATAATCGTTGCACCAACGACCATTTTACATTTTGGCCGTTGTGCAACGACCATTTTTGGCCTCCCCCTCCCCCTCTCCCAACCCCCCCTACCCCTTAATATTTATTTTTAACCCATAAGTTATTATATTTACACTTTAACCCAATTTTCCAACTATAAATAACTCATTTTCTCTTTATCTTTCTCACAAATCTTCCTCTAATCTCTCAATTTATCTCTCTACAAGTCTACATTGTTTACTAAATATTCAATTTTATTTATTCATTTGGGAATTGGGAGTGAAGGTGGCAACTAGCTTGAGGATCTTTCATCGAGCAAAGTTTTAATTTTCAACCTCTCGATTACACGTCGATGTTACGTCGGCGTTTGATACATTCGATCCTCATTAAATTATTATTGTCTGTTTATTTTATTTAGCGCACTTAATTTCATTTACTTTAATTATTTATTAGTATAATTATAAATTTATAATGGAAGGATTTAAACGTATGCTTACGGGTAGGGGTCAGGCTTTTTCTAGTAGGGGCAACAAGGGCAAGAGTACTTCTTCTAGTCATCCTATTCCTACACAGGATGATTTTGTTAATACTGAACATTTTCCTACAATACCATTAGATTTAGACGAGGAGCTTCTGGAACTCAAGAAGACTTTAATTTAGACGATGATCTAGATGATACACCCACTAATATTGATGACAACACACCCACTAGTGCACCTTCAACTGAAATGCCTCCTATTCCCCCTAGTATGAGACGAGGTCCAGTAAAACGACCATTAAAATTAGATGCATGGATATTTTTTGATAGGGACGTAGAGAATCAAGTAGCTAGATATAAAATTTGTAAAGATGTTTTAAAATTTAAAACTGGAAAAGGTCACGGTGGGACGGGGAGTTTAATGAAACACGTAGTAAGGGCTCATCCAGCTATGTATGCCCAATACCAGGCTTCAAAACCAAGTGCGCAAACGCCCGCTCCATCGGGACAATGTTCACATACTGATACTGTCCCGGACCAAGTACATGGTCAAATTAACCCTATGACGGGGGGAATTGTAGGCCCTAAATACAATAAACATAGAGATAGGGAAACAATATCAAAATTAGTTGTTGTGGAGGGTTTGCCTTTTTCATTTCCTTCATTTTCCGGTTTTATTCATTACATTAGAGATATATATATAATCCTGCTTTTAACGGGTTTTCTAGATCAACTGTTAAGAGAGATGTATTTAAATTCGCACATGAATATCAACAATATTTACGTTATTCATTATATCATTTTAATGACAAAGTATCTATCACGTCTGATACAGGTCGTAGTACTAACGACCATGATTATTTAACGGTAACTTGTCATTGGATAGATTCTAAATGGTCTATGCAAAAACGTATCTTAGCGTATAGATATATAGATGATAGGCACACTGGTACTTTTATTGCAGGAAAAATTTATCAAGTGTGCCATTATTATGGAATAACCGATAAAATTATGACTATTACATTGGATAACACTTCTTCTAACAATTACGCTATTACAATTTTAAAAAATAGTTTAACTCCATCTTTTCCAGATCATTTTCATATAAAATGTGCGTGCCATATATATAACTTAATTATAAAGGATGGTCTATCACTTTTTGAAGACATTCTTAGTAAAATACAATTTGCTATAAACTTTATTTTTAAAAGTAATAGAATACAACGAAGAAAAGAATATAAAAAAACTTGTCACTATTGCCAACTACCTTATAGAAAAATTACAGAAGAAGTACCCACTAGGTGAAATTATTTATACGAGCAACTACTTGTTGCTTATGACTATAGAAAACCTATAACTTTATTTTTTAACTCTCATAATCAAAATCCAGTTGATATGGTTGTAGATAGCGATTGGGTAAAAATTTCCGAACTTATTGTATTTTTAGAGAAAATTTTTCAAGCAACAAAAGAATTTTTCGGTATATATTATCCTACTATTTCAGCTATGTTGTTTTATATAACTCTAATATTTTTATTACTTAGTGAATATAAAAAAACAGCTTATATGGCAGCTATTAAAAAATGTTTATCAAAATAAAAAAATATTTTATTCCTATTCCCACTATTTATATTATTGGTGTTGTATTAAATCCGACTATTAAAATAGACTGTACTAAATCACTTATTGAAACTATTTACGATTGTATAGAAGTACTACCACCTCCAAGTCCAAAAAATCCAAATCACCCACCACGTATTAAACAAACTAAAGAAGAAGTGTTGTCTAGCGTAGAAGACCAATGCAAAAAAATATATAGGTTTTACCAACAAGAAAGTGCTAGTAACCTACCGGCTTCCATACCATCTTCTTCATCTTCAACACAACCTCATAAAAGACATGCTGTTTTTGCGGCTAGTATTGAAAGCCTCAGAAATAGAATGTGCGGCTGTACCGCTACTAACCAAATTAGCGAGTTTGATATTTTTGTTTTGCAGCGTTTTGTACCGTACCAAGCAGTTCTCAATGAAGAAGGACGTGAAGACTTGCTGAAATACTGGAGGGGGAATGAGAAGACTTTTCCGACACTTTCAATGATGGCCCGAGATGTTTTGAACATTCAAGCGTCATCAACTGCGTCTGAAAGCGATTTTTCTGCCGACAGATATCAAATAGGAGACCACATACACTCATTAGCCGGAGACAACTTGGAAATTGCAGTATTATTCAGAGATTGGATACGAGCGGAGCGGAGAAGGTGCGGTCAATCAGAGATCAACGAAGAAGAAAATGAAAACTACAACGAAATCTTATCCGAAGGTGGTGAAAGCAACGTGGATCAATTTGACCAACAAATACCAATTCCAACAGAAGAATCACAGGAAATTATCAAGAAACTAGAACATGTTTTTTTTCAGAATGTAATTTTTTAATTGCAATTTTATTATGTAATTTGCAACTTTTGCACAACACCACAAAAGTTGCAATTTCGACAATTGTATTTGTATTACAAAAAAATTATGTCTATTAAATAATATAAGAGACACAAAAACAGCTTTGGGATATTTTTATTACACTATCTTGTCTTGTTTAATTATTGAGTTTTTTTTATACATATGTTATTATAAAAAATAAACAAAAAACCCCGGAACCCGATCCCGCCCCGACCCAATTCCGACGGGATCGGGATCGGGACGGGACTTCGGTAAATCCCGCCAAACCCGATCCCGCCTGACCCGATCCCGCCCCCTTCACCCGTCCCGCCCCGATCTGATCCCGTCAAACCCGGCTCGCCAGATCCGAGCCCAGCCCACTGACCATCACTAGATTTTTGTCTTCTTAGTCATCCAACACAAGTTTATATCAAAATGGGCCACATTTTCATGCCTTGACCGAATTGGCTCATATGGTATATATGGGTCATTTCCCCTATTTCTCTTCTTCAATCTACTTGTCTCGATTGTTAGTTGACAAATTCAATTTACTGCTATGTTTAGAGCTCAAAACTTTGTTAGAGGACCGATTTTGTAATATTTTGGGGCGGTGGTGGTGATAGTGATGGGGGAGTTGAATCAGATTAAGATTAAGTAACTCGTACTTGTTGAATAAGTGGTTTGAATTTTGAATCTCATAAAAATATGTAATCTGTTTATACACTTTGTATAAAATAACTGAAGAAAGTTATCCACAAAAATTAAAGTTATTTGATGGAGATTTAAATTGATTTTGAATAAGAATTGCAATTGAAAGTAGCAGAAGAAATTCATATTTGTTACTAGCTATGTATTATACACTTTTTTTTATAAGATGGGTACATTGTTATTTTCTCCGTCCCAATTTATGTAGTATAATTGAAATTTCGAGATTCAAAATTTTAAATTTTGATCGTAAATTCAGATCTAAAAGCTTTAAAATTTTAATATAAAATTTATATATTTAAAAATTATATAAAAAATACTTTAAATCACATTAATTAATAATTTAAAATAGACGCATAGAATAATTTTAGTAACAAAGAATTTAATTGACTCTCAAAATTATAACGGTGCTACATACATTTACTTAGGGAGTATAAAAGTTTCTCTATAGTCAATCGTAGTATACACATGCAATTTTCATAAAACTTTTATTATTCGAGAAAACATGTAAAATTATTAATTTCAGATCACCTTTTTTATATCCCCTATGTCTTCAGGTTTCTTAATTTGCTCTCTTTCTTCATCTCATTTGCTCCATCATTTCAAATGTCTCTCTAATTCCTAATATTTGAGTTTTTTTTTCTTTTGATTTATTATTATACTTGCAGTTCGAAGATTAATGGCGACTATGCCTAATACGATGCCGTTTAAGGAAGGTCTTTCGTTGAATCGGATTTTTTCTCCTTGTTCGATTCCTTCTAGAAGCTTCTGTAGAAGTTTCGTTTCGGCTTCTTCTTCTTTCGCTAATGAGAGCCGAGAGTGAGTTTCACTTTTTATACGGATAATGTGTTTGATTTCTATTTTGATGTTTTAGTTTAAAGGTCACAAACACACATAACTATCACTTTTTCACGAGTTTCATACCCTAACAATCAGTTGTTCCCTTTTACTATTGAATTATCACCATCTATGTATTAAAACACACACCTAAATTCGAGATAGACACTTTAACTTGATCTTAACTGTTAACTAAACACTCCAACTTTGAGAATGCATATCTAGACGCCTCAATTCATCTCCACTGTGCCTAGTGGACACCCGATGCTAATGTGTCACATAAATTTTGGAGGTGTCTAGACGATTATTTTGTAAGTTGGAGTGTTCAACTAACACAGGGGAGACGAATTGAGGTGTCTAGATGTGCATTTTCAAAATTGAGTGTTTAGTTGTCACTTGAGGCCAAGTTAATGTGTCTATCTATGTATTGTATTTTGATGTTCTAGTTTTTTCTCTAATGTGTGAATAATTTGGTGAATTTGAAATGTGGACTATTGTTAGGTATGTGGTAGTTGGAGGAGGAATTGCAGCTAGAATTTTTGTTGAGCATGGACAAGCTAATGGAAAACTATGCATTGTAACCAAGGAGGTAACTTGATTGAGAAAAAAAATTCTCCGATTAATTATATAACGAAATGTTAGAACTTTAGACGCGAGTTTTTTTTAAAGTTTTTAGTACGTTTATATTTTGTGGATGAGATTCGTATGTTAGTGTAGAGATAAGTGTGAAATCTAGAGAATCTTTAGTGTAAGAGAACTATTTAGTTGTCTTAAAGGACAAATTATTGAGTACACTAGAATGAAACAAAGCGAAGGAGCGGAATAGATATAGAGGATTTATGTAGTTGAACTTAACTAGTTTGGCATGAGAGTGTAGTAGCTGTTGTTGATGATTTGTCCATTATTAATTTATTAGAACTTTAGACACAAGTTGTTTTTAAGTTTTTAGTACATTTATGTTTTGTCGATGAGATTTGTATGTTAGTGTAGAGGTAAGTGTGAAATCTAGAGAATCTCTAGTGTAAGAGAACTATTTAGTTGTCTTCAAAGGGCAAATTATTGAGTACTAGAATGAAATAGACCGAAGGAGCGGAATAGAGGATTTATGTAGTTGAACTTAACTAGCATGAGAGTGTAATAGTTGTTGTTGATAATTTGTCCAGTATTACTTAAAATGTTGAATGAAGCACTTTTAGGTAGTTCTGTCCTTTAAGCTGTGATTATTGTGGAAGTTGTATAAGAAGCTAATTGGTTGGATACTTGAAATGTTGGGCTTAGGGGCTTAGGGCCTGTTATTTTGCTTAAGTCGTTTGAAATAAGAAGTTCCATTTTGTGTTAATGCAGCCATATGCACCATATGAACGTCCAGCATTGACCAAAGCATATTTGTTTCCTCTGGACAAAAAGCCAGCACACTTACCGGTGAGCTTTAATTAATCATTTTTCATGATTTTGCTTGTATTTTAAAGTTTGAAAATGTTTACATCTTATTGTGTGGATTTGCAAAATTTTATTGCTTCTCTTGTATTCCCCAAAAACATGCTGAACTTTGGCATTAACAATAAAAGAAGGGCAGCCCGGTGCACTAAGCTCCCGCTATGCGCGGGGTCCGGGGAAGGGCCGGACCACAAGGGTCTAGGTAACGCGGCGTACAATAGATCCTTGTGGTCCGGCCCTTTCCCGGATCCCGCGCATAGCGGGAGCTTAGTGCACCGGGTTGCTCTTCTTTTATTGTTAATGCCAAAGTTCAGCATGTTTTTGAGGAATACCATTTAACTGTATAATTTTAGGGCTTTCACACTTGTGTTGGCGGTGGTGGTGAGAGGCAAATTCCTGATTGGTACAAGGAACAAGGAATAGAGGTAATGCATTTTTGTCTAATCTATTGCATTGCAACTTGTACAAGTATGATGTAATTATAATGTTCTTTGCTTTACTGGAAGGAAAGCTAGGTAAATCTATTGAAGATTTGAGAATATATATGTACCAGTTAGGAATTCCAGGACAGTTTGAGAGGGAACACGATCTCATTTTGTTCTTACTTTTATTTCTTTATTCAGCTCCAGCATTCTGACTATCAAGTAAGTCTGTTTGAAGATAAATGTTTATTTTTTTCCAGATGTTGTATGAAGATCCAGTAACAGGAGTTAATATAGAAAAGCAAACTCTGACAACAAATTCAGGAAAGCTGCTCAAGTATGGCACTCTTATTATTGCAACCGGATGTTCAGCATCCAGGTAACCATGCTTGCTATACTAGAGTGGTGCTAATCCAAACCTGTTATGTACTCCTATGTATTGTGCAATAGCAATTCTGGATAGATGAGAAGACTAGAATTTGCACTCATCCACTTGTGCCTTGGTCCAATAAAAAAAATGGACCAGAATTAAGATTTTTTTCCTTAAATAAACATCATATTTCTCATCTTCTGTATTATTTTATTGCTCTAATTTGTATCAACTGATATGCCCTCCAATCTTGAATAAACTACAAATACAGAATAATTTAGTGATTAATTGACTTCAGATTTCCGGTGAAGATCGGAGGAAGTTTACATGGGGTTCACTATATTCGGGATGTGGCAGATGCTGATTCTTTAATTTCCTCACTTGTAAGATCGCCCTCATTTATATGCTTATATAACTTTTCAATATGGATGGTCTTCTGGAGTTATAGGAATGATATTGTTCCTAATCTATGTTGTTTTATTTGAAGGGAAAGCAAAAAAGCTTGTAGTTGTTGGTGGTGGTTATATAGGAATGGAAGTTGCTGCAACTGCTGTGGCCTGGAAACTTGATACAACTGTGAGTTTTCGTAAATGCTTTGTTTTACTTTGTTAAATAAGAAAATGTTGTTTGTGAGAAAAAATAAATAAGAATCGTGAATCCATGAACCATCTTTACCTATTTTGTTTGTAAAACGGAAAAGGGTCAAAAATGCCCCTGGATTATCCAAAAAGGTTTAAAAATACCCTCCATCCATCTATTGGGCTAAAAATATCCTTCATCCACTTATTTTGGCTCATTTATGCCCTTAAAACTAACAACCCTCTTTTTTACATTTTTAATTCTATTATTTATTACGTGGTGTCTCCCTATTGGTCGAAATTAAAACCCACACAACTGGATCTTTTCCCTTCGACTCAACCCAACGACCCATGACTCAAATCCCATTACAACAAAACATCAGCACAATAAGAATTTGCTTTCTAAAATAGAGAAATCTCGTAACTTAACTTATCTGTATCAATGTTTCAAAAATTCATTAGTATTAGAGGCCATTTTTCAACAAACCCCAGATGAAAAAAACCAAAAAATTCAACAACCGTTTATTGAAATCACCTCATTTCTCCCAAATTCGTAATACTCATATGCTGATTTTTTCGAAAATAAACAGGTCAACATTCAACCTTCAACCCATTTGTATATATTGGTCGTATTTTGGTTACATGTTTGAAGTGTGAATATAGTTTCTTTCTCTGCAAAACTACAAAGGGAAATTAATTAGGCTGCGTACGGTGTATGTTCACTTAACTTTTACCTTAGAGATGCTTCAAAAATTGATATGAAAAGTGATTTTGAAGAAGGTTGATAAATATTTATATATATATTTATCACCCACGTGAAAGGACAATGTCCGATTTCTGTAACCAATCGGGTCAAAATCAAAGCAGTAGATTTCTCAGATAACGGCCCATTAGAAACTCTCTTGTAAAGATCGCCGCCAGAACATAATTATCATCTTCATAAACCTTATACATTTCAAGAATATTTGAGTTTCCACTAAGAAGTTGTAGGATTTTGTGCTCTTTATCGAGACATTCAATGATGTTTTGTTTTAATGTGATTCGGGTCAAGGGTCATTGGGTCGGGTCGAAGGGAAAAGATCCGGTGGGATTGGTTTTAATCTCGATCAATAGGGAGGCGCCACGTAATAAATAATTAAATTTAAAATATAAAAAAGAGGTTGTTAGTTTTAAGGGCATAAATGAGCCAAAATAAGTGGATGAAGGGTATTTTTAGCCCTTTTTGGATAGTCCAAGGGCATTTTTGGCTCATTTGGTAGAAAAATTACCATAGAAGCAAAACCTATTGATGATAACATAAGGAATAATAACATGTAAAGTTCCAAAATGTATATTTTCTTCTACAAGTCAAAAGAAGTTCATGTTCCTTTCTCGGACTGATGAGTCCTCTGTTAAGCTTCTAATCCCATTTATAACCTGACAAATAAAGCATTTGATTATACTTATTCCTCTGAGGTGTAAAACTTGCTTGCATTTGAATATGGTACCAGTATACTCCTGCTTTTACTAACTTTGTTGGGAACATAGATAATTTTCCCAGAAGAGTATCTCTTGTCAAGATTGTTCACTCCTTCTCTTGCCCAAAAGTATGAACAACTCTACCAAGACAATGGTGTCAAATTCGTCAAGGTTCTCCTCCTTTCTCCTCTCTAGTTCTGTTGTCAGTCTACTCCTTTCTCGACCCATTTTATAAGCTTCTAATTGAAATGTGTCTTTTCCCAGGGTGCTAAGATAAAACATTTGGAATCTGGTCCTGATGGCCAGGTAACTGCAGTTAAGCTTGAAGATGGATCAAGTATAGAGACAGACACGGAACACTGATTTCTCATGCAACATTTTGGATTGACTCTGGTATGCACTATTCCTTCTTTTTCTGTGCATCTGGTTGTCTACACTTATGTTTCTTCTCCATTCCTATCTTTTTAAGAAGTTGTACTTCTCCATTCCTATCTTGTTGATAATGATCCTATATATTATGATGTTATTTCTTCTCTTGGTGTTATTTTAAAAAGAGCAACTGATAATAAAGTGTTACTGTGAATTAATAAATGTTGTACTAGAGGGGTACATGATGTTAGTGGATTTTAAAATTCATATATTGTTATGTGTTTACCCTTGGTGAAGGTGTATAATATTAAAATCAGCTAAATAGATAATAATGAAATATGAGTTTGCGGTTTCGAGTTGACTGGTAACGAGGCTAAGATATTTAGTGAGTATTGAGGTTGAAATAAAACCTACATGTATATATATATATTGTGGTTGTCAAACATCGCAAGCTGTAGTGGAAAGATAAAAGTTTGAGTGACAATAAAATACATGTGTTTGAGACATAAATTGATAAAATAACGTTGCTATAAGATGAAATTATATCCATAAATTATGTGAAGTCAGAAGTAATTTGGCCAATCCTCTAACTAAATCTTTTGGAAGAAAATTAATAAATGAAGCTTCTACGGGAATGAAACTTACATGTATATCGAACATGATGGTAACCCAACTTATGTGATTGGAGATATAATGAAGTAGGTTCATATGGGTAATAACAAGTCATTGTATGATCTTGTGCAATATAGAATTTGTCCCTTTCGTGATCTATTATGGTGTTTATATAGTGCATCTGCAAGGAAAGTGAGGTTGAGTTTCGACTCTTAATCCATTACCATATCCTTTATAGGTGGTGTATTGCTATGCAGAATACACTTGATGGGTGGACCTATATGAGCGTGGAGTGGTGCCGCTTCTATGAAATTGTGACATATTTTTTGAGCACTCATGAATACCAGGACACGAGCATGGTCTCAACGACAAAGATTGTGCGAGTATATTGTGATAAGATAAGACTCTGGGCTTACAAAAGAGTTCTTGATTCATAGAAGTTTTAAACTTCACCAATTATTCTATAAGCTTAAGCTTATTTTATCTAGATTTGGTTCATAGTCTACGCGACACCAAATTCGATGCATTATGTTCCTATGTGGAAACCCAGCAAAATATTTGTTCTCCTTCTTTTCCTTTTGAGATATGTGAAAACCCACAAAACTTCTTATTTTTATTCCTTATTATTATTTTTGAGATAGGTGGAAAATTGTTGAAAAATAATATAATATCTCAAAAATAATAATCTTCTTTGAAATTTTTCCAAGTTCATTTTGCCATAACAGCATTCATTGTGAGAAATTTTCTACTGTTGCCATTCATACGTTTTCCCTCCAAATAATTAAATGTCTCATATTTCTTGTTAATGAGCATTATTATCAATTCCTTCAACGTTCTGTTCAACTACATTAATAGGCCATTGTCCTATTTTTATTGCCTTTCATCACTGTCAAACGTTGGAGCATTTCAATGATCTAATGAGATGGTGGTCCTTTCTATATATATAGAGATATTTTTTTTTTGGAAGATAGAAGACTTAAAGAAATTCCTCCTTATATATTTTGTATTGGTGGGTTTTCTATAAGATAATTTTTTGTTAGATTTCTGGCTTCTAGTTTTATACTAGAAGAGCTTGTTGAATCCAGGGATACACCCACACAGGGTGAATATCCTTAAGGACAGTGTCCTTGAACACGCCTCAAGCTATAAAGAATTCAATACAGTGTTTGTGATCAAGTATTTTTCGGAAGATTTTCAACACCAACTTACGGAGGACATGACCTTAGATAGGAGGTTATGAAGAACTCAGATTTGGGTAGAAGGCTAGTAGGAGTCCCGCTTATCCTTTCATACTAGTAATCGCAGTATTGCTCTATAGTTTCTTGTCATTTGATCTTTTTGAGATGAATATCTATTTAGTACATATGTTGTGTATATTATTGTATATCTTGTTACCTTGTACTGTGCTGAGTCAACACATTCTGTTAGTTAGTAGTTAAGATTGTTAAGTAGGCATAGTTGTCATAGTTAGTTGGGTGGTTAGCTTAGCTGTCCAATAGATTAGATATTTTGATCATTATCTTAGTCAGTTCATTTTGTATAAATACTTTGATATCACAAGGAAGTGAAATCAGTTTTCATTTTCCCCAGATTACAATCTCTCCATCTCTTCTTCACGAGTACAGTGTGTTGGCTTCTCACCATTGTTGACCAACACCAAAGCTTCTAATGGAAGATGAACTCCATTAGCGAAGCTGATCCTATTAAGTTTGTTATGGTATCAAAGCGAATGTGTTAAGCTTCGAAAATCGTTCACGAATCGAGGTTGCAAATTCACAAATCGATCCATGATTGAACCGTAATTGATAATCGAACTTCTCGAACACTCGATTGTGATTATTCACTCAATTGTGATAAACTTTGAAGGTTTTCAATTCAATTGTTGAAAGTTTTTGATAACCCTAGCTACTATGGCGGTTGAGGAACAAACCAGAGAAACTGGAGAAGTTCCAATCGAAGTAAACAACACAATGAATACTATCGATGTAAGTAGTCCTCTCTGTGTGGATCCATCTGATAATGCTGGTGTTGTGTTGGTGCCTACTCCATTTGATGGAGTAGGATATCGCTCATGGAAGTGAAGTTCTTTGAGATTACTCTCAGTGAAAAATAAGATTGAATTTATTACGGGAGAATGTAAAAAACCAGGTATACAGTCCCCTATGTTACGACAGTGGGAGAGATGTGACGATTTGGTCACATCTTGAATCTTAAACTCTCTTACTAAAGAGATTGCAGACAGTTTAGAGTATGTGAGTGACTCTGCGGAACTTTGGAGAGAATTAGAGGATAGATATGATCAAACTAATGAGGCAAAATTGTACCAAACACAAAAGGAAATCAGTGACTTAAATCAAGGAATCTTAGATATAAGTGGCTATTACACTCGTATGAAGAAACTGTGGGAGAAAATAAGTAACTTGTCAGCAAGACATCAGTGTAACTGTCAATGTAATTGTGGAGGAAAAGAGTTAATGTACAAGGCTGAGCAGGATAAGCGCCTAATTCAGTTTTTCATGGGGCTTAATGAGGTATATACAGTCATAAGGTGTAGTATACTCATGATGAACCCCTTGCCATCTACGGGACATGCATTTGCAATTCTAGTACAAGAAGAAAGGCAAAGAGAGATCAGGCATAACAATCAAGCTTTTGCTGAGTCCACTTCTTTAAATGTGAATAATGCTAGCACCTCAGGATCAAGGAACTTTAGAATAGATTACACACCAAATAATAATCACCTAGCAAGCACCAACTACTCAGGAAATAGATCCAAAATGTATTATGACTTCTGCAAAAGGCCAGGGCACACTGGAGACAATTGCTATAAAATTCATGGATATCCAAATTAGAACAATCCAAGGAACTAGGATTTCTAAAGAAACAACTCCAATATAGGCAACCAAAGCATCTACAATAATAGGAACCAGGGATATAATCAGAACACCAACAACTAGAATCAAAGAAACTACAATCAGAATAGCAGATTCAATAAAAGAAAAGGGAGTAACTGCAAATGTACATGGAGTTGATGCTAAAGTGAAGTCCACAAAGGAAGGAGAAACTAGTGAACACAGTGATGATCAAGGAGTAATTTTGAGAAGAGGGCAATATGAACAACTAATCAACTTGATTCAACATTTTCGAAACAATGAAGGAGAGGAACATCAGAACACTTTAGGAGTGTCAATTTTCCAGGTACTATTGCTTGCACCTCTTCTATAGACTTTGATAAACTAAACACTTAGATTTTAGACTCAAGAGCTTCACATCCTTTAGTAGAAAACACTTAACATATATTATAACCTTGTGTTATCATTTGTTGGTGAAACTGCCTAATGGGTATAGAGTTAAGGTGACTGAAGTAGGTAGTGTGAATCTGACTCATAGGATCATTTTATATAAAGTCTGGTTCATTCCTTCTTTTAAATTCAATCTAGCTTCTATCAGTTCCTTGACTAAACATCTCAAGTGCATCATATTCTTTTCTGAAACACTTTGCCTTTTGTAGGGCCCTTCAATGAGGCCTTTAAAGATTGGTAGTGTGCATGATGGGTTGTGCTTCCTCTGCTCAAAATGCTTTAGGAGGAACAAATGTGCAGCTGGTAAATGTTCACTCGGAACACTTCTACCTGTTGTCATTTTAATTTTAGTGATTTGAACAAAGAACACCGTCATGATCATTCCCATTCCCTTACTTCCCATGATGTACATAGTTTCTTTCATAATAATACAGACAATGTTCCTGATTTTATATCTTGTAGAAATAGTATGGATTAGTTGTGGCATTAGAGACTTGGGCATGTACTTTTTAGCAATATGAAAGGGATATCATCCAAATTCATCAACTTTTGTGCCAAACAACCTTTCTTGTGTCGTATATGCCCCATGACAAGACAGAAAAGATTGTCATTCCCCACCAGAACAACCAATACAAAAGAGATTTTTAAACTTGTCCACATTGACCTATGAGGTTCCTACCATGCACTCATCTATAATAATTACAAGTATTTTCTCACAATAGTAGATGACTATAGCAGGTCTACTTGGACCTATTTACTTAGTTACAAGAGCAATGCTTTGCATGTTCTCATAACATTTGTACAAATGATTAAAAACCAGTTTAAAACGACTATAAAACTCATAAGATCAGACAATAGTCTGGAGTTAACAAGCCATGAAGCAACCACTTTCTTCCAAATCAAAGGTATCATACATCAGAAAATATGTCCATATCCCCACAACAAAATGGGATAGTTGAAAGAAAATATAAATATCTTTTAGAAACGGCAAAAACACTGCTTTTTCAGTCCAAACTTCCTTTAAAATACTGGAGAGAGTGCATACTTACAACCACCTATATAATAAATAGATTACCCTCTGTCCTCCTTAAGAACAAGTGTCCTTTTGAATTACTACACAAACAAAAGCCCACATACTCTCATATGAGAAGTTTTGGCTGCCTTTGCTGCCCCACCTTACCTAAGCCACACAAAGACAAATTTGAACCAAGAACTTCCCCCTATGTCTTTATTGGATATACCTATGCTATTAAGGGGTACAAAGTCTTGAGTCTGGCTACAAGAAAAGTACATATTTCTAGAGATGTCATATTTTGTGAATCTGTTTTTCCCTTTTCTATTGCAAAACACAAAACTCAAGTTTTTCCCTTTACACAGAATGATTCTAGTAGTGGAAGTGACATTGCCTTATATCATTCACCTGACACTATACACACACAAGCAATTTTACAACTGCCTAATTCTTCACCAACATCAAATCAAGACCATTCCCCATCACAACTCTAGCAACTCTAGTCCACATCAATTTGTTCAGGCATGCTGCATCAACACACAACCTAGCCCAATGCCTGAAGCATCACAATAAATGACATAACCATCCGGTCCCTCAAGAAGAGTCAGAACTGGAGCCGTAGTCAATTTATCCTTCAACAACTGGAAACTGTGCTCACAAGCATCCGTCCACTGAAACTTAGCTGCCTTCTGGGTTAGCCTAGTCAAAGGCGCTGAGATCGAGGCAAACTTCTCCACAAACCTTCTGTAATACCCTGCTAGCCCCAGAAAACTGCGTACCTCAGTAGGTGTCGTAGGTCTGGGCCAATTCTTCACCGCCTCAATCTTCTGTGTATCCCCACCCGAATACCATTAGCCCCAATAATATGCCCCAAGAATGCCACTGAAGTCAACCAGAACTCACACTTGGAAAACTTGGCATACAACTGCTGGTGCTGGAGGACCCTAAGTACCGTCCTCAAATGGTCTGCATGCTCCTGCTCTGAACGGGAATAAACCAGGATATCGTCAATGAATACAATGACGAACATGTCTAAGAACGGCCTGAATACCCGGTTCATCAAATCCATAAACACTACTGGAGCATTGGTCAGTCCAAAAGACATCACCCTAAACTCATAATGTCCATATCGGGTTTTGAATGCTGTCTTTGGAATATCTGCCTCCCTTACCCGCACCTGATGATAACCTGATCGCAAGTCTATCTTCGAGAAGCACTTAGCACCTCGCAATCGTCAAATAAATCATCAATCCCGGGAAGGGTACTGTTCTTGATGGTTACCTTGTTCAACCGCCTATAATCCATACACATCCGCAGTGATCCATCTTTCTTCCTCACAAATAACACCGGGTGCTCCCACGGAGATGTACTTGGCCTAATAAAACCTTTCTCCAACAAGTCTCTCACCGCTTCCTTCAACTCCTTCACCTCTGCAGTGCCATTCTATAAGGAGGAATGGATATAGGTTGGGTACCTGGCAATACATCTATATCAAATCTACCTCCCGCTCGAGGGAGACTGGAAGATCGTCCGAATACATCCGAAACTCACTAACTAATGGAATCGATCAAGAGCTTGCACTCCGCTTCAGTATCATGCACCGAACCAAATGATAGATACAACCTTTTCTCGACCATCTTCCTTACCTTGAGGTATGAAATAAACTTACCCCTACGATCTTGCATTCCCTTTCCATTCTATAATCGCTCGCTGGAACCGAAATCGAACCAACTTCTCTACAATCAACGTTGGCAAAACAAGAAGCCAACCAATCCATGCCCAGTAATGACATCAAAGTCGGCCATATCCAACTCTATCAAATCGCTAAGGTATGACGGCTATATATCACCACCGAATAATTTTTATACACACGCCACTATAACCGAATCTCCTACCTGTAGCTACCTCGAATGGTTCTATCGGCTCGGATTCTATCCCTATTCTATTAGCAACAAGAGGGGATATGTAGGACAAGGTGGAACCTGGATCTATCAAAGCATATACATTACTGAGAAAAAGACCGATAGTATACCAGAACAACATTTGGTGGCGCCTCGATCACGCTTCATCGCCAAAGCATATATGCGGTTCGAAGGACCGCCGGAACTAGAAACTCTGCCACGACCTCTACCACGGCCTGCTGGCGTTTGAATACCCCACCCGGTGGGGCGCATAGCTATAGATGACGACGAACCAGCACCCGACCCCGTAGGCCGAGCCATCCCTCCTGAACCACCTATGTTAGGACACTCTCTCATCATATGGCCTTGACGGCCGCAAGAGAAGCAAGCACCTGTGGTCGAACGACATTCCCCAATATGAAACTTACCACACTGAGAGCACCGAGGATAAGGTGGTCTCAACTGACTAGAGCCCCTGTTCCTCTGAGAACCCGAAGCCCTGGAGCTCTGTCCGGCTCCTGAATACCCGGGGCGGTCGAACCTCCCCGCTTAGATCGTAGAGGAGCACTCTGTCTTGGCCGAGGTGAATATCGACTGTTCTTTGGGCCCCATGCGCCTCGAGACTCGCCGTAATAAGTGCCGACCTAGCCCTCTTATCTTTGGTCCCTCGTCATGACTCTATCTGGTGTCGCCCTCTATGTCGGTCCTCAACCCCTGTGCATATGCCTGGACACGAGCAATATCCATACCCGGTGAAGAGCTACCGCCATACAACCATCGATCGATAATGGTCCAAATTTCATCACAAAGCGATGCACCTATCTCGCCATATCTGCTACAATAGTGGGTGCATATCCGCCAATGAATCAAACTCCAGGCTATACTCACGAATGGTCCCGCCACTCTGCTTCAATCAGCAGAATCTGGCCCACTCTAGCTCTCCTCATCTCTGGAGGCAAGTGACCAAGGAAGGCCTCTCAGAACTCATCCCATGTAGCCGGGAACATCCTCTCCCTAGACAACTCCCAAGACTCATACCGGTTTGTAGCTATATCCCGCATTCTATCTGAAGCCAACTCCATGGACTCGGTCTCAAGCCCCGATTACCCTCAAGGTGCAGCTGCATCTGCCGGATAAACTCCTGCGGGTCCTCCTCGGCCGAGACCAAAACTCTGGAGCGTTACAACTCAAGAAATCACGAACCCTCACCCGGACCTAGGGTCGACTCACGGTCCCTGTCTGCCGGTTACGCCTGCTACCAAGCTAGTCGGCGGTGAACTGCATCTCTCGCCATCCTCTGCCCCGGTGAAGAAGCTGGCCGGAGGCTCAGTCTTTGGGGCCTCGAAATCGTGATGTTGCCCTCGAATCGAGCCTCTGGTGGTGGCGATGAAGCGAGCTCGTCGACCAGGGCATAGTCTCCAGATAGATCGGGTACGGACCTAGTAACTCTCAATCGCTTGTATCTCTCGGCCGACTTGCCCTTCTCGGGTCGTCGCTTTCTTCTGAGGTATAGTCAGAAACATCGTAATTGGCCGTAAAGGAATTATCCTAATAACATAGCTCTATTGCACGATCTAAGAGATGAAAGAATAGAAACCAATCCTAGATGCCCTGCAGCCTCCTGCGTATAAGTATGGTGCACAATATACCCATACGCAAGACTCTACTAGACACGGTCTGTAGACATTCCGAGGACTAACTGCTTTGATACCACTTTTGTCACGACCCGACCCGACGGGCCGCGACTAACCGCCTAATGACGTCATTACACTAACCTGCAATTCGGCAGCATAACGCTGCAATAACAACATATGCCAGGGTAGGCGAGCCGACAAGGCTGCCTTTACCCCCGAATGTACCTGCCTCCTGAGGAGTCACAACTAGCCAACACACAATATACAGGCAAGCCGACAAGGCTGCCAACAGATAATATAACATATACACGGGAACACCCCCAACATAGAGTACAATGATATGGCTGACCAAAACAGAGTTATAACCCTTACATAAGTACAACCCACCACTGTCTACAGACCTCTACAAGAAGGATAACGACATATGACGGGACAGGGCCCCGTCGTGCCCCTAAATATACATAAATCAAAAGATAGGGTTCCGCATAAAATGGTAAAGCTCGATCAAAGGAGCTCCCAAACAAATGCAGGAACCTAAACCAGAGGATCACCAAATCGAGCACTGTACTGCGGGCATGAACGCACTTCGAGGAGAGCGGGTCGATTTAAATAATGTACCGAGTATGTAAACATGAAATACTGCATATGAGATCATAAGTAGCCAACAGAAACAGGAGATCAGTATAAAAGTCAGGATCCAAATCCAACTGTGCCATAAACAATAAAAGTCAATTGCCTTATAAAAATGAGAGTCAAGTCAAGAAAACATGAGTGCCTGTCCGTATACATACATATATATATATATCTGTAACGTAACTCGGCCCACTAGTGCGGGACTCGGTGGAATCATATAACCCGGCCCATGCTGGGACTCGGTAAAGTCATATCTCATCTATGGATCCATCCTACGTAACCCGGCCCTCTAGTGAGGGTCTCGGTGAAAAATGCAAGGCTGTGCACGAACGTAACCCGGCCCGGGACTCGGTGAGGTGAAGTAGTAACACTTAGCACGAGTAGATATCATGAGTAACCATATGCAAGTAAAAATTATCATCTGACTCTCAATAAAATCATTGTAATAATGTCATAATAAACTCTTTGGTGAAAAATCATAGGCACTTCTCATAACAATCCTCTTTAGGAATTTAACTGTATAAGAATCAAGTACGTCCGCCGTACCTTCATTAAATAAAAATCATGCCAAAGAAAGAAGGAATAGTTCACATACCTCTTAGATGAACTAATCAACTCTATATTAGAGTACGTCTCGATTTAGAACTTCAACCTATAATAATGGTAATACGTTCGTCAATTCTATGATTGCTAGCATACTTTATATCGAATAACGACTTCTTATTTTATAAAAATTCGGGCAGCACTTCCCCTGTTTATACATGTTTCCACAACTTCCAAACGAGGCTAATAACATCAATAAACAAGCACCAATTAAGGGCACAACCAAGACAACAATAAAGGGAATTTACACACCCACTTCTCATGTAACTTTAGCCTCTTAATCCACCTTAAAAACAGCCCACAAAACAGCCCATGTTCCAACAACAACGAGGGTAGAATGTGAAGCCTTTCTATGCCTTTCCACACCCTTATTCCTTTAGGGCTTACCTTAGCAATTACCACACTTAAACATGCATAATGGTGACTAAATTTTCAGAATTATAACACCACAAAACAGTCCATATACATCACAACATGCCCAACAATTTCATGCAAGTTCTTGACCACAACATGTCATAATTCCATAACTCTTATCTTAATTCTTATAATCCAATTTCAGATTTTAATACTTCCATATAACTAATTCCAACTAAATCCCCAAGTTTCCTTTCAATTTCATCATGCAATTAGTGATAATAATAACAACAATAACCAACGAATCCAACAACACCAAAATCTGTCCCAAATTGGCAACTAGCCCAAAATTGTCACATGCAATGCTTAAATTCCAATTCTTCCTTAACACAAATTCATTACCTTAATTCTAACAACATGCATTTCAATTATATCATAGAAAGAAGAATTTTTATACCTCAAATTCGTCCAAACAGTCCGCAATTTTCTGCCACTGTTTGTCCGAAGATTCCCCACTGTTTTGTAATTTTTCTCCTCCTTTTTGTTCACTTCTTCAACTCCAATTGACATGCAAGTGTTCTACAATGTTAAGCCATCATCCCTACACGTTTTTCTTCCAAAATTTCATCCCAAAAATCTCAATTTTCTGGGCAGTTTTCGGCCAAGCAGTGGCAAAACTGCCACTGTTTTTGCCACTGTTCTTGGTGTTGTTTTGCTTCTAATTTTTGGTGAAAAATGTAGTCTAGGAAGAGAAGATAAAAACCTTAATTTTGGTTATGGGTGGAGGGTGATTTTCGGATGAGTTTGAAGGAGAGAATGAGAGGAGAGTTATTTTTTTTTTGTTTAAGTGTAGAAGAAGATGAAGAGGTAATATAAGTTTATAAGGAAAAAATCTGATTTTTCCTTTACACTTTGGCCCCCAAGTTCTTCAATTAGTAAATCTCAAACCCACTTCTTTTAATTCCCGAGAATTTCATAAGCCTCGTATCCTCAATGTCATAATTTTTTTTAATACAATACTATTCTATAACTCCATTGGAATAAATTCAACTACTAGGATTAATTCTCGTCGTCACGTGTATAGCACTAAATAAAAATTATTTCGGGATAACATCCTTTTATACGCTAATTTCCCGTATTAACATATGTAAGCGTTCCTTATATTCAATATCCGAATCTTGCTTCCTTAATGACGTTCTTAATTATCGTCTTAATCTTACGAGGTGTAACATACTTCCCTCCTCAGAAACATTCGTCCTCGAATGTTCATAACAAGTCTAATGCTAGAAAAATTTCGGCAGAGTCTCCTTTATAACTATGCCTATCCGCCTATATTCAGCCAACCAACAGATGCCACACAGGGCCACAATATATCACACATATGCAATTCACCAATTACAATAATCAAATGGGGAGTTGAATTGAATTACCTGGAGGCACATGTTGATGATTGAGTGTTCCTAAAGGTGTCACCCATGAAGGGTGTGATGAGGTTTGGCAAGAAAGGGAAGCTTAGCCCAAGGTACATTGGGCCTTACCAGATCATTCGTAGGATAGGCAAGGTTGCCTATGAGTTGGATCTACCGCCTGATTTGGAAGCAGTACATCCAGTCTTCCATGTATCTATGCTGCGTAAGTGTATTGGTGATCCTTCCAGAGTCTTCCCAGTAGATGACGTCCAGGTGACAGAAGAGTTGTCCTACGAGGAAAGCCCCGTAGCCATACTTGATCGCCATGTCAGGAGATTACGGACGAAGGATGTGGCTTCCGTCAAGGTATTGTGGAGGAACCACAATAGGGAGGAAATGACTTGGGAGGCAGAGGATGAGATGAAGAAGAAGTATCCTCATTTGTTCCCTGTGCCTCCAGGTAATTCAATTCAACTCCCCATTTGATTATTGTAATTGGTGAATTGCATATGTGTGATATATTGTGGCATCTGTTGGTTGGCTGAATATAGGCGGATAGGCATAGTTATAAAGGAGATTCTGCCGAAATTTTTCTAGCATTGGACTTGTTATGAACATTCGAGGACGAATGTTTTTGAGGAGGGAAGTATGTTACACCTCGTAAGATTAAGACGATAATTAAGAACGTCATTAAGGAAGCAAGATTCGGATATTGAATATAAGGAACGCTTACATATGTTAATACGGGAAATTAGCGTATAAAAGGATGTTATCCCGAAATAATTTTTCTTTAGTGCTATACACGTGACGACGAGAATTAATCCTAGTAGTTGAATTTATTCCAATGGAGTTATGGAATAGTATTGTATTAAAAAAAATTATGACATTGAGGATACGAGGCTTATGAAATTCTCGGGAATTAAAAGAAGTGGGTTTGAGATTTACTAATTGAAGAACTTGGGGGCCAAAGTGTAAAGGAAAAATCAGATTTTTTCCTTATAAACTTACATTACCTCTTCATCTTCTTCTACACTTAAACAAAAAAAATAACTCTCCTCTCATTCTCTCCTCCAAACTCATCCGAAAATCACCCATAACCAAAATTAAGGTTTTTATCTTCTCTTCCTAGACTACATTTTTCACCAAAAATTAGAAGCAAAACAACACCAAGAACAGTGGCAAAACAGCCACTGCTTGGCCGAAAACTGCCCAGAAAATTGAGATTTTTAGGATGAAATTTTGGAAGAAAAACGTGTAGGGATGATGGCTTAACATTGTAGAACACCAGCAGCATACCTGGATTTACCGTCCATCCAGAGAATACCAGTCGTCCAGCTTAGAAACCATTGAACTAAAT